>JAKOOJ010000035.1:2495000-2827500 GCA_022577455.1 Arizona elegans
CCCATTTTCTAAGACACTGCCATTGATCTGCGGTGCTGGAGTTCCAACAGCCACCAACAGGAACTGCAATGGCTTAACCACCCACACAATTCTAGAGTCTCATTAGGACACTGCGGTTCCGTTAGGAAGGGATGATCCCAGACCCAGGGAGGTGATCATGCTCCCTCTTCCACTCTCAAGGAGTGGGCTTATCATTCCCACAATACTTGCCTGCAGGTGTCTTCTTTTTTCTTTCTCAGCCGGCATTTATCTATTAGCTTATTTTTGATCTCGTTTTAGTTCTTGGGTCGGTCAGAGCCATCGAGTACCCAGAGGGGCCATCTGCTTCCTTCCAGAGAAAAAAACTCTCAGAGGCACCTTGAAGGTTGGGTAGGATGGCCTCACCCGGACACTGGCTGGTCTTTTCCGCCCTGTTACTGATTTCAAGGATCGGACCCAATAACAGACATGGACTCATTTATGTTCAAACAGGTTACCTTTTATTAACATTGACCTTCTCATTACAGCAATTATCAGCAAGAACATCTGGAGCAGCGTGGGGCAACCTTAAATACCTGGGAGGCAGAGTCTGAGGTAAGGAGTGGTCTAGGGGGGAGGTAGGTGTATGGTGTGTATGAGTTAACCCTTGCAGTCCTGGGTCATGTGTACCTGCCTGCTTGTCATTTTTTGAATAATAGGGAAGCTAGCGTGTCCCAATTTCCGGTGTAACAGGTGGGCACATTCATCGTGGATGGGCTTGCCTATTGTGGGTTTCCTCTGACTGTGTGGATTGTGTTCATGTGTGCTGGCGGTTCTGTTTCCCTGGTCCCCTTCATCTACATTGTCAGACTATTTGTCTGCTGTTTTCTGACTATGTAAAGCAGTGGTTCTCAACCTTCCTAATGCCGCGACCCTTTAATACAGTTCCTCATGTTGTGGTGACCCCCAACCAGGGGTGGGTTCTAAATTTTTTTACTACCGGTTCTGTGGGCATGGCTTATTTTGTGGGTGTGGCTTGGAGGTCATGTGACTGGGTGGGCGTGGCTAGCTGGTCATGTGACTGGGTGGCCATGGCTATGTGTATAGGGACTACTCAGAGGGCTGAAAAAAGTCATTTCTGACAGGTCCTCGCACTTTTGACTGGTCCTCACACTTATGACCATCCTCACATTTATGCCCGTGCAGCATTCTTAACAACCAGGTCACTCATTTCACAACTGCTTCTCTTCAACATGGTGATAAGATAGGGCAAAAAACGTAAAATGTGAGGATAGTCATAAATTCAAGATCTGGTCAAAAGTGTGAGGACCAGTCAGAAATAATTTTTTCAGCCCTCTGAGTAGTCCATGTGCACAAAAGGACTACCCAGAGGGCTGAAAAAAGTGATTTCTGACAGGTCCTCGCACTTTTGACCGGTCTTCACACTTATGACTGGTCATCATTTATGCCCATTGTAGCATTCTTAACAACCATGTCACTCATTTCACAACTGCTTCTCTTCACCATGGTGACAAGATAGGGCAAAAATGTAAAATGTGAGGACAGTCGTAAATTCGAGGACTGGTCAAAAGTGCGAGGACCAGTCAGAAATAACTTTTTCAGCCCTCTGAGTAGTCCATATGCACAAAAGGATACAGCAATAGAGAGGGATGAAGGAAGGGAAGGGAAATTAGAGTAGGAGTGAGGGTAAGAGAGGGAGGAAGAGAGGAGGAGAAGGAGAAAAGAAGAGGAAGTAGGGAGGAGAAGAAGAGGGGGAGGAAGAAAAAGTAAGAAGGAAAGAAAAGAGAGAGGTGGTAGGTTTGAGGAGAAAGACTGCTGTACAATAAAAAAGATGAAAGGGAAGAAAGCCAACCCCAAACAAATATAAAGATATTAAGATAAAGAATGAATTGTTAAACTTTAAAAAATAAAAGAGAACAAATATGAATAACAATAATTAGAAACACACATACAAACATACAATGTATTTTCTTTGAACAGAGTATTTGGCCGGTTCACAAATTTAAACAGTGTTTAGTCATTTCAATTAAATTTACAATTTCTATATTTCCTTTTTGCCATATTTATTCCTCATCTATTTTTGTAAAAAACCAATATTACCCTTCATCCTCATCTCTAATCTTAATCAAATTCAATTTTTCCCTTCTATATTATACCCCTTCCCATCTATTTTTATATCCATCCTCACATTGGTTAATTATGTAATATTACAGTTGTTTAATATAAATTCAACATTTTAATATAAATCAATTAGTTATATAACTACCTTTTTTGTATATTAATCAATATGAACATGAATATTCCAATTATTTCCATGCAATCCAATTTCTTACAAATCAATTAATTATATTTACCAATAATAATAAACCAAATAATTTCCCCCATATATTCCTCCAAACCACAACTTAACCATTTCTGCTTTCAACACAATATACAATTAATAGTATCTCAATTATTACAATTCCCTAGTTAAGTAGAGCTTTTTTTCTTTTGTGTTTTAAAATCTTGAACTCTCCTCTTTTTCCCTAAATTTCCCATTGTTTGCACCTACCTTTTTTGGTGAGGAAAAATAAATCTGCCTGCCTAATTTTTCAACGTTGCAGCAACAGCAAAGCCAACAGTCTGCTTTACTTTCAGTTTTGTTTTTCAGCATAGCTAGGGGGGAAAAACCTGCTCCAGCAAGCAAACAAGCAGCAGAGCCCTGAGTAAAACAGCTGAGAGCAAATCAGCTGAGAGTCGGGAGCCGATCTAATCAAGGGCTACTTAGCCTATGCTGAAGCTCGGCGGGCCAATAAAATTACAAAAAAACACCGAACCATTTGTTAAATTGCTGGCTCGCCCGCCCCTCGCCCACCACTATTTATTGGCAATAAATAGTGGTGCGGAGGGGCGGGGGGAGCCAGCAATTTAACAAACGGTTCAGCCGAACCCCCTAGAACCGGCAGAATCCCACCACTGGCTATAGGGCGGCCCTTTGAAGCCCCGCGGCAAGAATTTAAACAGTTTTTTTTTTCCTCTAGCCATCAGCTGGGACTCAGGAGGCAGCAATAGATTGGGAGTGGGCGGGGTAAGCGAACGGCCGGCGATCCAACAGAGCAGAGAGTGAGGGTGAGTGAAGGCGTGGGGGGGGGGCGAGAGAGGGCTTTGGTGACCCCTGTGAAATGGCCGTTCAACCCCCATAGGGGTTGCGACCCCCAGGTTGAGAACCGCTGATGTAAAGTGACCACAAATGCTAATCAGTGGAGACAATGCATTATGACTTGCTAAGAGCTCTCCAGGAAACAAGAATTTAAGCCTTGGGCAAAAATCGCTATCAGAAGACAGGAACATGGGGGCGGGCGGGGGGGGATGGACAGAAATTGTCAAGATGACCCTTTAAAGTGTAAAACAACTTAAAGGATGATTTAAGAGAATAAGGGGGAGTTCAGAGGGCTTCTTAGGCGTGGCATGCATTGTAAAGGTGTATAAAATGTATAGCTTGAAAACTGCTTTTTGTGCTCTTTGAACTCAATCCATTTGGGAAGAGTCTAAGAGGCCGCGCTTGCAACCGCTTTTCTTGTTTTTATTTTCATGTTTTTCTCTAATAAATCTTTGATTTTGTTAACCAGACTTGTCTTGGAGTTGTGAGTATAAATTTTGGGAATTTTAAATCTCGCAAGAATGAGAGAAAGAGAGGGGGATAGAGAGAGAGAAAGAGAGATGAGAGAGAGAGAATGAGTGAGAGAAAGAGAGGAGGGGGAGTGCCTGAAGGACCCCATCCCGTCACTGGGAGTCCAGGCGGTTCAGCAAGTGGCGCGCTGGATTCGTATTAATGGTCCGCGGGATTTAAAATTATGAACTTGGTGGTCCCTGAGGTCCAAAATGTTGGGGACCCCTGGGCTAGAAAACCTCCAAGGTCTCTTCCAGCTCTGATTGAACTGCGCCTGCGCCAGTCGCCCAGATGACATATTGTTCCGTTCGTCGTCTGTGCCAACACTGAGGCATATGGGGCGTGGCACCAAGAGTCCGTCCCGGTCCCTTAGCGTCAGCGTCGTGCGCAGACCTTACTGACTGAGGCGCCATTTTACGTTCCCATCGCCACAGCAGACAAGTTAAGTAATTGGAGGTAGTGGCATTGGATTCCCGCTTGTTTGGCCACCTGCCGCCTTAGACACGCGCCAGCATGAGTGACGTGGAGGAGAATAACTTCGAGGGGAGGGTGAGTAGCGAGCGGTTCTGTGCGGTGCGAGGTGTCGGAAGCCTGGCCTGGCCCTGAGGGCAAGAAATGGGCGAAGAGGAAAAATAACCCTCCGGGTCGGGTGCTGAGCGGGCTGGATTCATCCCGAGACACTTCGTTGTTCCTTGCCAAAATGGTTCCTTCAGCTGAGGGGCTACACTGCATCCCGATCGCAGCGGCCGCATTCTCGTCTGTTTCGACTTGGCCCTGCTTCCTTCCTTCCGGACCAGGCTCTTCGGATTTACAAACCGTGATCCCCGACTCTTCTTTTGCTGCCATCCCTCACCCTTTTAATGGGTTTGGGTTCTAGCGCCCTTTCGCTTTTTTAAAACGTTTGCTCTGTCCCTAGTTTTTCCCCATTTTGCGGTTCTTTCATTCCCGTTTGCTTTAAATAATCTTTTTCACTGTAATAAATAAGAGCCCCCCCCCGACAAATCCAAATAGAAAATGAGGGGCTAGTGGGAAGGGACCCTACACAGTCAGAAATCGGGTGGGTCAGCGATAAAAGCCCTCTTGGCCTGGGAGAGAGTTGAGGGCCTTTTGTAATATAATGAAAATGGCTTCAGGTTTTTTTTTCCAGTTAAAAATGCCATTAAGCTTCCAGCATGAGTAGGTTTACACCGGAAGAGAGTCAACATTTTCTTACGATAAGGTATTAAGGTATGGTACTAGCGGATATTTTCTGCGTTATTGTGGGTAGTAATGATGAAAAGATTGAATTGGAAGCTACTTGCCACTGTTCCAGTTTTATTTTGCACTATCTTAAATAACTTCTCAGGTCATTAATTATTGAAAGATTTTTTAAAAAAATTTCTGTACGGAGTATAACGGCATGCTTTTAAAGATACTGTTTGGGAAGAGTGTTAGGTTCTTTAGATTTAGCTCTGTGTGGTGTGTGTGTGTGTGTGTGTGATTACAGTATTAAAAAGTGATAATTTCATTTCCCTCCTACCTTATAAACTTGGGAAAAATCATTTTTAAAAAGTGAGGTATCTTGTAGTTTTCTCAAAAATGCTAATAGAAGAGTGTGGTTTTACTGCAAATCTTATCTGTGGACCTTACTTCTGTCTGTACAATTAATGTTCAGTTTGCCCCTAGTAATGATGCTTCATAAAGCTGATTCTCACATTTTAAATCTTGAAAAACAACAAAATTAAATGTAAAGCTGTGAAGATAAGTGCATTTGCTATATTGAGGACATTGTTTGATTTCCTATGTAGAAGTTCAATAACACATACCATGTTTCCCCAAAAATAAGACCCTGTCTTATATTTTTTTGAACCCTGAAATAAGCGCTTGGCCTTATTGCCATGTGCTCAAAAGCCCGATTGGGTTTATTATCAGGGGATGTCTTATTTTGGGGGAAACAGGTTATCTTCTTAACATTGAAGCAGTATCTGGAAGTTGAGAAGAAGTGAAACAAATGAAACAATCTGAAACCAAGCAAGATAGAAGTGTATAGGTGTGTGAAAAAATAAATTGCCCAACATTACTAGATCAGATTCTTAATTACTAGATTAAGAGCCTGATTGGGTGCAATCAAATGCTGCTTTGTTTCTTTATAAATAGTTCCTTATGTCATTGAAGTAGGATGGTTTTTTATTGTATTTATTTTATTGTATTTTATTTTATTTTGCTGAGGTGCACTTCTCTTAGTTGAGTGTTCTGCCTTACCTACCTCTGAATTTCTTGGCCGAGTCCAGGGAGCATGCACTTGCCTTTGAAGTCCAGTGGCCTAGGAACAATATAAAGACTGTTAAAGACTAGCAACATAGTAGTTTGGACCACAGCTTTCACTATAGTTATCCCAGGATTCAGAAATTATTTGAGATATCAAATTTAGAAACTGCCCATCTCCCTCACAGAGGGACTCTAGGCAGTGTACAAATAAAATATTATAACAGAGTTGGAAGGGACCTTGGAGATCTTCTAGTCCAACCCCCTGCTTAGGCAGGAAACCCTATAGCATTTCAGAAAAATGGTTATCCAATCTTAAAAACTTCCAGTGTTGGAGCATTTACAACTTCTGGAGGCAAGTTGTTCCACTGATTAATTGTTCTGTCAGGAAGTTTCTTTTTAGTTCTAGGTTGCTTCTCTCCTTGATTAGTTTCCACCCATTGCTTCTTGTCCTGCCCTCAAGTGCTTTTGAAGAGTCAAAGATAGTTAAAATGCAACATTAAAAGTAAATTAAAAGGCAAGGGAGGGCCTTCAGGGCACTAACCAGCCCCATGGCTGCATGTTCCTTTGTGAGCCACAAGCAAGACATCAGAGCCATGTTTTCAAACCTTTCCGAATAGTGAGTTCTTGTGGCCATGTGTTACATTTTGGGTGGGGGAAGATAGGTTCTTTTTGCATTTTCATTTACTTGAATTTTCTACATGATTGTAAATATTTTTCTGTATCATTCCAATTTTAGTATATGTGCTGCCAAAGCAAGCACATGATTGTAAATATTTTTAATAACTGTTTTTAAGTCTTAAATGCAATATGGGGGAAATGGCTTAGTACAGGTAGTCCTTGATCTACAACAGTATGTTTAGTGACTGTTCAAAGTTACAACAGCACTGGAAAAATTGAGTTACGACCGTTTTTCACACGACCATTCCGGCATCCCCATGGTCACATGATCAAAATTAAGATGTTTGGCAAGTGGTTCATATTTATGACAGTTGCAGTTTCCCAGGGTCATGTCACAACCTTTTGTGATCTTCTGACAAAGTCAATAGGGAAGCCAGATTCACTTAACAACCATATTACTAATTTAATAAATGCAATGATTCACTTAACAACTGTGGCAAGAAAAATGGGGCAAAACTCACTTAAATATTTCACTTAGCAACATAAATTGTGGGCTCAATTGTGGTCGTAACTCGACTACCTGTATTAATAGAATATCCAAGTACACTGTTCATTTTTGTTGGTGGAAGTTAACCTATATCAGAGGCAGGGTGAAAAGAATCTATTTTATATAGAGACAAGTGGGGCAGATAAGAATTAGAATGGTGAGTCTGTTTTTATTTTTAAAAATTTATTGTGAAATTT
Organism: Arizona elegans; assembly: GCA_022577455.1. Classification (NCBI taxonomy): domain Eukaryota; kingdom Metazoa; phylum Chordata; class Lepidosauria; order Squamata; family Colubridae; genus Arizona; species Arizona elegans. The sequence goes on from JAKOOJ010000035.1 coordinate 2,502,238, forward strand.
CAGTCTATCACTATCACGCTAGTTTACTATTTTTAGAATAGATACTGAAAAACCTGCTCCACTATCAGTAAATACAGAATGTTTGAGGTCACCTAGCCTGAGCTGCATAAATCGTATTTTTTTTTTAATTTGATGCCTTGTGATTCAGGTTCTGTTCTGAATTGCTAATGGCATAAAACTATTGACAGGCTTTCGTAATAAATTAAATAGCATGCAAATTCTACCTTCCCTCTCATTAACTAGGTAAATATTTTATAACCACTGCTATTTTTAATATACTTTTTAATTAAATTTTTAAAGAGAACATAAAAACAAACTAATATAGAATAAGGAGAACACAGAAAAAATAAAAGTGAAGAAAGGATAAAAAGAAATAGAAGCTTGCAATTTTCTTTGCAGCAAATACAAGTATGCTTACAAAGTTCTCTTACTCCTCAATTACAAAAACGTTCACTCAGCGAAACCATAAATCCTAAGTACATTTTTTTCTGATTTATGTAAAAAGTCTATAAGAGTTTCCAGTCAGCTATAAATGTAGAAACTGACTTCTCTAATCAAAGAAGTTAATTTAGCCATCTCTGCAAGTTTCATCATCTTCATCGACCATTCCTCCATTGTGGGTAGTGTTGAACCTTTCCACTTTTGAGCATATTTTATTTTTCACATTTCTGTACCTCCCATCTCCCTCAAAGAGATTATTATCTTAAATAGATTATATAATCTGTATGTTTATATGTGCTTGTTTAATTATTTGGATGAGTACAAATGCACTGCAGCAACTTTGAACACCAAAAAAGGAAACAGACAACTTACACAACATCTTCCAACAAAATGGATATCCACGCAACTTCATCAAAAAGTGCCTGACTACTCAACCCACTATAGCACAACCAGCACAAGCTGTGGAAAGGATAACACTGCCATACACCAAAAGCATCGCAGAAATAACCAGTAAGCTAGTACAACCACACAGTAACACCATAACACACAAACCAACTAAAATTCTCCAAAACATCTTAAACCAAAAAATCCAGTAGCCCCAGAAGAAAAAACAGGAGTCAACTACAACATACAATATAATGACTGAAACAGTAGGACAAACAGGCAGAAGACTGGCAGAACACATCCACGAACACCAACTAGCAGTCAGAAGATGTGATGAGAACTCCTTAATGTCACAACACCTGGACAGACATAACCATAGTTTCAACTGGGAAACTCAGCATTCTAGATTAAGCTAAATCCAAAAGTGTTACAGAATTCCTGGAAGCTTGGCACTCAGACAAATTAGCCATCAACAGGTTCATAGAGATAAACAACATTTACACACCATTCAAAAGAGACAGTGAAAAGGCTAAAAAGGAATAAAAAAGGACAGAACTCTTCCTCGCTAGCAGTTGACACCCAGATAAACGGATTAACACCAGAACAACAATCAAGCAGTTAAACAGTACCCCAATTGAGGAACAACCAACTCAGTCAGACAAACATTAAACAACAACCTGATTAAGGAACCACCAAGAACACTCCCACCAACACTGACGGGACAAGCCACTAGTATATAAAAAGAGCAAACCCTATTCCCTTCTAGCACTGACGATGTTTCCTAGTTGGGCAATGAAACGTCCGCAAGAAAACAACCAAGCTCGGAGAGCACCAAGGACTCCATATAATAATCTTGCTGCAGTTGTCATATATAGAAACAAATTTCCATAACTTTTTTTCTAGTTCCCTGCCAATTGGCCCCCCAAAAATAGCCCCTGGTTTCATTTTTTGGTTTTTTGCACATCCACCAAATATGATAAAATGTCACTTGATGTTCTTCATGTTTCCAGCAATGATTCAAAGTACCTTTATACATTCTAGACAATTTTTCTGGTGACACATACCAACAATATGTTTTATAAAAATTATAATATTAAATATTTAATTTAATATTAAAACATAATGTAAATCTCAATTCCTTCAACCACATATTTTCCCATTGATCCATTTCTATATTGTAACCAACATTTTAGCCCTTATTTTCATACATTGTTTCACGTGTTCTGTCTCATATTTCAACAGAGGCTTATACGTTTTAGCAATAATATGTTCATCATTAGTACATAATTCTGTTTCAAACTCAGTCTTACATTGACAAGTATCTCTATCTACAGGTAGTCCTTGCAGTCACAGTGGCCTTGGAACACATGGTTTGTGATCTGTAAAGTACTTAACCATTTATATTTATGATTTCTCATCTCTTATCTATAGAATGTTTCTTGCACTAAAAGCCACAAAGGTGTTTTTGGGCACAACCCAGATTTGTATTTATTCCATACTCTAAGAATGCCCTGTGTAATGTAACAACCACTGCTATTTTTGTAGAAGAAAAGCTGCAGAAGAGCAGCTTATCTGTTTTTCCTGATGTTCATCTGGCAATCTGGCTTTTGAGTGATCAAAGTCACTAAAGAGCCTTGGTAGTACAGGGGTTTAAGGCACCCTGTTATTAAGCTGGTTATTAAGACCAGCTGCCTGCAATTACTGCAGGGTTCGAATCTCGCCAAGGCTCAAGGTTGACTCAGCCTTCCATCCTTTCTAAGGTAGGTGAAATGAGGACCCAGTTGTGGGGGCAATAAGCTGACTTTGTATAAATATACAAAAGGATGAAGGCTATTGCTGAGCACATTGTAAGCCGCCCTGAGTCTTCGGAGAAGGGCGGCATATAAATCAAATTAAAAAAAAAAAAAAACTAGCTTTCCCCTAGGTTTAGACCAAAGGAAGGAACCTCATAATGTTGAGTGATCCACGGCGATCTCTTAAGTTTCAAGAGTCTGGAGAAATTCTGAGTCGCCCATTGCAGTTTTGAGAAGGTAGTACAGTCCCTATGATAAATGCACCAACCTAAATGTTATATTTTCCCTGTAGAAATTATCTTACTTGACAATATGAATATATTGATGAATGTTCTTCAATATTTGTGATTTTCATATATGGTTGTAAGTCCTCGACTTACAACCGTAATGAAGCCTGGAATTTCCATCACACATCATGAAAGTCGTAAATTGAGGCACCCACGTGACTGGCCCAATTTTACTACCTTTTTTGTGGTGGTTGTGAAACACCATGGTCATTAAGCAAGTCAGTGCATTCCTGTGGGCTTTTTTTTGGCCAGAATAAATCATAAATCACATCACATGGCTATGGAACACTGCAATACGTCGTAAAGATGAGCCAGTTGCCAAGCGCCTGAAATGCAGATTTAAAAGCAAAGACTATTTATAAACATGGGGTTGCCTTCTAATAATGTTAGCATGCTTTTGATGTTGACCTTGGTTAATCTCAAAAAGTTTACAAAGATAGGGGGCTACTGGGAAATCCCAGTGATTTGGAAATTGGGAAAAAATCCAGAAAGAAGCAATAGAAAATCACATAGTATGGTTGCCTTTTCCCCACCCTGAATATGTTCATAAGGTCACCAGTAATCAAGCTTAACTAAAAGTGGACTTTCAAACCAGGATAAAGTTCCCTTTCAGTTAAGCTTGATTCCTGGTGACCTTATGAACATATCCAGGATGGGCAGAAGGGAAGAAAGTGAAGTAGTGTATCACTGATATACATACAATTCTTTTCCAGGGTTGTTTGGTGAAATTGGCCAGAGATGTGGCCAATAAAGTTGGTGAAATGTATATTTTTAATTTGGGAAAAAAATATGTAAAAGATTCAGTAACCATGTCACTTTAAACAGACATCCTTGCATTAAAAGTGCAATATTTCTGAATGCATGGGTCAGAACACAACTTTAAAACGATTTAAGTGGAAATAGCATCAAGACAATAAAGCTTAATTGTGTTTTCCAAAGTTGTGTTAAAATAATAGGCATATAGATTTAAGCCTACATGATGAAGGTTTAAAAATACTTCTCTTAATATAACTGTTCCATTGTCTTTTTCTAGTGTTGATAGCCTTGCATATGCATTTTTTCCCTTTCATTCAATAGTGTCTAATTCTCAAAGACTGCCTGGACAAGTTCCTGCAGTTTTCTTGCAAAAGTTTTTCAGAAATGGTTTGCCGTTGACTCTTTCCTAGAGCTGAGAGAACATGACTGGCCCAAGGTCACCCAGCCAGCTTTATGCCCAAGGTAGGACTAGAACTCATGGTCTCCCAGTTTCTAGCCTTATGCCTTAATAACAACACCAAAGTGGCTTTCAGACTAGAATTACAATACTGTATATTACTTGATTTATATCCTACTTTTCTATTCAAGTACACTCTACTATCAATAAGAATCAAAATATAGTACAAAAAATAGAGATTTAAAAAATTAATGTTAACATTAACAATGGTAGTAAAATGTTGCATTTATGGCTCCATCGGCTTTACTAAAGTGTAGTCCATGAAACCTTAGTCATGTAAGAATGTAAATATGTGAATAAAGTCCAGTTGAGTGGAATTTTTCAGGCAGTTCACTATTTAGGAATATTGTAGAAATATTCCTTAAAATTAACGTCAGTCTGATAAATTAAAATTAATTATTAGTCATTATATAAGTTGGTTTTATCTGTTAAACAGAGTCTGTGTAGAATTGTCAGTTGCTAAATTAATGTGACACCCCACAATATATTTCATTACTTTTGTACGTAGTTGAAGAGACCTTTTATTTGGGCACCTTGGATCAGAAACTCTTTGTCAAAAAAGAGTTCCTTTCAAGTAGGCTGTCTAGCATTATCTTTGGTTGTATGCATTTTCCAGTGTTGTCATATTTCTTCCTACCCATTCTTCCCAGATTACAAATTTTTACTTTCCTGAAGTGGTTCTGGATTATAGCCGCCCTGAGTCTCCGGAAAAGGGCGGCATATAAATCAAACCAATAAATGAAAAATAAAATAAATATTTAATTGTGGGAAAGTATTATAGAGAAATACATAAAACTTGGATTTTACAAAAGCACCAAGCCACCTTGCTAAAGCTGAAAAATGTTTGAGATTTTTACAAATTTATCCAATATTTTAAAAAAGATCTGAAATTAGATAATAAAATTAGCATTTTTAATTCCTGAATGAAATTTGGATCTTTTTGAGATCAGCTTTTGAGTTAAAATTGAAAGTAATTCCTGATTGGTTCTTTATTTGGGGAGAACAAATAATATTAGATACTCTAATATATATAATATGCTTGCTCTTTCTATATTGCCTTGTCTGATATATTTCTTCTGATGGAGTACAAAGTAGACATCCTAGTCAAGTAGTTAACCCATTACCAGCACTGTATCTTCTATTGAACACAAATAGTTCACCTTTGTTTTTATTTTACTGTACAAATATTTTGTAACTTTTGAATAAAACAATCGTGCTTAGTGATAGATGTAAATTGTGGGATTTATAAATCTGAGGAAGTTTCTATGGCCAGAATCCAGAGTTCAATCAAATTTGAATTTTGACTTGAACAACCATCACATGTGTGTGTGTGTGTGTGTGTGTGTGTGTGTGTGTAAAATAACTAAATTTGTAGTAAGACATGAGATCCTGCTCGTCTAAAAAAACTTCAGGCAAGTATATTACTTAAAATTGTGTGTGTGCGCGTGTGTAGATATAAACAGATACAGATATAACAGACTTGAAAAGTTACTGAAGTTAGGGAGCAGAATAGGTATAGAATATTTGGGAAATACTGCAAGAAAATCAGTGGAGTTATTAGTAGAGCCTGTATGATTATATCAGTTAAAATATTTGTAAACATTGCTTTTATAAACTAGTTATTTGCATTTCACCTGCTGACTATTCCATTTTAGTAGGTAAAATTCTGAAACTCCAGCAGGGTTTTATAATCCCCACGTGCTTAAATATACTAAATGTTCTTTTTCCATTAAGGTTAATGTTCGTGAAGAAATGGAAGAATTTTTTCCAAGAATGTGGAAGATAAATCAAGATAAAAGAAGGCTAATGAAAAGTGTTAAAGATCAGAAAATTAAAATTGGGGGAAAAAATTGAACAGAAGATTGGTCAGATAGAAGCACTTGAATATTTTTAAGGCTATAATGAATTGTTTGAATTGGGGAAGAATACACGAAGTATGAAAAATGAAAAAATGAAGAATGAAGAAAAGTAGAAAGCAAGAGTGAAGTAGAATTAAAAGAATCTGGAAGAATGAATGGGTCCTAGGTTAAGTAAATGTATGGTTTATGTTCCAGTGTCTGTATGATCAAGTTGTAGATGAATTTGCATGATTACTTAGTTAATAGAGATTGGTCGTCAGGTTTAATAGGGAATTGTTTGAGGAATTTCACTGTTAACAGTGGGTTAAAGAGAATCTTGTCCTGGAGGGTATTTCCTAACCGTTTATTTTTCAGGCACACTCAATAATATATAGTTACTTTTAACAAAAGACGGTAGGTTTTGTGCAACCAATACCATTTTTAATACTGCTTCTTTCATTAGGAGTCACGCTCCCAGTCAAAATCTCCAGCTGGGAGTCCTGCTTGTGTAAAATCTGAGAGCAGGTCAGGATCTCGTAGCCCATCAAGAGCTTCTAAACATTCTGAATCACACTCACAATCAAGATCAAAATCCAGGTATGTGTATGTTATTTATTAAAAACTTGAATATGTTAAACTTGTTTGGTTGTTGGTTGGACCTTTCAATGGAAAATTTAGACATTGTAATAAGATTTTTTTATTGTCAAGGCTTGAAAAATATCCAGAAACTTCATAAGTAGCCATATAGTGATAATGGCAAAAAAAAGAAGATGATTAGAGAACATTATGACATTGTTGAAGCCCGTCTGAACAGTTCTATGCATGTTTCAATGCAATTGTAATGTGCTTTAACAATACGCAAGCATGCACGTACAAATGTAGAAATACAGGTAAGACATTTAAGTTCATTGCTACATGTAGTTATAAAATACGAAAATGTACCTATAAGAATGTAAAAAGACTACCATGTTTCTCCGAAAACAAGACTCAGTCTTATTTTCTTTTGGGCCCCAAAATAAGCACTTGGGCTTATTTTCAGGGAGGTCTTATTTTTTTTTTTATCATAAGGCCTGGCCTGGCTGGGCATCCCCCACCCGCCCCCACGTGCGCACAGGAGGCGGCATCCACACCGAGGCTGACTTCAGCAGGAGGTGGAGGCAGGCGCCCAAAGGGCATCAGCCTGTGCGCCTTGGATCAGCTGCAGGCCGCTGTGGAGAGCATGGCTAGTGCCGCCACCATGAGGTGGGGTGAGAGAGCGAGAACGATCTGATCAAACCTGTGTGTGTGTGTGTGTCAGGGTTCCAAGTAACACCCCCAATGAAAGAAGACTCCGAGGCTTGAAGTTCCTCAAAGTTCTATTTTATTAGAGATGTCATATTGGCACATCTGGGAAAACCCAAATCTGAAAGCTTCCAGGTTTTTCCCACCCAAAGAAAAGTCCAGGTCCCTGCCCAGCACCCACATGTCCATCACATGGTCCGATCACAGCACCGTCCCAACTAGAGATGCCTCCCAGTCACACCCCTCCAGGTGCAGGGCAAGTTGTCCTTGACTCTGAGAAAGGAATGTTGTTATGACTATATTGATCTGTCCCCGTCTCCACACACACACAAACACAGCCAGCCGAGGGTTAAGAAAGTACTTGGCACGCACACAGGTCGTTATCTCAAACTTGGCAACAATATAAGCACCGTCTGCCAAGAGCTTTACTTCAACAGATAACATAAAATTACATACGCATTGTAAATAGTCCAGCAAAACTATATCCCTTCGCCAGCTTCAGGCGTTGTTCAAGTGACTAGCCAGAGTTAGTTTTTGTTCGTCACAGAGTTTTACCAGCCACTACCCTCTCTTATATAGTCTCTGGGGTGTTGTCCAGTGACTCAGTTATAATCCCTAGCACGCCTCCTTAACTGCTGCAACCGTTTATCACGCCTTCGTTGGCGTGCATCCAGGAACGACGGCTCTCCTTCCTCGCTCTCATCAGAGACACCTGGCTCCTGGCTAATCTCTTCCTCGGACGGCACCTGAGACAGTGCCAGAGGGGAGGGGCCTGGAGAGGGAGGCCTGGCTGACTCCTCTCCCTCATGTTCGGAGCCTTCTTCCTCCGATGAGATAGGCTCAGAGGGCGGGGCCACAACATATATATCACCCAATGGTGAAATCCAAATTTTTTTACTACCGGTTCTGTGGGTGTGGTGTGGCTTGGTGGGCTGGCTTGCTGGGCGTGGCAGGGGAAGGATACTGCAAAATCCCCATTCCCACCCCACTCCAGGGGAAGGATACTGCAAAATCCCCATTCCCACCCCACTCCTGAGGGAAGGATATTGCAAAATCTCCATTCCCACCCCACTCTGGGCCCAGCCAGAGCTGGTATTTGCCGGTTCTCCGAACGGCTCAAAATTTCCGCTACCAGTTCTCCAGAACCTGTCAGAACCTCCTGGATTTCACCCCTGATATCACCCCTGCTCCATACAATCCCCCCTCCCAGTTTCCCACAGTAGTAAATGTGGCAGGCCTAAAGGCCCAATGCAAAAGATGTCTTCCAGGCCTGACAGGCTGTCCCCCCCATCAGAAGATAGTGTCCTGTAACGAGAGTAACACGGGGTTAATTCAAAAGACTAACACCCCCTCCCCCGGGACCCTTGGGCTTATCAGGGTATTTATCATGCAATTGTTTTACTAGCCTGTCTGCTTTTACATCCCAGCTTTTAATTCAAGTAGCTTCAGACAAAGGGTACCCCTTCCAATGAACTAAATATTGTAGTCGACCTCTATATAATCTAGAGTCTAAAATCGTTTTTACTTCATAATGGGTTTCTCCTTGCACCACGATAGGTTTGGGAGGTGGTTGAGTTTGTGGTCTTAATCTAGACCCAAAGGCTTCAACAGACTACAGTGGAAAACAGGATGTACTTTTCCTAGAATCCGGGGGAGGTTAAGCTGAACTGTCACTGGGTTAATTACTTTCACTATTGGGAATGGACCTAAAAACTTGGGTCCCAGCTTTTTACTAGGTAGCTTTAGTCTTATGTATTTGGTTGATATATAAACCCGATCTCAGACATGGAAAGGAGGTTGAAGAGATCAGTGTTTGCCTGCCTGCTTTTTATATGCCTCAGCGGCTTCTGCTAGCACTTTTTTAGTGTTCTCCCAGCCTTTCCTCAGTGACTCCATTCTGTCAGGGTCATGGGGGAGGGGGGGTTCTCTGGGCAGTTTGGGCATGGGTACAAAGTCCATGCTGCTGGTGATCTAGAAGGGCGTTAATCCGGTGCTACTGTGCACGGCGTTGTTGTAAGCCACTTCAGCAAACGGCAGCAGGTCAGCTCAGTTCTCTTGTTGGTAATCCACATAACATCTTACATATTGTTCCACCATTGCATTCGCTCGTTCTGCAGCTCTGTTCGTACTCGGATGGAAAACTGAGCTAAGTCCTTGTGTGCATCTGACCGATCTCAGGAACTCTCTCCAAAATGTAGCCGTGAATTGGACTCCACGGTCTGAGATGACCTGGCGGGGTATTCCATGCAGTCGGTAAATCTGTTTGATGAAATTCTTTGCCAGCTTTTTCACTGATGGCCATCCGGAACAGGCTGTGAAGTGGGCTTGCTTTGAAAATAAGTTGATTACTGTCCAAATGACTGTATTCCCCCCACTCTCTGGGAGCTCGACTATAAAGTCCATTGCAATTTCCTCCCAAGGTCGGCTGGGGCTAGCTACTTGCTGGAGGAGCCCAGGAGGTTTCCATGGTCTCATCTTCATGGCAGCACAGGTGGCACAGCTTTCATTTTCAGCCACCAAAATAGCTTCCTGGCCAGGTGCAGGGTTTTTAAGAATCTGAAATGGCCAGCCAGTCGGAAGTCATGGCTGCGCTGTAGTACTTACAGTCTCAAGTTGGCAGGGACATATAGCTTTGATCCCTTCCAAGCCAGTCCATCTCTCTTCAAGATATTTCTATTATCTATGAGCCATGGGTCAGTTAGAAGCACTGTTTTCAGTGCCGCTGTCAGCTTGTCACAACTGGGATCGGGTTGTTGTCTGGTTTGACCCCTAGTAGTTCTCGGCCTCCCCTAGACCGGAACACCAAGACACAAGAAGCACACGAGTCCAGGAGTAGAGGTTTCTTGGTTTATTCAGTGTCAACGGCTCTCGGTGGAGAACGGCTTGTAATACAAACAAAGACGCAGCTGCCGGGAGCCGGCGTCCACGTCCTTTATAGGGTGAGCGCTAAGCGCTATCAGCTGGGCTCATTCAAACTTCCTGCAGCTGTCATCCCGGACGCGCAGCGATGACGTCACCCATCAGGTCTCCGTCGACGGCCACGGTGCTTGTAGGCTCTCTACTCACCCACGCGATCCCGGTAATCACCCGTGAAAAGAGACGCCTATCGCCACACCTAAACCCCTCCACCTAACACCCAGTGCCACCTCCCCCCTCGGGTACGCCGTCCATGGTGCAGCGGCTGGATTCATGGGATCACGGTGTCGAGTGCGTCATGCCGCTCGACAGGCGGCCCCCCTTACCAGGTCTCTCCCTGTAAGGGAAAAAGACACATTGGTTAGTTACCTCCTTTTAGGCGTACTTTATGGGGGTTGTCTCTGTGGAAACGTTTCAGGAGACGTGGGGCGTTTATATCAGCCATCGGAACCCACGAGGAGTCCGTGTCTGGGTATCCTGTCCATCTCACTAGGTATTGTAGCTGGCCTCTATGATATCTGGAATCGATAATGTCTCTAATCTAGTAGTAGGACCCGGTCACCGGGCCAGGGGTTTCGTATGTGGGATCTCTCGTTGCGGCAGCTGGTTTCAATAAGCTAGAATGGAATACCGGATGGACTTTCCCCAGTACAGGGGGTAGTTTCAGCTGAAAGGTGACTGGGTTTATCACTTTTATGATAGGGAAGGGACCTATATATTTGGGGCCTAGTTTTTTGCTTGGTAACCGTAGCCTTAGATACTTGGTGGACAGGTATACCCGGTCACCGATCTGGAAAGGTGGACAGGTGGTTCGTTTCCTGTCCGTATGCTCTTTGTATTCGTTGGACGCCTTTCGTAAAGCGTCCTTTACTTGAGGCCAGACTTTCTGGATATTGCACGACCAATCATTCGGTGTAGTGGGTATTGGAGGGTGAAGGTCCAGCTCGGGGATAGCTGGGAAGTCTCGTCCCATGACAATTCGGAAAGGAGTGTATCCGGTGCTGCGATGTACAGAGTTATTGTATGCTGTCTCAGCGAACGGTAAGTAGTTCACCCAGTCAGTTTGTTGGTACGAAATATAAGTCCGCAAATAACGTTCTACCATGGCATTGGCTCGTTCAGCTGCCCCATTCGTACTCGGGTGGTAAGCAGAACTTAAGCCCTGTGTTGCTCCTATGTTATGGAGGAAACCGCGCCAGAATTTGGCTGTAAATTGTACTCCCCTATCCGATATGATTCGTTTAGGTACCCCGTGTAGGCGATAGATATGTTGAATGAATAAGCGAACTAACCGCTGTGCTGAGGGTAGCCCTTTACAAGGAACAAAGTGAGCCTGCTTTGAGAACAGATCGAGCACTGTCCATATCACAGTATATCCCTTACTACTCGGCAGGTCTACAATGAAGTCCATGGAGATCTCCTCCCATGATCTGTTCGGTTCGGCTACGGTTTGTAATAGTCCTAAGGGCTTCCCGGGCCTCTGTTTGGAGATTGCACAAATGTGACAGGTTCCGACATATCGGTCTATATCCCTCTGCATCTTGGGCCACCAAAACTGTCTCCTAGCTAAGTGTAGGGTTTTCAAGAAACCAAAGTGTCCTGCAGTTTTCTGGTCATGACAATAGTTTAGGACGCGTTGCCTTAACGTATCGGGTATGTATAGTTTATCCCCCCACCAGACTAGTCCATCACGGTGGGTTACGAGCGACTGATTATTACGCAACCACTCATCGGTAGAGAGGGCTTGTTTCAATGCTGCTATCCAGCTATAGGTCTGTCGTGTTCCTACAACACAGGCTCCGACAGACACGGGAGGGAACAGAGATTGTAACCCCTCTGCTCTTTTGCTGTGATATTGCGGCATGCGGGATAAAGCATCGGCCAGAAACAGCTTCCCCGCGGGCTTGTACTTCAGGGTGAACCGAAACCGTTGGAAGTATTGCGCCCATCTGACCTGTTTTGGAGACAATCTGCGAGGGGTCTGAAGCGCTTCCAGGTTTTTGTGGTCCGTCCAGACCTCAAACGGCTGTGAACTACCCTCCAAAAGGTGCCTCCAGGTTTGTAATGCCCACTTAACCGCAAAAGCCTCTTTTTCCCAGATAGCCCAATTTCTTTCTGTTGTTGTAAATTTGCGGGAAGTATAGGCACAGGGTTTTAGGACGTTGGTCGTGTCATGTTGCAGAAGGACAGCTCCCACGGCCACGTCATTGGCATCCGCTTGTACTACAAATGGCTGTGACGTATCTGGATGTTTTAGGACAGGTTCTTTGGCGAACAGGCGTTTGAGTTCCTCAAATGCTTTTTGGCAAGTGGATGTCCACGGTAACCTGTATCCTGGTTTGGGTCTTGTGCCAGGCTTTACGACCCCTTTTGTTCGTAGTAGGTCCGTGAGGGGTAACACTGTTTTGGCAAAAGACGGGATGAACCGACGATAGAAGTTCGCGAAACCAAGGAAGCTCTGCAGCTGCTTTCGTGTTTGTGGGGCCTGCCACTCTATCACTGCTTCCACTTTTTTCAGATCCATCTGTATTCCAGTTTCATTGATGCGAAACCCGAGATAATCTATCTCTCTACGATGGAACACGCACTTAGAGAGTTTAACGAATAATTGGGCTTCCAATAATCGGGTTAGTACCAATCTGACTAGCTGAACGTGTTCTTCCATTGTCTTTGAATAAATAAGGATGTCATCCAGATATACCAAGACCCCCCGGTACAGATAGTCATGCAACACTCCGTTAATAAGCTGCATAAAGACAGCAGGGGCACCCTGCAAACCAAAAGGCATCACGAGAAACTAGTAACTACCCAGGGGACTGTTAAACGTGGTCTTCCATTCGTCCCCCGGGCGTATCCGCACCCGGTAATAAGCTTCACGGAGGTCTAACTTCGTGAAGACTTTTCCTGTAGCGAGGGTCGTGAGTAAATCAGACATCAAAGGTAATGGATACAACGGTTCGACGCAAACAGCATTTAAGCCTTGATAGTCTACGCATAAGCGTAAGCCCCCGTCCTTCTCACGGAAAAGAATCGGGGCGGCCAGGTGTGACCGGCTGGGGAGGATGAAACCTCTCGCTAGGTTCTTATCAATATAGGCACGTAGTTCCTTTAGCTCCATCGGGGTCATTGAGTACATCCAGGGTTTGGGTAGTCGAGCCCCGGGCTTCAATTCTATTCCACAATCTGTGTCCCGATGCGGCGGTAACACATCATATTCTTCCTCACTAAAGACTCGGGCCAGGTTGCTATACACCTGGGGGTACCTGTGATCCGGTATTACGTCCTCATGTAATCCAACACAAGAATCTGCTGTAAGCGGAATCCTCACTTTGCGGTACCCTCCCTCCCACCAGATATGGGGTTTCCATTTATCCAACCATGCAAGACCAAGGATTATCGGTTCAATCATTTGTGTTATCGCTATAAACCGAATTTGTTCCTTATGGCCTCCTATACATAGGGTAACCGGTTCGGTTATGTTAGCAGTTGGCCTGCCCCCTAGCAATGTTCCGTCTACCTGCTCAAATCTGATGGGGGCCCGCAGGGCTATTATCCGAAGTCCTAGTGCCTCTGCAATAGACTGACGTATGAGGCATCGGGTGCACCCGGTGTCTAGCAATGCCTCCAGGGCGCATTCTTTAGCGGTTGCAGGATGCTGTAGGGTTACAGGAATCAGGAAGGGATGGATGGGATCACTTACCATCGGATCCTGTGCTTCGTCATCGTCCCCACTGTGGTCCGAGGGATCAGGAACACGGGCTGTCCCCGGCGTACCGCCCACCGGGGTATGTGCTGTTGTCTCCAACAAGGAGGTGTGGGCTGCTGCCCTGGACCGTTCCGGTGTTCGTATGGAGCGGTCCCGCGACGTCGTAGTCGGCCCTGTCGGTCGTGGGGTGGACACCCGTGGTGGTGGTAAGGGACATTCGGCTGCCCGATGTCCCTCCCGATTACACCGGAAGCATCGAAACGGCCTTCTGCCCGGATCGTTGGGGTTAGTTTCCAGCACCGAGGTTGGTTTGGCAAAACCCCGATCGCCTGGTCGCCCACCCGGACCACGTCTGGGTTGGTTTTGGATTGTGGTCCGGGGCCTGAACTCTCGCAACCCCACATCTAGGCTGACAGCCGCTTTGTACCAATCCGAAAGGCGAGACCCCAATCCTCGGTATACACAGGCCTGGCGTATTTCTCTATCCAACCCTGACTGAAACTGATGTATAAGGAGGCGTTCTGGCCAAGATCGTAACTTTCCGGCCAGGTTGTGGAATTCCTTAACATAGTCTTTGGCCGGGCGGCCTCGTTGTCGTAGATTTACTAATGCCCCCTCTATAACCTGCGTTCGGGTCTCGTCCTCGAAACGACCTCTTAACGCTTCCAGGAACAGCCCTAAATCAGTTAATTCTCGGGCATGTTCGCTATGCAGGTCGGCCACCCAGTCAGCTGCTTCCCCCGTAAGGACAGCCGTCACTGCAACCACCATTGACCATTGCGAGGGGTACAGCCTCCCATAGAGATGCATGTGGCTGATTATCTGACTGGGAAACAATGCTACCTTTTCCGATGACCCGTCAAACGTGGCCTGTACGGGTGGTAATCCCCATGGGGTCTGAGGTGTCCACACTCCGGGTCCCCACATCGGCAACGGATCTGGCTGACGGGGTTGGGCTGGTCTTCGCCCTGCATCGCTCCGGTCACGTTGACTGTCCACTGCGCTGGTCACCGTCCTATCCCTGCTAGGCCGAGGAGGGGCTCTAGTGGGTGCATGAAGGCTCTCCCCCCCATCGGGTGGAATGGTACTGCTTCGTCCCGGGGGTTGGAGCTCCCCGCTCGCCCGTCCCATGCGGTATTCGAACTTGAATGTCGGACTGGCGAGACGGGGTCTGCTGGCCCCAGGTCCACCGCTCATGGCCCCGCCCCCCTCCCACGACTCGGAGGGCTCTCCACAGGGGGCCCACGGCTGCCAGGAGGGTGCGTCCCGGAAGCTGGCCTCCCCGAACGTGTCCCGTAAAACATCCATGGTCGTTGCCCCTGGGCCAGTGGAGTAACTCCATTCCCCTTCCTCATCTTCATTCCACTGCCTCTCTCTCCAGCCCTGGAACTGGGCGCCTTTGTGGGGCGGCGTGTGCGCTCGCGCCCCAGGTAAAGTGGAACTATGCCACCCATGCCCCGCACTAGCCTGGGCTGTCGTGTCGGAGCCGTGCGCCTCTGGAGTCTCCTTCCTTGGGCTCGCGTCGGCGCCTTCTCTCCGCAGTTCCCGGCGTTTTGGCCGCACCACCAGCTGCTCGCTGGCCTCCTGCATATCGGCAGCGACAGCCTCTTCCGCTTCTTCCTTTTTCTCTTCAGTCAGCGTTTCGTCGGGCAGCGCCTCTGCGCCCTCCGCCATGGCGCTCCTCGCTACAGAAAGCCTGGTGAGGGGTGAGCCGCGTCTTCCTCTCGGCCTCCCCTACACTGGAACACCAAGACACAAGAAGCACACGAGTCCAGGAGTAGAGGTTTCTTGGTTTATTCAGTGTCAACGGCTCTCGGTGGAGAACGGCTTGTAATACAAACAAAGACGCGGCTGCCGGGAGCCGGCGTCCATGTCCTTTATAGGGTGAGCGCTAAGCGCTATCAGCTGGGCTCATTCAAACTTCCTGCAGCTGTCATCCCGGACGCGCAGCGATGACGTCACCCATCAGGTCTCCGTCGACGGCCGCGGTGCTTGTAGGCTCTCTACTCACCCACGCGATCCCGGTAATCACCCGTGAAAAGAGATGCCTATCGCCACACCTAAACCCCTCCACCTAACACCCAGTGCCACCTCCCCCCTCGGGTACGCCGTCCATGGTGCAGCGGCTGGATTCATGGGATCACGGTGTCAAATGCGTCATGCCGCTCGACAGTGGTGACTTGTGTGGCTGATTGCGAGGGGGGAATGATAGCGTAGACCCACTTCTTCCCAGCGGCTATCGAATTGGGGTTTTCTCAGTAGGGCATCAGCTAGCAGATTTTTTCCTGCTGGGATGTACTTCAGCTCAAATTTAAATTGTCTGAAGTATTGTACCCAATGGATTTGTTTGGGAGATAGTTTTCTGGGGTTTTTTAGAGCCTCAAGGTTTTTGTGATCAGTACAGACCTCGAAGGGCACTTTACTCCCTTCCAGAAAATGTCTCCAGGAGAGGAGGGCCCAGTGGACTGTGTAGGCTTCTTTCTCCCAAATGGCCCACCTCCTTTCGGTGTTGGTGAGCTTCTTGGACATGTAGACACAGGCAGTGGTGAAATCCAATTTTTTTTACTAATTTTTTTCTGTGGGTGTGGCTTGGTGGGCGTGGCAGGGGAAGGATACTGCTAAATCTCCATTCCCACCCCACTCTGGAGCCAGCCAGAGGTGGTATTTGCCAGTTCTCCAAACTGCTCAAAATTTACGCTACCGGTTCTCTAGAACCTGTCAGAACTTGCTGGATTTCACCACTGGGCACAGGGTAGGAGCTGTCCTTGTGGGACCTTCTGTAGGAGTACGGCTGCCACAGCTACATCGCTGGCGTCCACTTGGATGATGAACTGTCGTTCTGGGTCCGGGTGTTGAAGCATCGGCTCCTCGGCAAAGAGCCATTTTAATTTCTCAAAGGCTCTTTGGCAGTCCATTGAGCGGTTGGTTCGGCTGTGGTGCCACAGGAGGAGAACCTGTTTTTAACAGTTCTGTGAGGGGCAGGGTGACTTCTGCGAATGCTGGGGTAAATTACCTGTAAAAGTGTGCAAATCCCAGGAAGATTTGAAGCTGTTTGCGGGTGCATGGGGGCTGCCAATCTAGCACCGCTTTCACTTTTCCTGGATCCATTTCCACTCCTCTGCTGGATATTCGGTAGCCTAGATAATCTTGGAAGGTTTGATGGAATTAACATTTTGACAGCTCCGCATAGAGCTTTGCGGCGAGGAGTTTTTTCAGTACTTGCACTAGCTTTACATGCTCTGGAGAGTTTCGCTGAATATAAGAATGTCATCTAAGTAAACTAGGACTCCTTTGTATACAGGTGAAACTCAAAAAATTAGAATATCGTGCAAAAGTTCATTTATTTCAGTAATGCAACTTAAAAGGTGAAACTAATATATGAGATAGACTCATTACATGCAAAGCGAGATAGTTCAAGCCTTGATTTGTCATACTTTTGATGATTATGGCTTACAGCTCATGAAAACCCCAAATTCACAATCTCAGAAAATTAGAATATTACATGAAATCAATAAAACAAGGATTGTACATAGAACAATATCGGACCTCTGAAAAGTATACGCATGCATATGTACTCAGTACTTGGTTTGGGCCCCTTTTGCATCAATTACTGCCTCAATGCGGCGTGGCATGGATGCTATCAGCCTGTGACACTGTTGAGGTGTTATGGAAGACCAGGATGCTTCAATAGCGGCCTTCAGCTCTTCTGCATTGTTCGGTCTCATGTCTCTCATCTTTCTCTTGGCAATGCCCCATAGATTCTCTATGGGGTTCAGGTCAGGCAAGTTTGCTGGCCAATCAAGCACAGTAATCCCATGGTCATTGAACCAGTTTTGGTACTTTTGGCAGTGTGGGCAGGTGCCAAGTCCTGCTGGAAAATGAAGTCAGCATCCCCATAAAGCTCGTCTGCGGAAGGAAGCATGAAGTGCTCCAAAATCTGGTAGATGGCTGCGTTGACCCTGGACTTAATGAAGCACAGTGGACCAACACCAGCAGATGACATGGCTCCCCAAATCAACACAGACTCCCCAAATCAACACTGGACTTCAAGCATCTTGCAGTGTGTGCCTCTCCATTCTTCTTCCAGACTCTGGGTCCTTGATTTCCAAATGAGATTTATTTGTTTTTTTTTTAATTTGTTTTTAATTTCTATACCGCCCTTCTCCAATATAGGACTCAGGGCGGTGCACAGCCAAAGTAAAAAACCAGACATAGAAAAATTAAAAACTGATTAAAATAATTAGATAATTTGGCCATAATTAAAAACAATTCCAATTTAAAATAGTTTAAAAATTTGACTCAAGCCAGCCCAGCTAGTTGGAATAAATGGGTTTTCAGGGCCCGACGAAAAATCCGGAGGTCTGTTATTGTACGTAACTCTGGGGGGGAGATGCAAAAGTTGCTCTCATCAGAAAAGAGGACTTTGGACCACTGAGCAACAGACCAGTTCTTTTTTTCTTTAGCCCAGGTAAGACGCTTCTGACGTTGTTTGTTGTTCAGGAGCAGCTTGACAAGAGGAATACGACATTTGAAGCCCATGTCCAGGATCCGTCTGTGTGTGGTGGCTCTTGATGCACTGACTCCAGCCTCAGTCCACTCCTTGTGAAAGTCCCCAACACTTTTGAATGGCCTTTTCCTGACAATCCTCTCCAGGATGTGGTCATCCCTGCTGCTTGTGCACCTTTTTCTTCCACACTTTTCCCTTCCACATAACTTTCTATTAATGTGCTTTGATACAGCACTTTGGGAACGTCCAACTTCTTTTGCAATTACCTTTTGAGGCTTTCCCTCCTTGTGGAGGGTGTCAATGATGGTTTTCTGCACAACTGTCAGGTCAGCAGTCTTTCCCATGATTGTGATTCCTACTGAACCAGACTGAGAGACCATTTAAAGGCTCAGGAACCCTTTGCAGGTGTTATGGCTTAATTAGCTGATTAGAGTGGGACACTTTAAGCCTAGAATATTGAACCTTTTCACAATATTCTAATTTTCTGAGATTGTGAATTTGGGGTTTTCATGAACTGTAAGCCATAATCATCAAAAGTATGACAAATCAAGGCTTGAACTATCTCGCTTTGCATGTAATGAGTCTATCTCATATATTAGTTTCACCTTTTCAGTTGCATTACTGAAATAAATGAACTTTTGCACGATATTCTAATTTTTTGAGTTTCACCTGTAAGTGCTCATGTAGCACTTCATTTATTAATTGCATGAAGACTGCTGGGGCTCCCTGCACACCAAACAGCATGACTTTGAATTGGAAGCTGCCAAGCGGACAGTTAAAGGCTGTCTTCCACTCATCTCCTTTGATTCTTATGTGATAATAGGTGTCAGCGTTCCAGAAAGTCCCCGACTCCAAGTAAAAACTCCGAGGCAGGCATTTTTCAAAGTTCCATTTTATTAGAGTAGGTATACTGGCACATCTGGGAAAACCCGAATCTGAGGGTTCCGGGTTTTCCCTCAGTAAATCAAAACCCCAAATCCAGCCCCTTCACTCATCAGTCTGTCACATGGTCCAATCATCATCCGTCCCAACTTGAGCCATCCCTGCAACCACTCCTCCTCTAGATGCATAAACACCATGACCTTGACCGAAGGGAAGAATGCTGTTATGTCTAAACTACATTCACTCCTAAATCCCCCCTCCTACTTTCCCAAGCGCATGGAGTTGGCAGCGTGGAAGCTTCTGGTGCTAAAATGGCTTCCAAAGCTGACAATAGTCTTCTCTCAAGTCCAGTTTGGTGAACACCTTGCCCTTGCCTAAGTGGCTTAGCATGTCCTTCATGAGGGGGAGGGGGTAGGTGTTCTCCACGCACACAGCATTAATACCACAAAAATCAACGCAAAGCCTCATTCCCCCCATCTTTTTTTTCTTTAAATAGTACTGGGACCGCCACTCTGGATTTTGCGGGTTGGATAAAGGCCTGTGCTAGGTTGGCATCGATGTATTTTCTCAGCTCCTCCATTTCTTTTGGAGTCATAGAGTACATCTTTGGCTAGGGCAGCTTGGCTCCTGGCACAAACTTGATCTCGCAATCTTTTGGGCGGTAATGGGGGAGGAAGTTGCAATCTTCCTCGCTAAAGACCCCCGACAGGTCTCTGTACTCTCTTGGTACCTGCGGGCTGCCGGGCAGTCCATCTGCGCTGGGGGCTGTGGTTTCAGGTTCTCTGGTGCTGTTGGGGTTTGTGGCATTTTGGCACTGGTCTGATTTTATGGACGGTAGCAGTTCGACACCTATCCTTAGCTTCCTATAGCCATCTTCCCACGTGATTGTCGGTCCCCATTTGTCTAGCCACATGAGGCCCAATATGATTGATAAAGTCATTTTTGGAGCTATGATGAATCAGATGAGTTCTTGGTGGCGACCCATTTCTAGCCTGACTAGTTCCGTGACTAGCGTGGCAGGGGCTCCGCCTATTAATGTCCCTCGAAATGTTCAAAGCGGATGGGGCGTGCTAGGGGTCTCGTGCGTATGCCTAGCTGTTCAACTATGGGGAGGCTGATTAGGCATCTGGTACAACCAGTGTCTATGACAGCTTCTACTTCCCCTTGGGGCCCTGTTTCTGGCAGTACTATCCGGGTCTTGATAGTGAAAGGGTGGATGGCTTCACTTACGAGCGGGTTGCCGCCGCCGCCGCTGCTCCCTTCAGCGGAGCCTGAAGCGGATTCTCTGGCTGGAGTTCCCTCAACTTCGTTTGGAAGGAGTGGAACCTCCACAGCCTATTTGGCGATTTTCCCTTTGTCTGGTGGCTTCCGCAGAGTCTTTTTTGTCCGGGGCGTGGCTGGAGTCCGGGCTTGGAGGACCAGGGCTGGAGCCAAGCATTTGGATGCTTGGTGACGGTGCTGACCACACTGGTAGCATTTGATAGTCCTGGACGGTGTGGGTTGCGGTGTCTTGGGCGGCTTAGCCGGGGTTCGGTGACCCAGGGGTCTTCTTGTTGGCTTCTCTGCAATTGGCTTCCTGTGGGGGTGGATTTCCAGATCCATAGCCACTGCTGTGCTGTACCATTCTTTTTTTTTTTTTTTTTTTTTTTGTAAAAAGTTTTTCTTTATTTTTTACACGCACACAAACATACAATATATTTTTGCTGATCAGAGTATTTGGCCGGTAAACAAATTTAAACAATTTTTAATTTTTACAACTAAGATTACCATTTCTATACTTCCTTTTTGCCATAGTGTTCATTTTCATCTATTTTTTACCAATTTTACCCTTCATTTTCATCTCTAATTTTAACCAAATTCCAATTTCCCTTCTATTCTATATTAAACCCCAATCCATCATCAAAATAATTAATTTTATGATGTTGCAATTATTCAGTTCTTACAGGAGTAGTGAGCCCACTTATTTTATAACTTACATTTTCTTAAGTAATACAGTCCAACATTCTAATGTAATCAGTTACTTCTATAAGTATCTTTTCTATTTATATATTCAAACATTTAATGAAAATGAAAAAACAAATATAAGCATAGCTGTTCCACTTAGTTCCATTTTCATACATCAAATAATTTCCCCATATGTTCCTCCAAACCACATCTTAAATCATTTCTACTTTCATCACAATATATCATTAAAACTATTTCATCTATTACAATTTCCTCAAATTTAAAGTCTTCTGTTATCCTCTACTTGCTTCCTCTATGTATTGTTTCAAATCCTCACTTAATCATTTTAATACACACCACCATAAACCATTAACAGTATTTCAATTATTACATTTTAAACTTATTCATATTTCTCAAAAGAAAAAAAAACAAAAATCCTCATTATCTAGATTTAAAAAATATAAATGATAATATTCCAATTATTGTACATTTCATTTTCACCATAATATACTTTACCATATTACTTGCTACAAATCACATTTCAGTTCTAAATGTATACCTCAAATTCCTCTTCCATTTCCTTCTCCTTTTCTCCCTTTTCAGCTTTACTTTTACCTTTTTCTTTCCCCTTCTTTCCTGCACTTTAAAATCCTGATCTCTCCTATTTTGCCCTATGTTACCCATTGTTCCCTCTCTCTTTTCTCTTTTTTTATTTCACCACTATTTGGCCCGCTGTTTAACCCAATATTGTCATTCTGTATATAAAAATTCTGGATTCTTCTCTTCTGCCCTATATTTACTCTTTCTCTCGTTTGTGTTTTTTCACTGTAAATCCCAGTGTAATCATTTAAATTCTTTATATCCTTTCTGTTCCACTCTTCTTTTCATGTTTGTCTCTTTCTATCCTCCCTATTACTTTAATTGTTAATCCCAATGTAATCTTTAAAAACCTCTTTTTTATGATTACTATCCACATATTCAAATACATTTTCACATTTGGTCTCATTTTCTTTATCTTCTCTATCTTCAGACTCTGTGTGTTGCTTCTCCCTCTTTGTTTCCTCATCAGCTTGCACATATTCTTTCCCGTTTTTTATGTCCTCAGATTTTGATTCCCCATGTATCATTGTAGTTATTTCTCTTTTTTCTGTTAAGGATATTGTTGTTGTGTTACCAACCAGCAGAGTGTAGAGCACAGAGAAACGTTGCTGAGAGCAATGAATAAGAGATGTGCAAACTGGTTTATCAAAAGTTTACTTTATAGTGAAAAAACAATCTCATAGTCTTTTAAACAAATCCAAGTCTTTGCCAGTTAAATCAGTCCAGTGATACAAAAATCTTCTTACCACACAAACAGTAGTTGGTTAGAATAACAAACTCACTCTGGTTCACAAACCACGATGGTAGCAGATCCATCCAACGATGATAGCATAATGATAGCAACTCCTCACACTATGGTAGCTTATCATCAACTGAATACGTTATAGTACCTTTCTTAAATACGTTCACAACTAATTACAGCATGACTCAGCATTACAATGAATCAGCAGTAAAACTTTAAAGTCATACAATACATATTCAGATTAAAGTTACAGAACACATATATTGCCTGGACAACTTGTTAGGCCAAACCATATCCTAACAATTTCCATTTTCCATGACAAGTACATCACTTTAATCATTTCTCTGATTTCCTGTGCCATTTTATTCCTTTTAAGTTGATAATTGTTCCAATTTTAAAAGTTCAGTAGTATTCCTCTCCACCCCCCACCCCCCCAAAGTCAAGCCGCTTGCAAACAAAGGGATCCTCCCCAAAAGTTCTCACGGCTATTAACTGTAAAGTTCATGATTTTCCAAAACACAGACGAAGTTAAAATGTTCCTTTTTTGCTCCTGATGGTGTCTCTTACAATCCACAATTTCCAGTTATTTAGCAAGTATCCATTTTGTTTCATTATGTTAACGATCTTAACTAGTTTTTCTTTTTGGCTTTGAGAATACCAAGTCAATTTTGTAATTCAGTCCAAGTTTAAACAACTCTTCTCCTTTCTTTTTCCCTTTGTTTATACAACATTTCCGTTACAAGGCATAATAATAATAATAATAATAATAATAATAATAATAATAATAATAATAATAATAATAATAATAATAATAATAATAATTTTATTTCTATACCGCCCTTCTCCCGAAGGACTCAGGGCGGTGTACAGCCAATTTAAAAACACAAGACACAACAATAATTAAAAATTAAAATAATTAAATAGATTTGGGCGATTTAAAACCCCAAAAATTTAAAATACCCCAATTTAAAATTATTAAGTTGATAGCCCGGCCTGGCGGAACAACAGGGTCTTCAATGCACAACGAAACACCCGGAGGTCGGAGATCTTACGTATTTCCGGGGGCAGTTCATTCCACAGGGCTGGGGCTCCCACAGAGAAGGCCCTCCCCCTGGGTGTCGCCAGCCGACATAACTTGGCTGATGGCACCCTGAGGAGACCCTCTCTGTGGGAGCGGACTGGTCGGTGGGAGGCTATTGGTGGCAGAAGACGGTCTCGAAGGTACCCGGGTCCTATGCCATGGAGCGCTTTAAAGGTGGTAACCAACACCTTGAATCGCACCCGGAAGACCACTGGGAGCCAGTGCAGCTCGCGCAGGAGGGGTGTCACGCGGGCACGAGTTGCGCCCATAACCACCCGCGTGGCCGCATTCTGGACCAGTTGGAGCCTCCGAGTGCTCTTCAAGGGGAGCCCCATGTAGAGAGCATTACAATAGTCCAGCCAGGAGGTGACAAGGGCATGAGTGACCGTTCGCAAGGCGTCCCGGTCCAGAAAGGGCTGCAACTGGCGGATCAGGCGAACCTGATAAAAGGCCCCCCTGGCCACGGCCGTCATATGCTCTTCTAAAGACAGCCGTGCATCCAGGAGGACACCCAGATTGCGAGCCCTCTCTGTGGGGGGCAAAGATTCACCCCCAATAGTCAGCGATGGCACCTGCTGACTATATCGGGACGCCGGCAGCCACAGCCACTCGGTCTTGGACGGGTTGAGTCTGAGCCTGTTCCTCCCCATCCAGACCCGCACGGCCTCCAGGCAGTGAGACATCACATCAAGGGCATCGTTGGGGTGGTCTGGGGTGGAGATGTACAGCTGAGTATCATCAGCGTACAGATGACACTTCACCCCAAAACCACGGATGATCTCGCCCAGCGGCTTCACATAAATGTTGAACAGAAGGGGCGAGAGGACCGACCCTTGTGGCACTCCCCATGCGAGACGCCTCGAGGTCGACCTCTGCCCCCCTGCCAACACGAACTGCGAGCGGTCGGAGAGGAAGGAGGAGAACCACCGCAGAACGGTGCCCCCTATTCCTAACCCTCTCAACCGCCGCAGCATGATACCATGGTCGATGGTATCAAAAGCCGCTGAGAGATCTAGGACTAGGACAGAGGAGCAACCCCTGTCCCGTGCCCTCCAGAGATCATCCACCAACGCGACCAATGCCGTTTCTGTGCTGTGCCCCTGCCTGAAGCCCGACTGGCACGGGTCTAGATAGATAGCTTCATCCAGGTGCCCGGGCAGTTGTCGTGCCACCACACTCTCAACAACCTTCGCCACAAAACGAAGGTTGGAGACCAGACGGTAGTTAGCTAATTCAGCCGGGTCCAGGGAAGGCTTCTTGAGGAGGGGCCTCACCACCGCCTCTTTCAAGGCGGCGGGAAAGGCACCCTCACTCAGAGAAGCAGTTATAATCCCCTGGAGCCAGCCTCGTGTAACCTCCCGGGAGGCCAGTACCAACCAGGAGGGACACGGGTCCAATAAACACGTGGCGGCACTAATCCTACCCATTATTATCCATTCTCTTTTTATTTCTCTTAAAGTTCACGAGAAAGAGGAGAGGAAAAGGATCTAATTATTCCTTTCCAATCCTTTAATCAATCTTGGGGTAATTTCTTTCATTTTAAGAATTTCCACGTTATTTTCCAAATCGTTTTATTCAAAAATCAATTTTCTATTTCGGGTTCTTTTTTTGTCTCTTTAAAAATACGCTCCAATGTCCTCTTTTTTCCCCCCATGCTTATTAGCCGCCGTTTTCTCGCTGGGGGTTTCAGGTTTTTTTAAAAAAAATTCCCCTTATTATGAGTTGGCTAACTCACCCGGCTCCAAAAACTCCGATCAAATCACCGCTCCTGCTCCATGCTTAGTGCGGGTGCCCCAGCTTCGTGACAGCCGCAATGGCTGCCGCCCCCCGCCGCCAAGTCATAGAGAGCTACCTCTGACCATCGAGGAACTTGCCTGTTCCTCTTGGTCTTCCGAGGTGCCTCTCCTTCACCCCCGTCCCTACAGGACGGTTCCGGTCCGAAGACCCCTTGGCAGCGGTTCGTCAGTCCGGGTTTTTGCGGAGCTCATCAGAGCCCGCAAATTCCCCAACTGTCTCACCAAGACGCTTCCGGTCATCCCGCTGTACCATTCTTGAATGCATTCTGGTACTCCCCTAATGCTGTAAGCTTGTCGGAGGTCTGAATCGAGGGCCTCCTTGAAGTGGTGGACTAGGAGACGCTCCAGCCATTCCTTCAGTTTCCCAGCATACTCCCACACTAGTTCCTTGGGAGGCCGGCCCGCTTGCTTCAACACCTTGATCTGGGCCTCGGCTTCTACTCAATGGGTCATATCTTCAAACCGGCCTCAAAGCAGTTGGACGAATTCATCAGCATCTTCCAGCTCGGGGGCTTCCTCGTCATGTAGTTCAGCTATCCACTCCGCCGCCTCTCCTTCATTCATGCTATCCGCAATCGCTGAAATCAAGTCTCGATCAGTTGTGTATTGATCCCCATAACGGTTGATGTAAGTCCAGACTTGATTGAGGAAGTAGGCTAGCCTTCCTGAGGTCCCATCAAATGTCGCTCTAAATCGCGGAGGGAGATCGGCTGGTGGACTGGCACGGGCTGCTGGGCCAGTATCAGTGGTGGGGCCATGACTGGTGGCTGGAGCTGCAGCAGTGGCTGGACCGGTATCGGCGGCGGGGCCATGACCGGTGGCTGGAAATGCACTAGTTGATGGAGTGGCATGGGCAGCAGGATTGGGGCAGGTGTCCACTGATATTGCACCCACCCCTGGCCGAGGTAGAATGCCCATCCGGGAGGGATCTGGTCAGCTGGAGGCAGTCTGAGGACCGGCTGCTGGGGTGGAGTACTAGGTCCCAATAGCCCCAGTTGTGGTCCCTGTAGCACCGGGCTGGGCTGGCTCAGTGGGCTTTGTTGCTGCACCATCCCCATTAGATGGCTGTCATCCCAGTAGACCGAGCCTGATGCGTGAGATTATGGAATGAACCACTCCATGCTGAGTGAAATGAGGTAGACATCCCGCTCAGTGGTAGTTGGGTGTTACAGTCCAGGTACCACGTAGCTGTTCAATCCAGTCAGCCAATGAAGGTATTTGTGGTTTGTCCTGAGGCAACTCTGGGATGGGTACAAAGTCTTGACCCGAGACCACCTTGAACGGGGTAAAACCAGTACTGCTGTGTATAGAGTTATTATAGGCGACCTATGCAAACGGCAACAGGTACACCCAGTTATCTTGCTGATAATTTATGTAACATCTAAGGTATTGTTCCAATATCAAGTTAGTTCTTTAACAAGCCCCATTGGTCTCAGGATGGTGGGCGGAGCTTAACCCCTAGGCGGAGCCTAACAGCCCCAGGAATTCCTTCCAGAAGTGGGAGGTGAACTGAACCCCTCTGTCCGAGATTATTCGCTCCGGAACGCCGTGTAATCTATACGGAAACCTGGTTGGGCCAAGAGCGGGGGGTCCCTCTCGTTGAAATGTGCCCACCAGGTTTCCGCGCATTCCATCAGCTGAGGTTGCAGGGTAGGGGCGGGGGGGTAGCAGTTATCATTAAAGATGGTCTGAGACCGAGGGAGGCCACTGTTCCTCAGACGGCCGGCTGTGAATCCCTCCTTGTGAAATGGGGTCATGGGGTTCAGATGGGTTTGCTGATCACGTACCTGGCTCCCTGCCACATAGCAGCAGCCCTGCCCGAGCTACTCAACGTCATCGCCACGGTGGCGGTTGATACCCCTAGGCTTATGGTCATGGGGGATTTCAACTTGCCGTCCATGGGTGAGGCATCTGAGGTGGCTCGGGAGTTCATGGCTTCCATGACAGCCATGGACCTGACCCAGTTAATTCATGGCCCTACCCACACAGGGGGAAACACGCTGGATCTGGTTTTTGTCTCTGGACAGTGGTTGAGGGATCTTGAGATAGGGGATATAGTTACTGAGCCCTTGTCATGGTCAGATCACACTCTCCTTCGTCTCGACCTTCAAACCGTTGCACCCCGCTGCAGGGAGGCGGAGCTGGTGATATGGTTCCGCCCCAGGCGCCTGATGGAACCTGACAGGTTCCAGATGGAGCTTGGACATTTCCTGAGGCTCTGGCACACGCCTCGACTGGAGACCTAGTGGCCGCCTGGGATAGGGCGGCCGCTGGAGCTCTGGATCGGGTCGTGCCTTTGCGGCCTCTGACCCGGCACCGATCGCATTTGGCTCCTTGGTTCACTGAGGAGCTGAGGGAGTTGAAGCGCTGGAAAAGACGCCTAGAGAGTAGTTGGAGGGCCAGTCTTTCGGAATCGGACCGGACACTGGTAAGATCTCATATTAGGAATTACCTAGTGGCGATAAAAGCGAAATGTAGCTATTTTGCCACTCTTATTGCATCATCAGATAACCACCCGGCTGCCCTGTTTAGGGTGACCCGCTCCCTGCTCCACCAGGAAGCGCGGGAGGACCCCTTGGAGGGTAGAGCCGAGGATTTTGTTCAGTATCTGACAAAATCACTCAGATCCGGGAAGATTTGGACTCTGACTGGGTAGTCTCAGGGGGAGGGACTGGGGCAGGTCTTGAGAATGTTATCTGGGATGAGTTTGATCCTGTGACCCCTGAGGACGTGGACAGGATTCTGGGTAGACTGAACGCGACCACTTGTTTATTGGACCCGTGTCCCTCCTGGTTAGTGCTGGCTTCCTGGGAGGTGACGCGAGGCTGGCTCCAGGAGATTATAAATGCTTTATTGGGTGAGGGTGACTTCCCCGCCGCCTTGAAAGAGGCGGTGGTGAGGCCTCTCCTCATGAAGCCTTCCCTGGACCCGGCAGTGTTGGCTAATTATCGTCCGGTCTCCAACCTTCGTTTTGTGGCGAAGGTTGTTGAGAGTGTGGTTGCGCGACAGCTCCCCCAGTACCTGGATGAAACAATATAACTGGATCCGTTCCAGTCGGGCTTCAGGCCTGGGTACAGCACGGAAACGGCATTGGTTGTGTTGGTTGATGATCTCTGGAGGGCTAGGGACAGGGGTTGCTCCTCTGTCTTGGTCCTATTAGATCTCTCAGTGGCTTTTGATACCATCGACCATGGTATCATGCTGCACCGGTTGGAAGAGTTAGGGGTGGGGGGCACTGTACTACGGTGATTCTCCTCCTTTCTCTCTGGCCGGTTGCAGTCTGTGTTGGCAGGGGGGCAGAGGTCGACCCTGAGGCCCCTCATATGTGGGGTGCCACAAGGGTCGGTCCTCTCAACCCTTTTGTTCAACATTTATGTAAAGCCGCTGGGCGAGATCATCCGTGGTTTCAGGGTGAAGTACCACCAGTACGCTGATGACACCCAGCTGTACATCTCCACCCCGGACCACCCCAACGATGCCCTTGAAGTGATGTCCCGGTGTCTGGAGTCTGTGCGGATCTGGATGGGGAGGAACAGGCTCAGGCTCAGGCTCAACCCATCCAAGACCGAGTGGCTGTGGTTTCCGACGTCCTGATATAGTCAGTTGACGCCATCGCTGACTATTGGGGGCGAATCGCTGGCCCCCACGGAGAGGGCTCGCAACTTGGGTGTCCTCCTGGATTCACGGCTGTCTTTAGAAGAGCACTTGACGGCCGTGACCGGGAGGATTTTTCATCAGGTTCGCCTGATTCGCCAGTTGCGTCCCTTTCTGGATCGGGACTCCCTACACACAGTCACTCATGCCCTCGTCATCTCCCGCCTGGACTATTGTAATACTCTCTACATGGGGCTCCCCTTGAGGAGCACCCGGAGGCTCCAACTGGCGCAGAGTGCAGCCGCGCGGGTGGTTATGGGAGCAACATGGCGCTCCCGTGTGACACCTCTCCTGCGCGAGCTGCACTGCCTCCCGGTGGTCTTCCGGGTGCGCTTCAAGGTTTTGGTCACCACCTTTAGAGCGCTACATGGCTTAGGACCTGGATACTTGCGGGACCGCCTACTACCACAAACAGCCTCCCACCGGCCGGTACGCTCTCATAGAGAGGGGCTACTCCAGGTGCCATCAGCCAAGCAGTGTCGACTGGCGGCCCCCAGGGGGAGGGCCTTCTCTGTGGGGGCACCCACTATCTGGAACGAGCTTCCCCCGGAGATACGGAGGATCCCGGATCTGCGCACTTTCCGCCGTGCTCTTAAGACCCTCCTATTCCAGCAGGCCGGCCTGGCCTAATTTCCTCCCCTTTCTTTTGAATTTTTAAATTGGAATTTTAATTTGTTTTAAATTATTGGGATTTTTAATTGTCTTGGGCTAAATTATTTAATTTGGTTTTAATTATGTTTCTAACTTTGGTATTTATGTATTTTATTTTGTGCCTGTTCACCGCACTGAGTCCTTCGGGAGTAGGGCGGTATATAAATTTAATAAAACATAAACATAAAACAACAAACAAACACATGCTGGACAAACAGTTTAGCCAGATTTTTAGCCGAAGGGATCTTGGGACATGGTATAAAATGCACTTGCTTGGAAAACAAATCAGTAACCACCCAAATGACTATTTTCCCCACTTTCGGGCAATTCAACAATAAAATCCATGGATATCTCCTTCCATGGGGCTCCCGGTCTGACTACACTCTGAAGTAACCCAGGGGGTTTCCCAGGAGGCTTCTTAGCTGACGCACATACAGGGCAGCTCGCCACGTAGGCTTCTATGTCTTTATTTAGAGCCAGCCACCAGAATTGTCATTTAACTAAATGCAATGTCTTTACGAATCCAAAATTCCCAGCGATTTTAGCATCATGGGCGTGTTGTAACACCGCTCCCCTCAGGCTGGCGGGGACATACAGCTTCGCTCCCACCCAGGCGAGACCCTCACGAAGTGTGCACTCATTGGAGTGGGCTAAAAACCACTCATCAGTTTTCAATGCTTCTTTTAACTGCTCGCTCAAGTCGCCGGACAAGGTTAGGTCCCCTTTCGCCTGGGCTCTGGTAACTACTGGAGCAGCCAGCTGTTTTGAGGGGACAACTGGGCGAATCACTTCCGCCCAAGCACTATTGTATTGAGGTAGTCATGAGAGAGCATCTGTCATAAAGTTCTTTCCCCCAGGAAGGTAGCGCAGAGAGAAATTAAAGCGGTTAAAGTGTTGGGCCCAGTGGACTTGGTTAGGTGACAATGTCCGGGGCGTTTTTAGGGCCTCTTAAGTTTTTGTGATCAGTCCACACCTCAAAAGGGTGCTTCGCCCGTTCCAGGAAGTGCCTCCATGTTAGCAGCGCCCAGCAAACAGCAAAAGCCTCTTGTTCCCAGATAGCCCATCTCCTCTTGGTTTCAGATAATTTCCCTCGGCATTGGCTTGAAGTAACACTGCTTTGACAGTCACATCGCTGGCGTCGGCCTGGACGACAAATGGGGCCTCCATGTCAGGGTGTTTAAGGACCGGTTCAGTGGCAAACAGTTTCAGTTTTTCAAAAGCCGCCTGGCATTCCATAGTCCAGAGGCCGGGAAGGTTTTGGCTTTGCCTCTCCCTTTGTTTTCAGGAGGTTAGTAATCGGTAAGGCAATCTTCATGAATGAGTGGATGAACTGTCGATAGAAGTTAGGAAAGCCCAGGAAGCTTTGTAGTCGTTTACATGTACATGGAGGTGCCCATTCCAGGACTGCCCGGACTTTCTCCGGGTCCATTTCTATCCCCTCATGCAAGATGCGGTACCCCAAATAGTCAATTTTAGTCTGATGGAATTCGCATTTTGACAACTTAACATACAGCTCAGCAGCTCTAAGTTTTTTCAGGACAGCTCTCACCAGTTTTACGTGGTCGTCCATGGTCTCTGTGTAAATAAGAATGTCATCCAGGTAGACAAGGACCCCCTTGTAGAGGTGCTGATGCAATACCTCATTGATTAGTTGCATGAATACTGCTGGGGCCCCTTGTAATCCGAAAGGGAGCACCCTAAACTGGAAACATCCCAGCAGGCAATTGAAAGCAGTTTTTCATTTGTCACCTTCCTTAATCCGAACTCTGTAATAAGCCTCCTGTAAATCCAGTTTAGTAAAAATCTTCCCTTTGAAGAAGGTGGGCTAGCATGTCTTTCAGGAGGGGTAGGGGGTAGACATTTTTCACACAAATGGGGTTTAAATTCTTATAGTCAACGCACAGATGAAGTGACCCATCTTTCTTCTCCCGGAATATCACCTGGGCAGCTACTCGCGGCCTAGCCGGTTGGATGAAGCTGCATTTTAGGTTTTTATCAATAAAGTCTCGTAGCTCCCCCAGCTCCCGGGGGGGGGGGGTGTCATGGGGTAGATTTTTGGTTTAGGGAGTTTCACCCCCGGAAGGATTTCTATGCTACAGTCTGTAGGCCGATGAGGAGGGGGGGGTAGCACATCTGACACCTTCTCACTAAATGCCTCCCGGAGGTCCCAGTACTCTTGGGATTTTTTCCTCCCCCACAATGTGTTCCGTTGCGGCCGCCGCCAACTCAGTCGCCGCTTTGGCCATGCAATAGTCCCCCCCATCTTCCCTTGCTGGCTAGAGCGGATGTGCAACACGCCCGTCCTCCAATTTATGCGCGGGTTCCATTTTCGGAGCCAGGGCAGCCCAAGTAGAAGGGATCGTTCCATGCCAGGGGACACAATGAAGCTCAGAGTTTCTTGGTGATCTCCCATCCACATCTCAACTGGTGTGGTTACAAAATGGGCTGCCCTCCCTGCTACCGACCCATCTAGCTGACAGAATGGGATGGGCCTTTTCATAGTTCTTAAGTCTTAGACCCATCTTTTCCACGATCTCAGGGCTGATGACATACCTTGTGCACCCCGAATCTAGGAGGGGTAGCATCTTCCCTTGGGCCCCGGTAGATGGTACCTTTAGTTCCACCGGGATGGTCATGGGTCACCCACTCTGACTTACCATGAGGTCCTCGTCAGAATCAATTTCGGTTTCGCTGTCATCGGCGGGGGTCAGAGTTCCCAGCTCTCCCTGGTTCGGGGGAGCAAACTCGACTTCCACCCCTTTTAGGGCGGTCTCGCGGGGTTTGGCGGGAGGTTTGTCGGCTCTCCTCCCTCCACTAGGGGTCGCCTTGGGTCCAGGCTTAGAGAAACAATCAGCCGCTCGGTGCCCCTCCTTTCCACATCTGAAGCACGTGGTGGACTTTGACTTGGAAGCCTGCGGGCCCCCTGGCGGCCTTTGGAGCCTCCTTGTGGGGTGAGGAGGGTGGCTTGTTCCAGGTGCAGCCACCACGGTAGCGATCTCTGGCCAAATCGATCTCCACGTCAGCAGCCAGCACGTACCAAATTTGCAGATCCCGAGGGGCCCCTCGGGAGCAACAATCCTTGTAGACATCCTCATTGAGGCCATCCTTATAGCTTTCCAGCAGGGAAACTTCCGGCCACCCTCTCATGTAGCGCACCAGCTCGCGGAACTCCTGGGTGTACTCAGCCACCGATCTCCGCCCCTGACTTATGGACTTCATTCTGATTCTCGCCTTTCGCTCAGCTAATGGGTCCTCAAAGCGCAGTCTGAGAGCTGCCATAAACTGGTCATAATCAGCACGCCTCCCAGCTGCAGTGAAAGCGCTGAGGAAAACTTTCTCCAATTCACTCCCTGTTACGAGACATCTCCATCAGCTCGCTTCCCCCCTCTCAAGTAACAAGACAGCTTTCCCCCTCCCCCCGTTACAATGGCAGCCGTAGCAAGTAAGCAATATAGAAGCGGAGGCTGACTGGGGAGAAGAAAGAGGGAAAGCGGCCAATTGAGAAACGCCCCGCCGGCCAGTCACTGAAGCGTCGCCACTGCTGCCGCAGCAAGACAAGGGGAGAGAGAGTAATCCAATCCAACCTCGGAGAGTTACAGTTGCAAGAAAAAGTATGTGAACCCCTTGGGATTACATGGAGTTTTTCATGAATTGGTCATAAAATGTGCTCTGAACTTCATCTAAATCGCAACAATAGAAAAACACAGTCTGCTTAAAATAATACTACACAAACATTAGATGTTGCCATGGTTTAATTGAACATAACATGTAAACATTCACAGTGCAGGGAGGAAAAAGTATGTGAGCCCCTAGCCTAATGACTTCTCCAAGAGCTAATTGGAGCCAGGAGTGAGCCAACCTTGACTCCAATCAGTGTGATGATATTAGATGTGTTGCTGACAGCTGTCCTGCCCTTTAAAAACACACACACCTGTTTTGGGTTTACTGGTTTCAAGAAGCACTGTCTGATGTGAACCATGCCTTGCAGAAAAGAGCTCTCAGAAGACCTACGATCAAGAATTGTTGACTTGCATGAAGCTGGAAAGGGTTACAAAAGTATCTCCAAGACTTCCGGTGGCTCCGCGTTCCCCGAACGGATGCTCCTTCAGGAGCTCCAGCCCCGTGATTCCGTTTGCTGCTAGAACAGAGAAAATCAGCTGTTCTAGCGGCTTGAAACTCTCCCCCAGGGAAAAAGGGGGAGAGAAGAGCAGAAGGGTCTGGGTAGAGCTCCCCTAGACCCCCAGGCTTTTTTTTTAAGCTTGGGGCTTGCAGGGTGAGAGCTCCCCGAAAGCCCTTCAGTGCTCCGGATCCGGGACGATTCTGCTTTATGCAGAACAAGGGGTCACGACCACACCAGCAGTGCAATTTTAAGGATTATGAGAAAATTTGAATCTGGATGCTGGCAGAGCAAAATCAGGAGAACAGAAAATGCAAGTATTAAACTTTAACTCCGTTTAAAACAAAGAAAAAAAGATGGCGCTTAAGGGTGGCAAAACGAAACTTATAAGTGAAAGTGATCGTTAAAGCTGTAACATTGTAAAAGCTACTGGATTACCTAGCAAGAAAAAGGATTTAAAGTGCTAGTGAAATGAAAAAGACTATGGTATACCAGGGCTGGTGGCGGACACACGGACACACAATCAGATCGTTCTCTCACCCCACCTCATGGAGGTGGCACCAGCTATGCTCTCCATGGTGGTCGGCACTGGTTCGTCCTCCACCCCTCCCCCCGCCTCGCTTCATTCATCTTTATTCTTCGCCACTTCTTCTTGCTCGCCGCCATAACAGAGCAGGAGGCAGAGTGATGCACGTGGGGCTGCTGGAGCTGCCGCAAGACAAGGCAGTTGTCAGGATGCAGCTCCGTACCCCCCGTCTTGCTTCATCCTCCCCCCCACCCCCTCGCTTTGTGGCTGCCGTACCAGTGTGTTGCTCAGCCTCCTGATCCGTTACGTTGACGAATAAGGGGAAGAAGTGAAGAATGAAGCGAAGCGGTGGGTTGGAGGACAAAGCAAGGCGGGGCCTGTGGAGCTGCCCCAGGTGCCCCGCACCGGCTTACCTGAGGGCCCTTCAACCAGGCCACTCATGCCAAATCCTCACACACCCCCAGGGCAGCCACATCCCTTCACTAACCTGCTTTCCAGGTCCATTTGCCACTGCCATGTGCTGGGCAAGAAAAGTAGTCTCTGGAGCTACGGTAAAAAAATATAGTTCAGACCTTCCAACTTCTCAAGAAAAAGAAAAAGATCTCATGAAATTGGAAGGTCTGAACTATTTTTACAGTAGTCCCACAGACTACTTTTCTTGCCCTGCACGCGGTGGTGGAGAATGGAGCTGGAAAGCAGGTTAGTGAAGGGATGTCGGTGGCGGGATAGGATGTCAGTTTGAAAGGGGTTCGTCCTCCACCCCTCACCGCCTTGCTTCATTCTTTGCCACTTTTTGCTCGCCACCGTAACGGAGCAGGAGGCTGGGCAATGCACTGGTTTTGCAGCCACAAAGCGAGGCGGTGGGGGGTGGAGGATGAAGCAAGGTGGAGGGTGCGGAGCTGCCCCCATGCCCTACACCGGCTTACCTGAGGGCCCTGCAGCCAGCCCGTCAACATCCTGACAACTGCCTCGTCCTGCAGCGGCTACAACAGCCCCATCCAGGACCTGACATGCATTGCTCAGGCTCCTGCTCCGTTGCGGCAGTGAGCAAGGAGAAGCGGGCCAGTGTTCACGCAGGGTCCTGAATGGGGTTTATGGAGCTGCCGCAGCGAGGCCAGGCAGTTGTCAGGACGTTGATGGCCGGGCTGCGGGGCTGTCAGGTAAACCAGTGCGGGGTACATGGGACAGCTCCGTACCCCCTGCCTCGTTTTGTCCTCCACCCCCAACTTTCTCGTTTCGGCCTCCACACCCCCGCCCTGGCTTGATTTTTAGGGCTGTGCCTCGCCCCACCTCGTACAACCAGATGGTGGGTGGGGTTTAACTAGGCCTTATTTTGGAGGTAGGGCTTATTTTAGGCACAGGTGTGAAAATCGGGTTAGGGCTTGTTTTCAGGGAAGGTCGCATTTTCAGGGAAACACAGTATTTGAACAGAAATTCAAAGGTTTCCATGACAAATTGTGTCCCAAATAAAAATACATGAATTCCCTCTCATTTTGTACCTTCTAAAATGGGGTTCCAGTGGTCATGCAGCTTTAGGAGTTTTTCTGCAGTTTACTGTTCCAGTTCACAATTTTGAGACGTAATATTTCATTTCCTTGCCTTAAAAAAAATAACGTGTTTCAGGGTAGGTGAGGGTTGGAATTTTTTGGGGGGGGGGATTTCCTCCATATATGATTCCAGCATGTCGCTCAAAGTGCAGACCTTATCCTGAAAAAGGTTGCATGTTAGTTTTTGAAAACAACAAGCTTAATGTCCTAAATTTTGGCCAGTCGATATATAAATGCCTTTAGTTGTTTTAAACTGTCATTAATAACTTTTGATACTTGATTTTGATGGTCTATTGCAGTTCTTATATGAAACTATATTTTTAACATTTAAAGGTCTAGATCCAGAAGACATTCTCACAGGCGATACACTCGCTCTAGATCCCATTCTCACAGGCGGCGATCACGAAGTAGATCATATACCCCAGAATATCGGCGTCGAAGGAGCCGCAGTCACTCTCCAATGTCTAATCGAAGAAGGCACACTGGCAGCAGAGTATGTAGTGTAAGCTTGTAGGAATATTATGATTTTCCATTAATTAAATAAAATTGGTTGGCTATAACACAGTTTCTGTAGTCAAGAAAAAAGGACAAGCCTTGACATTTTCTACTTTCTAGACCTAGCGGCATTCATTTTAATCTACCAAAAGCTCCTTTTTTAATGCATTTTTATTAGTTTATCAAAGTATAAAATACAAAGCAATTTTAACAAGTAATAGAAAACTGGGGGGGGCGGGGAGAGAAAATATGGAGTAAAAAGGGAAAAGGAAAGAAAAAGGCACTGACTTCAAAGTCTCTTTAGCACAGTAGAAGATAACATTACAACCTCAACTTTTTTACTTTTACACAACAGTATATACTGTGTTTCCCCGGAAATAAGACCCGGTCTTATTTTCTTTTAGGCCCCAAAATAAGTACCAGGTCTTATTTTGGGGGGGGGATGTCTTACCAGCTTACCTTAGGAACACCACAGCCAGGCCTCCCATGCCCTGACACCTGTCATGCTGCTGCCTGACCTCTGCAGCCGCACCTGGCCGGACGCCACATGGCACATTGCACCGGTACCCGCCACTTGTGGCAGGACACCCTGTGGCTCGTTGCGCTGGTGCTGCCTCTCACGGCAGGAGACCGCATGGTGGCACCGACACAAGGTGCCATGTGGCCTGCCACAAGTGGCGGCACCGGCACGATGCACCATGTGGCGTCTGGCTGTGAGAGGCCGCAGAAGTCAGGCAGCGGCACAACAGGTGTCGGGGCATGAGAGGCCTGGCTGCGGCGATCCTAAGGTAAGTGGGTGCGGGGCGCCAGGGGCAGCTCCCCCCCGCCCTTGCTTGATTTTTACGCATGCGCCTCACCCCCACCTTGTACAGACAGTGGGACGGAGTGGGCGGGGTCTTTAGGGCTTATTTTTGGGGTAGGGCTTATATTAGGCGCACGTAAAAAATCAAGCTAGATCTTATTTTCGGGTAAACATGGTACTAGCCACTTCTATAGCAACAAACCTATCTAATCAACAAAAAAACGTTTCATTTTTTTTACATTGCAAGGACAAAATCCAGAAGCAATTTCCAAATAGAAACAAAAGTAAATATATTCTCTTCTTTGAATAACAGAATCAATTTAAGCATCTCTGCTTCTCCTTGCTGTTGGGGGATTGTGAGATTTAAAATGACAAACCTCATAGAAAATAAGGCAGAGACCATGAACAAGTAAAAAGCAGATTTATTATAGATACATATATATAGGTATATATAGCATAAGCTTTTGCAAAAGGGTTCTCCCATGAAAGAGAACATCTTACAGGTCCGAATACATGGTTTAAATACATGTTTGTACAATCAGCAAAACAATTAAAACGCCCGAACCCCCCCCCCCCCCCATCATTGTTTATAGGACGTTACATAAAGTTTTGGCTTATTCAGCATCATATTCCCGGATTAGAAATTCCCAATGGAATTACCCTTCCTATAAATCCTTAACAAAAACAATTAATAGGAACATGGTATCTTCCTCCTATTAATTTAGCTTTCGTCAGCCTGACCCAACTCAGAATGTACTAACCAAGTTTATGGCTGTGCTTCCTCAGAAAAGGCGTCATACATACTTCCCCTTTCTAAGTGTCTTACACAGCTAAATAGCTTGGGGTTAGCTCAGGTCATATGAAGGGTAAATATGGAGTCGCTTAGGCTATATTCTTTACAGGAATAATTCCATTTCTCTCAATCCTGCCTTTCCCTTTTGATCAGTTTTATTCCTGTAAATCATCATGTATGTTCTGTAACATAATACATATTTCCTGTCTACTTAATCTTATCCCTTTTCTTCTTTGGTTTAGTTACCTGATAACAATACTTACAACAATTACAACATACAGGTGCACATTTGATACAAATACAAGAGATAAGGCATATACAATAACAATGATACCTACAAACATTAAGTAAATGAGACTAGGCATCCAAAAGGTTAACAAATCCCATATTCCTTTAAAGGCTGTATTTTCAGTTACATGTGTTAAATGTGTAGTGATATTATGTAAAGCTTGTACCACCTCATCACTACATCCTGCATCATATGCCTCTTGTAGTGTAGCTCTTTTGCCCCTATATATCTTTTCCTCCATATGATCGAAGGGGTACTCCACTGGCATTATAGGCCATTTTACAGGTCTTACAGGCGCATAAATACTTAAATGTGGTTCTTTCTCTGGCTTAGGCAATTCCACATGTCCATATCCATGCACATGTGACTCATCCACTGTCTCCTTTACAGTATTCAATGTACCATCATGTGTAGCCACCTTTGTAGCAACCTTATGTGGTACTCGGTTACTATGATAGAGACTAGCATTCATCATTTCATAGTAAAATTCTGTCTCCTGATTAATGTCTTTAAAATGTGCAACTGCCATAAAGGTAGTCAGACGTCCAATTGTACAATCCTACTGCATTAGCAGGTATGTAACCTACAAAATAGAAACCATCCTCTAGGCAGGTATAACACCTGTCCTATAGCATCTATCTCTTCCACCTCAGAACAGGTAAACACATGCTCAGTAGGCACAGGAACATATACCACCTTTTTCCTATCTCTTCTCAGGTTGTCTATAAACCACACAATCATAGGCTGGTAATATTGTTTTCACTTCAATTACCAATTTTTCTGGTTAGTCCATTTATTAGGCTTTTGTGGACTCCCAAACATAGTAATCACTGTGAAAAATTATAACTATTTGGTTCTATCGTGATTTTTGCTTCCTCAAATAAAAATTTTCCAGGGACTGGCACTCCAACAAAACATGTAGACATTATATCAGAGACTGTAGTCTCTCCTTTAACACAAAAGGACGAACTGTTGAGAGCCACTTTCATTAGGTCCAGGAAAATATTCCCTTCCTTCTTAAATGGTTCCCTCACTTGTCTAGTATACCTCGTTAGTGTTTTGAGATATCTAACACACATCTACCCTTCCATACAAAAGGTAATTCAGCCAGTGCTACAGTTGCAAGAAAAAGTATGTGAACCCCTTGGGATTACGTGGAGTTTTGCATGAATTGGTCATAAAATGTGCTCTGAACTTCATCTAAGTCACAACAATAGAAAAACAGTCTGCTTAAAATAATACTACACAAACATTAGATGTTGCCATGGTTTAATTGAACATAACATGTAAACATTCACAGTGCAGGGAGGAAAAAGTATGTGAACCTTTGGACTTAATAACTGGTTGACCCTCCTTTGGCAGCAATAACCTCAACCAAACGTTTCCTGTAGTTGCAGATCAGACCTGCACAACGATCTGGAGTAATTTTGGACCACTCCTCT
Organism: Arizona elegans; assembly: GCA_022577455.1. Classification (NCBI taxonomy): domain Eukaryota; kingdom Metazoa; phylum Chordata; class Lepidosauria; order Squamata; family Colubridae; genus Arizona; species Arizona elegans. The sequence continues at coordinate 2,541,965 of JAKOOJ010000035.1, forward strand.
TCACAAAACTGTTTCAGTGTAGCAATATTCTTGGGATGTCTGGTGTGAATCGCTCTCTTAAGGTCATGCCACAGCATTTCAATCGGGTTGAAGTCAGGACTCTGACTGGGCCACTCCAGAAGGTGTATTCTGTGCTGTTGAAGCCATTTTTTTTTTGTTGAATTACTTGTATGCTTTGGGTCATTGTCCTGTTGCATCACCCATCCTCTGCGGAGCTTCAGTTGGCGGACAGATGGTCATACGTTTTCCTGCAAAATGTCTTGATCAACTCTGGAATTCATTTTCCCATCAATGACAACAATCCGTCCAGGCCCTGAGGCAGCAAAGCAGCCCCAAACCATGATGCTCCCTCGGCCATGTTTTACAGTGGGGATGAAGTTTTGATGTTGGTGTGCTGTGCCTTTTTTTCTCCACACATAGTGTTGTGTGTTCTTCCCAAACAACTCAATTTTGGTTTCATCTGTCCACAGTATATTTTGCCAGTAGTGCTGTGGAACATCCAGGTGCTCTTTTGCAAACTTCAAACGTGCTGCAATATTTTTGGGGGACAGCAATGGCTTCCTCCGTGGTGTCCTCCCATGTACTCCATTCTTGTTTAATGTTTTCCTTATTGTAGATGTGTCAACAAAAATGTTAGCATGTGCCAGAGATTTCTGTAGGTCTTTAGCTGACACTCTAGGATTCTTCTTTACCTCATGAAGCATTCTGCGCTGTGCTCTTGCAGTCATTTTTACAGGACGACCACGCCTAGGGAGAGTAGCAACAGTGCTAAACTTTCTCCATTTGTAGACAGTCTGTCTTACCGTGGGCACATGAACATCAAGGCTTTTGGAGATACTTTTTTTTTATTAAAAAAGTTTTTATTTTATAAACAAGCATACATACAATATATAATCAGTGTATCATCTGAATACATCTTTTGTCCTCTTACTCCTCCAATATTTATCATATCTTGATATTATCATTTCATTTGTTATAACATTTTCCCCACATTTACTTTTATATTTGTACCTTTATCTATTCAACAATTTTATCCCCCCTCCCCACCCCCACCCCCGACTTCCCAGAGCAAAAACATGATATAACATTTAACAAGCTAAAATATACTAACCTACTACAAAGTTTAAAACTCCCTCACACTCTTTAACTCCTCTTTTACAAATTCATCAACCTCCCTTTTGTAAATTCTCAAAATCAATTGGGTTAAATTCTTTCTTCCTAAATATAAAAACCTTTTTCTTGGTATGTAATCCAATAACTTTAACAATATTACAAGCATTAACAAACACTGATAAGTTTCATTTTCATCCCTCAAACGCCTTTCTTTTTCAACATTGCTTCCTAATAAGATTCTAATATCCTCTTTATTCCTTCATAAACCAATTATCAATTTATAACTATTCAGCATTAAAAATTCTAAATTAAACATTTTGAAACTTTAAACATTTTATCACCTATACCTTTTAAAATAGTATAATCTTATATTAAACATTTTAAAAACCTCTTAATGCATCAATAAGACCTTCTTAATTCATTTCTCAAAATATAAATTTCAAAACCTTCAGGAAACTATCTCTTAATTTTTTAATTAACCATTTCTATATTTTTTCCCATCCTCCTTCCTCAATCAACATTGCTCCCTAATAAAGTTCTAAATTAGACATTTATCCTCTTTAATCCTTCATAAAATTAAACATTTTAAAACTTTAAACATTTTATCTCATATACCTTCTTAAAATACTATAATCTTATGTTAAACATTTTAAAAATCTCTGAATACATCAATAAGACATTAAGTCATTTCTCAAAATATAAATTTCAAGCCCTTCAGAAAGGTATCCCTCAAATTTTTAATTAGCCATTTTAATACCTCGATAACTCTTAAAAGGCTATCATTTTTACCTCGATAACTCTTAAAAAGCTATCATTTTTATATCCAAAACCAATTGTAATAACACACTTCCTTTATATTATTATCTTAGAATAAACTTTAAAAATACAAATTTGTTTAAGCTTCTCAACCTATTGCCAAAATCCTCCCCAAAAAAGATTAATCTTCAATTCTTCCCTTCCTGTATTTTTTCCAGTCCTTTTTCTTCGATAATTCTTTCTTCTTCAGCATTGCTCCTCCTCCTGCTTTTATTTTCGAGAATTTTAAAATTTGGATTTGAGGTTGATGTCTCTTTAAAAGTTTTTGTCTTCTTAAAGTTATTTCATTTAATTTGAAACCCCCATAAATCCCTCTCAAGTCCTCCTGATTAAACTCTTCCAGATTCCTTTGCTTTCCCCTCTTGGTCTGGAAAACATCCTTTTTATCCAAAGTCACATTAAACTGGATTTCTGCCCCATCTTCTTCCAACAGCTCACTACTGTCTAACAAGCCTTGAAATGATACTATATTCTCCTTTGTCTCCATGTTTTGAGTCAAAACAGTTTCCTCTTCCTGAGACCTTTCATCAAAAAAACCTTTAAGACTTTCCAGTAAAGCAGTGGTTTGTGACTCAAAAATTTCATGTATTATAACTCTTATTGGTGTATTTGCTGGTGTATGTAATAATAGTCCTTCAGCACTTTCAAAGGTACCAGCCATTTTTTTTCAAAGTCCAATTATTCACACAATTTAAAAATGCAAATTAGTTAAAATCAATTCCATAGTCTTTTGCTTTCCGCTTCCACTTTCAATTCACACAATTTAGAAGTATAAAGTAGTTGGAATCCATACCATAGTCTTTTTCATTTCACTAGCAATTTAAATCCTTTTTCTTGCTGGGTAATCCAGTAGCTTTTACAATGTTACAGCTTTAACAATCACTTTCACTTATAAGTTTCGTTTTGCCGCCCTTAAGCGCCATCTTTTTTTTCTTTGTTTTAAACGGAGTTAAAGTTTAATACTTGCATTTTCTGTTCTCCTGATTTTGCTCTGCCAGCATCCAGATTCAAATTTTCTCATAATCCTTAAAATTGCACTGCTGGTGTGGTTGCGACCCCTTGTTCTGCATAAAGCAGAATCATCCCGGATCTGGAGCACTGAAGGGCTTTCAGGGAGCTCTCACCCTGCAAGCCCCAAGCTTTAAAAAAAAAAGCCTGGGGGTCTAGGGGAGCTCTACCCAGACCCTTCTGCTCTTCTCTCCCCCTTTTTCCCTGGGGGAGAGTTTCAAGCCGCTAGAACAGCTGATTTTCTCTGTTCTAGCAGCAAACGGAATCACGGGGCTGGAGCTCCTAAAGGAGCATCCGTTCGGGGAACGCGGAGCCACCGGAAGTCTTGGAGATACTTTTGTAACCCTTTCCAGCTTCATGCAAGTCAACAATTCTTGATCGTAGGTCTTCTGAGAGCTCTTTTCTGCGAGGCATGGTTCACATCAGACAGTGCTTCTTGAAACCAGTAAACCCAAAACAGGTGTGTGTGTTTTTAAAGGGCAGGACAGCTGTTAGCAACACATCCAATATCATCACACTGATTGGAGTCAAGGTTGGCTCACTCCTGGCTCCAATTAGCTCTTGGAGAAGTCATTAGGCTAGGGGCTCACATACTTTTTCCTCTCTGCACTGTGAATGTTTACATGTTATGTTCAATTAAACCATGGCAACATCTAATGTTTGTGTAGTATTATTTTAAGCAGACTGTGTTTTTCTATTGTTGTGACTTATATGAAGTTCAGAGCACATTTTATGACCAATTCATGCAAAACTCCATGTAATCCCAAGGGGTTCACATACTTTTTCTTACAACTGTAGCTAAAGCTGATGCTTCCCTCCTTAAACTCCTTTTCCCTTAAAAAATCCACTCAACACGTTTAGCCTCTGGCCACTCCAGTCGCCCAGAAATGAAATCCCAGAGGAAAGTTCAGGTTAGTACGTTCAGCGTGAGTACTAATCACGTCTAATGCATTTCAACATACACACAGCACCAGACATTCAAGGATTCAGACCACCCCAGCGAGAATCCCCATAAGCACCCTAATACTCCACTCTGGGTCAGTGCACTGTATTCCTGGTCCCTTACGGCTCAGACTTCCCTGCTTTGTTGTTCAGGTCTCCGTCACATCAGGTTAAAGAAGAGTGTCAACTTGCAAAGTTTTCAAGTTGCCATGAGCAGGAGGGAGGGAGAACTGATAGAGCTGATTGATTTCCCTAACTGAAGTGCATTCCATACATTCTTCCTGACCGCAATCAGGAGGGTGTTGGATTTCACAGCCAGCCAAAGTGGTTAATTGGAGAATGTGATTTATGACATGGCCAGAGAGGAGGGGAGAGACAGGGTCATAGGGGAACGTAAATCTACGTGGGATTAGTTCTAACTGCATATTGCCGAAATGGTGCTCCTAATAAATGACTGTATTTCTTTTGAAGTTCGGCTCATGGCTCATGAATTAATTAGGGCATCTTTCGGAAACTTCACAAAGAGCAGTCCCGCTGGAAAAGAATTACCCTTCCCGGAACGCTAAAATCAGCGTTGGTACCCCCGACTCCTCAGGTAAAATCCCTCTCCAGAAGGGTGTCTTCAAGTCCCGAACGGGTGCCAATTGAGATTTAAAATGACAAACCTCATAGAAAATAAGGCAATAGAAATAGAAAATAGAATAAAATCTTCTCTGAGATGTCTATTATATCTTCTTTTCTCAAAGGATTCTCAACCTTTTTAATATCCATGAAGAAAAAATCCCAAACTTGACCTCTTAAAAATTGTGAATTTACTTGTCACTTCTTGTTTCAATTGCTCTGGGAGGGTTATATTTAAACCATGCTTGTAATAGAAGTTGGTGTCAGATTTATATTCCAAAGTTACAGTTATTTTCATTGTCCAGTATTTGTGGAGTTGTCACAGTGGGTTGATAATTTTCTACACCTAATTGTGCCGATTTATGGTATAGGTCCATGATGGCGAACCTATGGCATGCGTGCCCAAAGTGGCACACGAAGCCATGTCACCTGGCACGCATGGCCTTACCTGTTTGTCTTTTGGGTTTCTGGCACGCATGTGCGCATGCCGATCAGCTGTCCGTGTGCACATGCGTGCCAGCCAGCTGATTGTCAGGTGCAGAAGCTCTGCTTTTCCGGAGCGAGATTCCTTCGCACGCGTGGCAGTGCCGAAAACGTGCGTGTGACGATCAGCTGTCTGCGCGCGCAGCAGTGCCAAAAACCGGTGTGCACATGCACGCTGGCCAGCTGATTGTTGGGTGCACAAGCACACTAGAACCTGGAAGTTCGGCTTTTCCGGAGCGCTGCCCCGACAAGCACGCGCGTGCTCACACGACGTTTCCATGCAACCTTTTCAGCACTCGGTGCCGAAAAGGTTCGCTATCACTGGTATAGGTGATTTTCTATAAGAAGCTTTCAAAGCTTTCCCTGATATCAGACTCGAGCTCAGGATTATGGACCTTCATAGCTCCGTCTAGTGGTCAAATATATGTGTGTGTGTGTGTGTATGTGTATGTATATATATGTGTGTGTATGTATGTGTGTGTATATATATATATATGTATATATATATATATATATGTATATATATATGTATGTATATATATATATATATATATATATATATATATGTTTATTTCCCCCTTTTTCTGGCTTGGGTTCATGAAAATCAGAAAATATCAATCACCCACAACAAAGCAATCCAGGGCTACAGATTATTTTAAAAATAGTAAATTAAGACCACAACTTTTATCCTTATACTTCAAAAGAAATACTCCACACTTCCTTATTTTAGCTGCCTCCAGCAACCCTCTTCCTTGTCATTTAACAATAAAGAAGTCTCAAAAATGGTGCGGAGCTTCTATCCTTTCTAAGGTAGGTAAATTGAGGACCCAGTTGTGGGGGCAATAAGCTGACTTTGTATAAATATACAAAAGAATGAAGGCTATTGCCTAGCGCATTGTAAGCCGCCCTGAGTCTCCGGAGAAGGGCGGCATATAAATCAAAAATTTTTTTAAAAAACAAAAGGAGTAACAGGCTATGACTAAAGAGAGCCTTTTTTAGCTTATAAAGATAATAGTCTCATAAATTGGTTAGGAAATGAAAGGCATGATTTATTGTTCATTTCAAAAATAAATTCCCAAACGGCTATTTTATCCAACAATGAAGTGATTGCAGCCCCGCCCCCCAGCTTCGGCTCACCAGCTGCTTCAAAGCACAGCTTCTGAAACTACTTGCAGACTTGCTGTACGGAAGATCTTGTGGGATGATTCTAGGACTCCCTAACCCAGTAGAATCTAGATAAATGAGAGGAAAGCCTGTTCCTTCTGTTGTTAAGTTGGAAAAATGACAGTCTAGAGAGGAGATTCTCTGGGCGTGTCAGATGTCGGCCGTAGCTTGGTGGAAGGAGTTAAAAGAACAAAGCTTGCTTCTAAAGTTTCTGCTGGCAAATTATACTGATATTTCCTTAGAGAATTGGATTGGCCATGGAGAATACAAGTTTAAACTTTTCCTTATGAGGAGATATTTAGTTAGCATAATTTAAACTACAAGGGATCTCATTGTTGGAAGGTATCAGTCAGGAGAAGGGTACAAAACAAGGCATTGGCTGTACCATGGAACACAGGGAAGACAGTCCTCAACAAGTGGAGAAAATATGGCACAAGAGTGACATTACCAAGAACTGGATGCCCCTCCAAAATTGATGAATACACAAGAAAACTGGTCCGATGGGCTGCCAAGAGACCTACAGCAACATGAAAGGAGCTGCAGTAATTTCTGACAAGTACTGTTTGTGTACTACATCTCCCATATTGTTCATATATCTGAGCTGTGGGGTACAGAACTCTTTAAACATCCAAGCCCAGCTACATTTTGCAAAAACCTACATCACGTCTGACAAAAGCATGTGGGAAAATGCATTATAGTCTGATGAGACCAAGGTTGAACTTTTTGGCCATCATTCCAAAAAGTATGTTCAGCAGAAAAACAACACTGCGCCTCTCCAAAAGTACACCATACCCACAGGGAAGTGTGGTGGTGGCAGCATTATGCTTTGGGGCTGCTTTTCTTCAGCTGGAACTGGGGCTTCAGTCAAGGTGGAGGGAATTACGACTGCAGATCTTCTTGCGCTGCGAGATTCCCCCTTCTCGCAGATGTGGCCCTCCTCACTATCGAGGCCCCACCTCAAGGAAAGGTTTTGGGACCCAGAGAGGTGGCATGTGAAAACTAGGGGATTGAGGGTTTTTTTATCGAAATTTTGAGTCAAATTTTTAAGGGGTCCCAGGGAGGGGGAGGGTCAGATTGGAATTCGGGCTGTGGGTATGGGGGATAACCCACAAGGGGGAGGGTCGGGTCTGGCAGTGAAGCGTGGCGTGGGGGGTGGGGGACCCGGGATCGAGGGGGGGGGGGAGGTTAGAGCTTGTCTGGATGGTTTTTTGAACATCAGTACTGTAGGTGGGAGGGGTAGATATGGCGGGAGCAGGGGGCCATATCGTGTTAGGGGAGTGCGCACCAGCTTTCTACGAGCGGTGGCGTGCTCTGGCCCCCAAGGCTCTACTCGCTCAGGTTGCATAGACCCTCAGGACCCAGGCCTTCGGCTGATGCTGTGCAATGCCAGGTCCGTAGTAAATAAAGCCCCCCTCATTTATGATCTTGTTCAGGAGGGGTGTGTGAACCTGGCAGGTGTTACGGAGACCTGGTTGGGCCAGGAGGGGGGGTTCCCCTCGTTGAAATGTGCCTGCCAGGTTTCCAAGCATTCCATCAGTCGAGGTCACAGGGGAGGGGTGGGGGGGGTAGTGGTTATCATTAAAGAAGGTCTGAGACCGAGGGAGGCCACTGTTCCTCAGACAGCCAGCTGTGAATCCCTTTTTGTGAAATGGGGTCATGGGGTTCAGATGGGTTTGCTGATCACATACCTGGCTCCCTGCCACGTGGCAACAGCCCTGCCCGAGCTACTCAACGTCATCGCCGCGGTGGCGGTTGATACCCCTAGGCTTATGGTCATGGGGGATTTCAACCTGCCGTCCGTGGGTGAGACGTCTGAGATGGCTCGGGAGTTCATGGCTTCCATGACAGCTATGGACCTGACCCAGTTAATTCATGGCCCTACCCACACAGGGGGAAACACGCTGGATCTGGTTTTTGTCTCTGGACAGTGGTTGAGGGATCTTGAGATAGGGGATATAGTCACTGAACCCTTGTCATGCTCAGATCACTCTCTCCTTCGTCTCGACTTTCGAACCGCTGCACCCTGCCGCAGGGAGGCGGAGCCGGTAAGATGGTTCCGCCCCAGGCGCCTGATGGAACCTGACAGATTCCAGATGGAGCTTGGGCCATTTCCTGAGGTTCTGGCACACGCCTCGACTGGAGACCTGGTGGCCGCCTGGGATAGGGCGGCTGCTGGAGCTCTGGATCGGGTCGTGCCTTTGCGGCCTCTGACCCGGCGCCGATCTCAATTGGCTCCTTGGTTTACTGAGGAGCTGAGGTAGTTGAAGCGCCGGAAAAGACACCTAGAGAGTAGTTGGAGGGCCATGATCTGTCCCCGTCCCCACACACACACAAACACAGCCAGCCGAGGGTTAAGGAAACACTTTGGAACGCACCCAGTTCTTATCTCCCACTTGGCAGCGATAGACACACCGTCTGCCAAGGGACTTTATTTCCACAAACAGAAAGCAAAGATACGAACGTTCACAAAAGTCCAAGCAGAAATAATATTCCTCCCAGCAGTTCCGGACGAGGCTTTAGTGACTATCCAAGGTTTACTTTGTTCGTCACAAAGATCCTTGACCACCACCCTTTATTATATAGTCTCTGGGGTTTGGTCCAGTGACTCAGTTCTAATCCCTAGCACGCCTCCTAAGCTGCTGCAAACGTTTATCACGCCTTCGGAGGCGTGCGTCCAGGAATGATGTTTCATTATCACTCTGATCCAAATCAGCTGTCTCCTCTCCCTCAGCCGGCACTTGAGACAATGCCAGAGGGGAGGGGCCTGGAGAGGGAGGCCTGGCTGACTCCTCTTCCTCATGCTCGGAGCTTTCTTCCTCCGATGGGACAGGCTCAGAGGGCGGGGCCACAACAGGCCAGTCTTTCTGAATCTGACCGGACACTAGTAAGATCCCACATTAGGAATTACCTAGTGGCGATAAAAGCAGCGAAATGTAGGTATTTTGCTGCTCTTATTGCATCATCAGATAACCGTCCGGCCGCCCTCTTTAGGGTGACCCGCTCCCTGCTCCATCAGGAAGCGCGGGAGGACCCCTTGGAGGGTAGAGCCGAGGATTTTGTTCAGTATCTGTATGACAAAATCACTCAGATTCAGGAAGATTTGGACTCCGACTGGGTAGTCTCAGGGGGAGAGACAGGGGCAGGTCTTGAGAATGTTATCTGGGATGAGTTTCAGCCTGTGACCCCTGAGGACGTGGACAGGATTCTGGGCAGACTGAATGTGACCACTTGTTTATTGGACCCGTGTCCCTCCTGGTTAGTGCTGGCTTCCCGGGAAGTGACGGGGGATTATAAATGCTTCGCTGGGTGAGGGTGACTTTCCCGCCGCCTTGAAAGAGGTGGTGGTGAGGCCTCTCCTCAAGAAGCCTTCCCTGGACCCGGCAATGTTGGGTCTCCAACCTTCGCTTCGTTGCGAAGGTTGTTGAGAGTGTGGTCGCGCAACAGCTCTCCCAGCACCTGGATGAAACAACATATCTAGATCCGTTCCAGCCGGGCTTCAGGCCCAGGTACAGCACGGAAACGGCATTGGTCGCGTTGGTAGATGATCTCTGGAGGGCTCGGGACAGGGGATGCTCCTCTGTCCTGGTCCTGTTAGATCTCTCAGCAGCTTTTGATACCATCGACCATGGTATCATGCTGCACCGGCTGGAAGAGTTAGGGGTGGGAGGCACTGTGTTGCGGTGGTTCTCCTCCTTTCTCTCTGGCCGGTCGCAGTCTGTGTTGACGGGGGCAGAGGTCAACCCCGAGGCCCCTCATATGTGGGGTGCCGCAAGGGTCGGTCCTCTCACCCCTCCTGTTCAACATTTATGTGAAGCCGCTGGGCGAGATCATCCATGGTTTTGGGGTGAAGTACCACCAGTACTCGGACGACACCCAGCTGTACATCTCCACCCCAGACCACCGCAATGATGCCCTTGAAGTGATGTCCTGGTGCCTGGAGGCCGTGCGGATCTGGATGGGGAGGAATAGGCTCAGGCTCAACCCATCCAAGACTGAGTGGTTGTGGTTTCCGACGTCCCAATATAGTCAGTTGGTGCCATCACTGACTATTGGGGGCGAATCATTGGCCCCCACAGAGAGGGCGCGCAACTTGGGCGTCCTCCTGGATTCACGGCTGTCTTTAGAAGAGCACTTGACGGCCGTGACAGGAAGGATTTTTCATCAGGTCCGCCTGATTCGCCAGTTGCGTCCCTTTCTGGATCGGGACTCGTTACACATGGTCACTCATGCCCTTGTCACCTCCCGCCTGGACTGTTGCAACGCTCTCTACATGGGGCTCCCCTTGAGGAGCACCCGGAGGCTCCAACTGGCGCAGAGTGCGGCCACGCAGGTGGTAATGGGAGCAACATGGCGTTCCCATGTAACACCTCTCCTGCGCGAGCTGCACTGGCTCCCGGTGGTCTTCCGGGTGCGCTTCAAGGTTTTGGTTACCACCTTTAAAGCGCTACATGGCTTAGGACCTGGGTACTTGCGGGACCGCCTACTACCACCAATAGCCTCCCACCAGCCGGTACGCTCCCATAGAGAGGGGCTCCTCCGGGTGCCGTCGGCCAAACAATGTCGACTGGCGGCCCCCAGGGGGAGAGCCTTCTCTGTGGGGGCACCTACTATCTGGAACGAGCTCCCCCCAGAGATACGAAGGATCCCGGATCTGCGTACCTTCCGCCGCGCCTTAAAGACCTTATTATTTCACCAGGCGGGCCTGGCCTAATTTTTTCTCTCTTTCATAAAAGATTGTCAATTTTTAAATATCTTTTAGTATCTTATATATTCAATTTTAAACTTGGTTTAAACAGTTCGGGGTTTTAAATTTGTCGGAGCCAAAACTATTTAATTTGATTTTATTCTACTTTTAAATTTTGTATGGATGTGTTTTTATTGTCTGGCTGTACACCGCCCTGAGTCCTTCGGGATTAGGGCGGTATAGAAATCGAAATAATAAATGAATGAATGAATGAATGAATGAATGAATGAATGAATTACGAACAGTTGCAAATATCAGTCGATTTTGGCACAAAACCTTCAGGCCTCTGCTAAAATGCTGAAGATGAAGAGGAATTTCACCTTTCAACACAACGACCCAAAGCATACCTCCAAATCAAGAAAAGAATGGCTTCAGCAGAAGATCAAAGTTTTGGAATGGCCCAGCCAGAACCTGGACCTGAATCCAATTGTTGTACACAGGAGATGCCCTCGCAATCTGACAGATTTGGAGCGCTACTGATAAGCTCCTACCCCAAAAAACTGACTGCTGTCAGAAAATCAACAGGTGCTTCAACAAAGTATTAGTTTAAGGGTGTGCACACTTAACACAACCACATTATTTTCCCCCCTAAAAGATTTCAGTTTGTTTTCCAATTGAATTGTACAGCTTATATATTATATTAAACGTGGAAAATAATTCTGAAGTGATTTATCTCGGTCTGACTTTTTAAACCTCAAAAACCTGGCAATTTAACAGGGATGTGTAGACTTTTTATATTCACTGTACCAACAAATCATATTTCTTTTCCTTTTATATGCTGCTCAGAATGTGCAGCTTCATGGAATATTTTGCTGTGTCTGTTCCTGGGACAAGAATGTAGGTACAGGTAGCCCTCAACACAACCATTCGTTTAGTGACTGAACTTATAACAGCACTGAAAAAAGTGACTTATGACCATTTTTTCACACTTGCCACCATTGCAGCATCCCAATGGTCACATGGTCAAAATTCAGACACTTGGCAATTGGCATGTATTTATGAGAGTTGCACTGTCCCAGGGTCACATGATCAGCATTTGTAACCTTCCCAGCCAGCTTCTGACAAAGTCAATGAGGGAATCCAGATTTGCTTAACAACTACATGAGTCACTTAACTGCAGTGATTCACTTAACTGGCAAAAAATTTCATAAAATGGGGCAAAATTCAAGTGCCTTGCTTAGCAACAGTAATTTTGGGCTCAATTGTGGTTGTAAGTCAAGGACTACCTGTATAAATGAAGTAACTGCTTTAACGGTCAGCAATAAAAAATTTAATAGTTTAACTTGGTACATTTTAGGCTAATCCAGATCCTAATACATGCCTTGGAGTCTTCGGCCTCAGCTTGTATACTACTGAGAGGGATCTTCGTGAAGTTTTTTCCCGTTATGGACCATTGAGTGGAGTCAATGTGGTGTATGATCAACGGACTGGGCGATCAAGAGGATTTGCTTTTGTTTACTTTGAAAGAATAGATGATTCTAAAGAGGTAAAGCATTTTTTCTGAATATATTAGACTTTTTGCAAAGGTGCTTGTTAACACTGACAGTACTTGATAAACTTAAATGTTTAATTTCTGCATCATATATAATTTTACATAATATTGCAGTGAATGAAATAAATGGCTTGTTTTGATGACTAACTATAGTTTAGCTTGGGTGTCTGCAACCTGCGGCTCCTGAGCCACATGCGGCTCTTTGGGCCCTCTGCTGATCCCACCACTGGCTGGCCCTGGCCCTCCCCTCCCAGTCACTCCTTGCCTGGCCTGAGAAGCTAAGGGCAACGGCAGGGGATGGAGAAGCGGCTGGGGCTGATTCTCCGGTGCCTCCCTCTTGCTGGAGCTTCTTCTGGCCCTTGTTGGTGCTGGGTGTGCCTCGGTCGCTTGGGGAGACACGCAACCTGCTCTCCACCCCGAGATACTGGCCCGACCCGGCCGCGACCAATGCCGGCTTCGCTAACACGAGGGCTGGTGGATGGGAATGGGATCTGGGAGGAGGGGACGATGGAAAGGGGGATGGGCCCATAGCGCCCAGCCACGGCTTTAAAACTTGCATGGGAGACTATTGCCGCCCAGAGGATGCTTTTCAATGAAAGCTGGTGGCGGCACCGCTCCACTGGAGGAGTAAAGAAGCTCAAGGCAGAGGGAAAAGGGGGCTGGCCCCGCCGAACCTCACACGCCCACCCCAGGGGTCAGGCTCAGAGAAAGCTGGAGCGCCCTCGCCAATGATGCTCACCCATCAGCCAGTCTCCCCCTCCTTGTATCTCTATCTCTCTCTGTCGCTCTCTCTGTATGTCTGTGTGTGTGTGTCTCTGTATCTCTCTCTCTCTCTCTCTCTCTCCCTCCTTCCCTCCCTCCCTCTCTGTGTGTCTCTTCTCTCTCGGGAAGCCAAGGTTGGGTCAACCCGGCAAGCTCTCCTTGGGGCTCTTCGCTACTCCTTTTCTTTCTTCTTGACAACTTTTTGGAAATCCGGGCTGGCTGAGGAATGAGTGCGAACCGTGGCGGAGGCTTCCCTTCGGGTGACTCACCTCCTTTTCCTCTCACAACCACAGCCAGCCAGAGAGAGAGAGAGATACAGGGGGGGAGAGATAGAAGGGGAGAGAGAGAGAGACATAGAGAGACACACGGGGGGGAGAGAGAGGGGGGGAGAGAGACAGATAGACACAGAGATACAGACGGGGGAGATAGAAGGGGAGAGATACACGGGGAGAGACAGATACAGAGAGAGGGGAGAAAAGGGTGAGAGAGAGATACAGAGAGGGGGGAAGATGGGGGGAGAGAGAGGGGGGAGAGAGAAAGAGAGAGAAATGTCAAAAGGGTTTTGTGGTTCCAGATGTTTTTTTAACAACCAGTTCTCTGCCCTAATGACCGGCTGGGTAGGTGTGACTGGGGGGGTCATGTGACTGGGAGTGAGTGACATCGAGTTGGCCACACCCAGTCAGGTTTTGTGGCTCCTGGTGTTTTCTTTTCTGTGGGAAACAGGTCCAAATGGCTCTTTGATTGTTTAAGGTTGCAGACCCCTGGTTTAGCTTATATAGGATCCTAAATATATGGTTAATATTGATTATGTTTTTTGAAAAAAACAACCTCATATATCATGTTTCAATGTTTCATTCAATTAAAGCTAATAACTATTCTGAAGAGGAAAGGATGCATCCTGGATGTGGGTCAGTACATTACATAAAGGTCCTCAATTTATGACCACAATTGGGACTGGAATTTATTATTAATCCAGCTAGGTCGCAGCATCCAGCTAACCTTTGTTAAGCTGAAAAGGCTAAGCAGACTTGGGCCTGGTTAGTATTTGCATGGAAAATTACCAGAAAAGCCAGAGCTATTGGTTAAATGGAGAAGGTTAAAAAAGAAACAAATAGTAACAAATTCTTTTTATATTGTTGTGAAGACACATACATACAGTAGATATCTTAAGGCACCAGGAGCTAAGGTCAACTAGAAGAAGACTTTTATGTTTATTACTGCTGAGATCTTTTGGAAGATTAGGAAGAAATGTGAATATATGGTCTTTGTCCTCTTCTGCATAAAATTCTCTCTACTTAATGGTTAAATTCTACATAAAATCTCTATAAAAACTATATTTTCAAATCTAATGCCAATTGGACAGCTTTTGAAACTGTTTGAAAAAGGAGATGTATGGTAAACTTGTAAATTGATATGACATTATTTGTTATAGGTGAAATTTTAAAACATTCAGTTACTGAGTTATTCATTTGCGACATTTTTGATTCTTGTGTTTAATATTCTGCTTAATCTTTCTATTGATATTATGGAGGGCATGTTAAATCCTTAGAGCTAAGAATTATATCAGTATCAAATCCAAGTTTCAGATTGTTTTTATGTTTTTTGCAATTTTGCAAAGTCAGTTTTTCAGATATCACTATAAAGCCAGATAATGCCGAGTCTGGTACATTACTTTCAGGATTCTGATTCTTGTAATATGTGTTTTTTAAACAATACTTAATTTTAGTCTAATTACATTTAATGACTTTTCTCTGAAAGGTGAAAGATTTATATGATATGAAGAGAAACAGTAAACTCAACTTTGGATGAAAAAAACGAATACTTTTATATTTGTAATATTGATACTAAAATGTAATTAATGTTGATAGTTTTTCCCCATCTTTTCTATTCTTAGTATTCTATGGACTTATCCATTTTTAAATGTCTTAATGCAAACATGTTACTTGGTTCTTAAGCTAACCACTTATTAAGTGCATGATTAAGAGTATTTTGAAAAGTAATGTAGTGACTTGATACAAAGCAGCAGTAACAGTAAGTTTCAACATCCCTGAGTCTGTTAGAGATGGAGCCTGATGTAGTATCAGTCTCATGGTATATTAATTAAGCATGTTTTTTAAAAGGTATTGTATTGTTAAAATAGTAAAATATAAAGGAAAAAAGTTTATGTTAAATAGTGACAATAGACGTAGAATTAAAAAAAAAACAATATGGGAAAACTTTCTAGGGGATATATTATTGCCTTCCATTACAAATGACTTAATTTGCCTTACTGTGTAGTATACATATGGAAGCCTTTAATTAAATTTGGTTACAATTGTATTATGTATATATAGAGTCAGCAATAGTGAATATCTGTAGCTCGGGTGTAGGATGAGTGTGAAGGTTTGTTCTCCAAGCTTGTGGGTTGATTTCTGAACATTTTGTTACCAGGCTGGGTAATCTTAACAAATGGGTAACATAGGTTACCAGGTTAGGTAACATATATAGAGTCAATTTTGCCATTGCATATTCTCCATTTTTAGTTTCCAGTCTGATATTCAAGGTGTTGGTTATTACCTTTAAAGCCCTACATGGCTCAGGGCCAGGGTATCTTTGAGACCGCCTTCTACCGCATAGCTCCCAGCGACCAGTAAGATCCCACAGAGTTGGTCTCCTCAGGGTCCCGTCAGCTAAACAATGCTGGCTGGTGGGCCCATGGGGGAGGGCCTTCTCTGTGGCTGCCCCAGCTCTCTGGAACCAGTTACCTCCTGAGGTCCGGACCATCCCCACCCTATTGGCCTTCCGAAAAGCGGTGAAGACCTGGCTCTTCTGGCAGGCCTGGGGCCGTTGATCTCGCTGTTGCGATCTGGTGAGATCCGGCCATGAATGGTGTGAATGGGTTTTAATTGTTTTTAATGGTTTAACTTTTAATGTTTTATATATGGTTTTTAAATGCATTGTAAGCCGCCTTGAGTCTTCGGAGAAAGGCGGCATACAAGTTGAACAAATAAATACAAATAAATAAATATTGTACGCAGAATTTTTCTTTTCCAATGTTGTGCCAAATTTCCTCTTGCAGCTGTCAGCATATATCTTAGTAAATTGTGATATTTTTCATTTATACATCAAAAATATTTGTGGGTTCAGTTCAAATTTTATTTTTAGGATTTTCAGAATATTTTGATGTATTTATCTAGTACTTTTGAGGGTTTTTTTAAATATAACCACCACAATTAAGCATGTGTAATGTGATGGCTGAGTAGAGAAGATAGTAATTAGAAAGACACATAAACAGGGATCTGTTCTATAAAAGAATGAGAGAGAAGAGGGTTATTGGATCCATGAGGAAAGTGAAGGCCAGAAGTTCATTATATGGAGTGTTTTTAAGTTAGATGTTTAGCTTTGTGTGTGTGGGTTTATGCTGTTGTATGTTTATGTATTGTGTTTTTAACTGTTCTAGAAGAATTGAGTATCATTGAAACTTCAGTGATACTCAGTTGTTCTAGAATAGATCCCTGTAAATGAAGATGGGCAAATCATGAAATGGTAGCAAGAAGCCACATTGTTGCATGCCCCTGATCATCCTTTCCTTATGTGACACTGATTAAAGTTAATCATAGAATGGTTTGCTTTACTTAAAAAAAATAGCTGCCTATTTATCTTTTTTTGCCTTAGAAACGAAGTGTCAGAGATGCATTAGCAACTTCCTGTGTTGGCTTAAAAATGATCATATTTAAGTAATCTTAAGTGTCCCAGGAAATGGAAGTTTTAATTTTTCCTTTACAGAAAAAACAGCATGCTTTAGTTCATAGAAGAGTAATAAGTACAGGCATGCCAATTTTGTGTATTGAGAATAAACATTATTATAAGATACTTTCTTGTAGGCAATGGAACATGCAAATGGAATGGAGCTGGATGGTAGAAGAATCCGGGTGGATTACTCTATCACAAAGAGAGCACACACGCCCACCCCTGGCATCTATATGGGCAGGCCAACTCAGTAAGATATTCTTTTTATTTCAAGATTGTCTTACCCCTATTATTATGAGAAATCCATTTGCCATGGGACTTCAAGTGAAGTGTTCAGTTCCTTTAAACATGTTCTAGTCTAATGACTGCTTTATTTCACTATATTCTTTCTACAGATATATTCATTAGCTGGTATTTTAAGTGAGACCTTGGAGCCCAATGAATAGGAGTAAACACACACACAGACTTACTTTATTCCAAACTTGGAACAACATACTTCACTGAAGTGTTCCATCAGAATGTTTCAAAAGGATTGTGTTTCAATACAACAACTCCAAATAGTTCCAGTATTTTGCTATAGGAAACCAATGAAACTCAAAACCATTGTTTCTCTTCATGTTTTGGTCCTAGGGCTCCAGAAGTAGGTGCAATTGTAGTCTGTGCTGAGTACATCCTGAAGAATGAATAAATGCTTTGAAAATTACCATAGCAATCAATGGAAGCAACAGTTCTATTCACTTTTGCAGCCTTCCTTTACAATTTCTTTACTGCCTTAGAACCTAATCCAGTTAAGAAGCATTCAATTCAGGACAGGCCATGAACAACATTTATTTTTTAAATTTATACGCTGCCCATCTCACCGTCTGGTGACTCTGGGCACCTTAAAAAAGCAAAGATAAGAAACATTAAAACAATATTAAAATGAACAGAAATTAAATAAAGCAGAAACCAGAATACAACAGGGTGGGGTGGGGGCTTATTCCTAGTCCACTAACCACCTCCAGTGTGGAATGCCACCATTGGGGGCCAGGCCAATTGGCAGAGCTAGGTTTTGAAGCTCTGTTGGAAGGCTGTGTGGGTGGGGGCGTATTACACCTTGAGGGGCATGATGCTCCAGAGGATGAGAGCTACAGCAAAAAAGGCCCTTCTCCTGGACCCCGCCAGCCAGAATTCCTTGACCAACGGGATCTGCAGCATACCCCTTCTGCCAGAACAAGTGGAGTGGGCCAATCCCATTGGGGTGAGACAATTCCTCAAGTGTATACATCCTAGATAACCCAAAGGTGCTTTTTCAAGAGGCAACTAGACTTTCTGGTTTTTCTTTGAAGACGTTTCGCTTCTCATCCAGGAAGCTGGTTCAGCTCTGACTGGATAGTGGAGAATGGAAGGATTTATACTCCTTGCAGACAGCTGGTCATTTGCATTCTTTTAGTGGGTTGTTAAGGTCACCTGGAGGTTTATCTGTTTCATCAGGGTCACCTGAGTGGTGCCAATGGGTGTTGGCCCTTCGAACTGTTGAAAGGACTGTGTTGTAGATTGGAGATAAATGATGTCGTATCCCTCCCCCTCTGTTGAGAGAGGGCTGTTCAATTTGGACATAGATGGCCTTCTTTGACCCCTCTTTCAAACCAGTGATCCTATCAGTCCAAAATATGGAATTTGTCTTTTAAATGCAGATGGACTGCTGAATCTAGCCCTGATGTCAGACCTGGAAGCCATCTTTCTACCTTTGTGCCTTCAGGCCTGCCACAAGTCCTACCATGGGACGTTGGGAGGGGGGATAGTATAGAGTGAAGGAGACATTTATTTATTTTATTTATTCATTTATTAAATTTTTATACCGCCCCCTCTCCCAAAGGACTCGGGGCGGTGAACAGCCAAAATTAAAAACACACAATACAAATATTAAAATACATTAAAACGAAATTAAATTATCTTTGGCTTCTCCAATTTAAAACCCCTTGCCCATAAAATTCCCCAATTAAAAGATTTTTAACCCAGCCCGGCTTGCTGAAATAAAAAAGTCTTCAGGGCCCGGTGGAAGGTCCGGAGGTCCGGGATTAGTCGTATCCCTGGGAGTAGCTCATTCCAGAGGGCGGGTGCCCCCACAGAGAAGGCTCTTCCCCGGGGGGAAGTGTACGGTCAGATTCGGAGCGACTGGCCCTCCAGCTACTCTCTAGGCGTCTTTTCCGGCGTTTCATCCCCTTCAGCTCCACGGAGAACCAAGGAGCTGGGCAGATTCGGCGCCGGGTCAGAGGCCGTAAAGGCACGACCCGATCTAAAGCGCCAGCAGCCGCCCTATCCCAGGCGGCCACCAGGTCTTCCGTCGAGTCGCGAGCCAGAGTCTCAGGAAATGGCCCAAGCTCCATTCGGAACCTATCAGGATCCATCAGGCGCCTGGGGCGGAACCACCTGATCGGTTCCGCCTCCCTGCGGTGGGGCGTAGCGGTCAGGAAGTCAAGTCTGAGGAGAGAATGGTCTGACCATGACAAGGGTTCAATAACTATATCCCCTGTATCTAAGCCATTCAACCACTGACCAGAGATGAAAACCAAGTCCAGCGTGTTTCCTCCTGTGTGAGTGGGGCCCTGAATTAACTGGGTCAGGTCCATGGCCGTCATGGAAGCCATGAACTCCCGAGCCACCTCAGATGCTTCACCGATGGACGGCAGGTTGAAATCCTCCATGACTAAAAGCCTGGGGGTATCAACCGCCACCCCGGCTATAACATTGAGGAGCTCGGGCAGGGTTGCTGCCACGCAGCAAGGAGCCAGGTACGCAAGCAGCAGGCCCATCTGCCTTCCATGGCCCCACTTCACAAGGAGAGACTCACAGCCGGCTATCTGACGTACAGTGGCCTCCCTAGGATCAAGACCTTCCTTTACAATAACCGCCACCCCCCCCACCCCTACCCTGGGCCCTCGGCTGATGAAATGCGCAGAAACCCGGTGGGCACATTTCTACGAGGAAGACCCCCACTCCAGGCCCAACCAGGTCTCTGTAATACCCGCCAGGTCCGCTCCCCCCTCCTGAATCAGCTCACAAATGAGGGGGGCTTTATTAACCACGGACCTGGCATTGCACAACATCAGCCTAAGACCCAGGCTCTGAGATTCCGGACAACCCAGGGAATGAGAAGAGCATTGGGAGCCGGAGCACGTCACCGCTTGGAGACAGCAGGTGCGTGCCCCCACAACATGATATGGCCCCCTGCTCCCACCATACCTGCCCCTCCCACCCACGGTCCTGATGACATCGCCCTCTTCCCTACCAACACCAACCCCCTCCGATCCCCGCTCCGCACCTCCCCTAACGCGACCCTGTGCCGGGCCTGGTCCCCTCCCCAGCAAATCACCCTCCCTATCCTTTGCCAAACAACCCTCCCCCCTCCCAAAACCCCTTAAAAGATTGGCAAATGACAATTTTAAAAAACCCCTCAACCCCCTCTTCGCCGCATGCCACCTCTTGGGATTCCAAAATCCATCATCGAGGTAGGCCCTCGATAAAGTGGAGGGCCAATCCTGCGAGAGGGGGGAGTCTCGCAGAACAAGAAGCTCAGCTGCCGAATACATCTTACCACAGAGGATAAGTGACCATGTCCCAAGGGTCCAGATGGAAAATAAGAGGTCCAAGGGAGAGCAAATAAGATGGGGGCATCCAAAATCCGAGGTCCAAAGTCCACTGTCCCCTCACCACAGTGGGTAGGATCTCTTGCCAAGTCGACACAGTTCAAGGGGGATACAATCCAACCACCCTCTCACAGTGATTGGTCTGATGGTCGGTCCCCTCTACTGGTGAGATGGAAGTAGTGAACCTTTGCAATATCAGTACAGCACAAGGGGTTAAAGTCCATAGCCACCCTCTCACAGTGGCTGGTCTAATAGTCCACAACCACCCTCTCACGGTGGTTGGTCTGATGGTCAGTCCCCTCTGCTGGTAAAGTGCAGGTAATACCATACCGACTTCACCCGAGGGGCACAAAAAACCAAGACCACCCTCTCACGGTGGCTGGTATGATGGACAGTCCCCTCTGCTGGTGGGATGGAAGAAGTACACCGGGTCCCATAATCTCCCAACGCAATTTACAGTCCCCCTCCACGGCAGGGGGAAGGGCTCCGATGGATATGAGCCAGATTTCAGTGCCAGTGAGTCCATAAACGGCAACCAATCCGAGATAGGCATAATGCCAAGGGGAACAATGGAAAATAGGGGGAGAAATCTCCCAGCCCCCAAAATTCAGCGGAGGCCTCCCAACGACGTGAGGGACTAACCCATCAACTGGGCAGCCCTCCCGCTGGTCATAGCCTGTCCCGGATGGTCGATGTTATAATTTGCCGTTAAGCCCATCGAGCACCTCAGCAGGGTTGATGGCCGCCGCTCTCCTTCCCGCCATAGCCAGACGGCCGCCATTGCAGCCACAGCCGCCGCTGACTCCGCTTTCGCTACCGCTGCCAAAGAAAAAACTCTGGCAGCGTCCCCGAGCTCACCAGGGAGTCCAACAGCCCCAAGGCAACTGGGGAACACCCCTGGGCCTGGGGCCATCCCCAGGACCGCCACCAACCTCAACGGACCCGTTGCCGCCGCTGCTCCGACCTCTGAGCGGGCTCCAGCCCAGAAAAATGCCGCCGCCGCCCAGCTGATGTGCCCGAGCACCGGATCTCACCGACGCCGCCATCCCCCCCAGCCTCGATCCCCCGGGGGGGCAAACCCCTCAACCGGCTGGCGGGGAGCTCCCACGACCGGGCCCATCGAGCACCTCAGCAGGGTTGATGGCCGCCGCTCTCCTTCCCGCCATAGCCAGACGGCCGCCATTGCAGCCACAGCCGCCGCTGACTCCGCTTTCGCTACCGCTGCCAAAGAAAAAACTCTGGCAGCGTCCCCGAGCTCACCAGGGAGTCCAACAGCCCCAAGGCAACTGGGGAACACCCCTGGGCCTGGGGCCATCCCCAGGACCGCCACCAACCTCAACGGACCCGTTGCCGCCGCTGCTCCGACCTCTGAGCGGGCTCCAGCCCAGAAAAATGCCGCCGCCGCCCAGCTGATGTGCCCGAGCACCGGATCTCACCGACGCCGCCATCCCCCCCAGCCTCGATCTCCCGGGGGGGCAAACCCCTCAACCGGCTGGCGGGGAGCTCCCACGACCGGGCCAGGGGTCAGAAATTGTTCAAAGGACCCCAAAACGGACCCATGGGGCAAAAAGCCCCGTCCTCAACCCGCGGCTCATGCAGACGCCGCCATCTTGGACATGCACATATATGAGAAGTTTCATGTAGTCAAAACAAAATTCTTTATAGAAAGTCAAGGCCAAGGTGCCCTGCAGCTGTACTGAGAAGAATGGGAAGATACCTTCTGTTCCGGACTGTACGTGATTGGATGTGTGGTGGACATGTGGGTGAGGGGCAAGGTCTTGAACTTTCTTTTGGGTGTGGAAAACCCGGAAGCTCTCAGATTTGGGTTTTCCCAGATGTGCCAATATGACATCTCTAATAAAAGTTAGCTTTGAGGAATTTCAAGCCTCAGAGTTTGATTTCGTGGGGGGTGTTGCTTGGAACCCTGACATTAACCCGAATCCACTTTCAACCTAAAGCAGCTCCCCTAAATTTCAGGATGCTGTCCGGGGTCCTGAGCCCCAAGTGTCAACCTGATACTTGGCGGCGCAAAGACTCAGGGAAGATGGAGGAAGAAAAGAAGTCCACGGAGAGAGCAGCGGGCACGGGCTCAGCAACTACTCCTGAGACCCTCTACTCTCCTTCTCCAGCTATGGAGGAAGCCATGAAGGCCATGGAAAACGAACGCCAACTGGGCGCCCGATGCAAGGAGCCGATGCCAGAGCAGAGATTGCAGCTGGACCTGGACCTGCAGGACAAAGCTGCGGGAATTACCCCGATTCAAGGATTGCTGTGGGAACCATGAGTGGGTGCAGGAGAAGCCTCAACCCTTGGCTGGGAAGAGCCACGGCTGCTGCCCCACCGGTGCTCCGAGGAATGGGGATTCCTGCCACTGTAGCACAGCCAGTCGCTAGCCGGTCTCCTGGAGCAGTTGAGCCAACTCAGCATGAGCGGGACGACCCAGCCTTTCGGCACTGGCCAGCTCAGGTTGCCACCAGCAAGCCAAATCCCTCCCAGGTGGGCTTTCTACCCAGGGCAAGGATGGGTGCAATGCCAGTGGACACTGGTCCCGATCCAGCCGCCGATGCAATTCCAACAGCAAGCTGTCCAGCTGCAGCTGCTCCTGTAACCCCAAGTTGCGATCCCTCAACAAGTGCCAGTGGTTCCGCAGCAAGCTCTGGTCCAGCAGCAAGCGCCTGGCCCCAAGCTGTGTAAGCCCAGCCGCCAGTCCTGCCAGCCGCTCCTCCCCTACGATTTTGGGCGACTTTTGATGGGACCCCTGGGAAGTTGGCGTACTTCCTTAACCATGTCTGGGCCCACATTGACCAATATGGAAATCAATACCCATCTGATCGAGAATTGATCTCCGCCATCTTGGATGGCATGAATGAAGGAGAAGAGAGGAGGCTCCTGAGCTAGAAGATGCTGATGAGTTTATCCAATTGATGCGGGTCAGATTCAACAACGTCGCCCAGCAAGTAGAAGCTGAGACCCAAATTAAAACACTGAAGCAATCTGGAAGACCCGCAAAAGAATTGGTATGGGAGTTCTGAAGACTGGCTGGAAAACTGCGAGACTGGCCAGAGCGCCTGATGGTGCACACCTTCAAAGACGCCCTGGACCTGGATCTCAGGCAAGTCTGAAGCATAAGGGGGATACTGCACCGGATACAGTCGTGGTACAACACTGCCATCGTTCTGGACCTAGAGCTTCACCCTCACAGGAAACCAAAAATGGACAAACCAACCAGGAAACCCTTAGGTCACCGAGCACAGGCGAAAATACCTGAAAAGCCTCCTTCCACCCCATCCAGGACTATCAAATGTTACCGGTGTGGTCAGCACAGGCACCGGGCTTCAGAATGCCTGGCTCTTGCCCCCATCCCCAAGACCAGGTTGCCTGCTCGAGCTGGGGCAAAGAGAGCTCCACGGAAGCCACCTGACAAAGGATGGAGCATCAAACAAGCAGCAGAAAAACCACTCCTGCCCATCAAAGCAGAGGGGACGCTGGCCAGCGGATCTCCCCCAATCTCCCTAGGAGAGAGCAGTGGCAACGACGACCCATTGGTAAGTGGAGCCATCCGGCCCTTTGCCCTCAAAATTACATTAGCGGTCCCAGAGACGGGGGTCCAGAGGGAAGTAGAGGCTGTCATAGACACTGGTTGCACGCGATGCCTGGTCAGCCTCCCCATAGTTGAGCAGTTGGGCATACACACTAGACCCCTGCTACACCCCATCAGCTTTGAGCAAGTCAGCGGATTGCTAATTGGGGCTCCAGCCACCTTGGTCACTGAGCTTGTCAGGTTAGAGATGGGCCACCATTGGGAATTCCTTCGGTTCTCGGTCACCCCGAAGATGACAGATTCAGTCATATTGGGACTCTCCTGGCTTGATAAGTGGGGTCCCACAATCTCCTGGGATGGCAGCCATAGGAAGCTAGTCATTGGGATTGGACCATTGCCACCGGTGAGGCAGGACCTTCCCCCAGAAGTCATCACCCGAAAGGAAACGACCACGCCGGAACCTGCAGCCCCGGTCTGGGATACCCTACCTGGCAGCCAACAAGCACCCAAGGAGTATCGAGACTTGTGGGGGGGGGTAGTGAAGAGGACTGCAATTTCCTCCCCCCTCATCGTTCAACCGACTGCGCAATAGTTTGTGCCAGAGGCTAAATTACCCAAGCCAAAAATGTACTCCATGACTCCAAAAGAAATGGAGGAACTGAGGAAGTACATAGATGCCAATCTGGAGCGAGGGTTCATCCAGCCCGCAAAGTCCAAAGTGGCGGCCCCGGTGCTCTTTAAAGAGAAAAAAGATGGGGGGGATGAGGCTCTACATTGACTTTTGTGGTATCAATGTAGTGTGCGTGGAAAACACCTACCCCCTCCCCCTCATGAAAGACATGCTCAACCACTTGTCAAAGGGCAAGGTGTTTACCAAGCTGGACTTAAGGGAAGCCTATTACCGCATAAGAATCAGGGAGGGGGATGAATGGAAAACTGTTCAACTGACTGTTTGGCAGTTTCCAATTTAAAGTGATGCCATTCGAACTACAAGGAGCCCTGTTGTGACCCCGGCCCCGGAGGCTGATTTATCTTCGCATGCTGAGTCGGAGGATGATATGGAGGAGGAGGAAGCTGTCACGAGCTATGTGCCGGAGGGGCCGTCTTCACTGGTGAGTCAGCAAGAACTGACAGTTGCTGACGTGCCTCTGGACCCCAGCCAAATTGAGGCGGAAACAGAGGCCGGTAATGACGAGGGGGAGCCCCTATTGGATGCAAGAGAGAGACGTAGGAGATGTAGAGAACAGCTATTGCCACGTCCCAAGAGGTGTGGTCAGGAGACGTAGGGCCACACCCTACAAAGTATAAAAGGGGTGTGACTGGGCTGGAAAGGCGTGGTGAACAATTTGTTGGCGTTTTGGATGCAGTGGATTTACAACTGTTTGTTTGGAGGTTTGTTTGACAAGAGTCTGCATTCCTGCATTAGCCTGCTGGCCGTCTGCCAAGACCTTTGGAACATTGCCCGGTAACTATTGGACTGATATACGCTTTGGAAGAGAACTATTTATTAAAGGGCCAGCTTCAGCCTCTCTAGCCTGTGTTTGTTACTGCCGGGCTATTTGAGCCTCTGCAAGGCCACTCGTGGGAGGGGACAGAACAAGCCCCTGTGTGTTCATGTAATTCATTAACGAAGTGCTACATGAGCACCTGTATAAGGGGGGTCCTCATTTACATAGATGACATTCTCATATTTAGTGAAACCCTTGAGGAGGACGTAAAACTTGTCCGGCAAGTGCTGAAAAAACTCTTTGCCGCCAAACTTTACACAAAGCTGTCAAAGTGTGAATTCCACAAAACCTCCCTGGACTATTTGGGCTACCGAATTTCCAGCGGAGGCATAGAGATGGATCCAGGGAAAGTGAAAGCAGTTCTGGATTGGCAACCCCCACGAACCCGCAGGCAACTCCAGAACTTCCTGGAATTCGCTAACTTCTATAGGTGATTCATCCCGGCTTTCGCAGAGGTGGCTCTACCCCTAACTGAATTTTTAAAAACGGAACCCCCGCCAACGAAGCAAAAGCTGACCCAACCAATCGTGTGGACGATGGATTGCCACAAAGCCTTTGAGAACCTAGAAAGACTGTTTGCCCAAGGGCCAATCCTACAGCACCCAGATCCAGAGCAGCAATTCATTATACAAGCTGACGCAATATGGCAGTGGCTGCCGTGCTCCTACAAAGGAACACTAAAGGACAATTATTGCCCTGTGCATACGTGTCCAAAAAGCTCAATGACACAGACAGTGGGCCATCTGGGAAAAAGAGGGTTATGCAGTTGGATGGGCTTTACTTTCTTGGAGACATTTCCTAGAAGGGAGTAAGGTGCCTTTCAAGGTCTGGACTGATCACAAAAACCTTAAGGCCCTAAAGACCCCCAGGAAACTATCTCCCAAACAAGTTCGTTGGGCTCAATATTAAGCGCAGCCACGACTCCAAGATAGCCAACAACTTTGGATTCCTAAAAACCCTACACCTCACTAGGAGACAATTCTGGTGGCCAAAAATGAAAGCAGAAGTGGAAGACTACATCAGGAGCTGTGCCACATGTGCAATGATGAAACCGAGACCTGGAAAACTGCCAGGACTTCTTCAACAAGTGGCAACCCCCAGCAGACCCTGGGAAGAAATCACAATGGACTTTATGGTCAAGCTCCCAGAAAGTGGGGGGGGGCACAGTAATTTGGACTGTTATTGATCTGTTTTCAAAGCAAGCCCATTTCACTGCTTGTTCTGGACTACCGTCCACGAAGAAACTCGCAAAACTGTTCATCAAACACATCTATCGCCTGCATGGAGCACCCCAATGCATCATCTCGGACCGAGGAGTCCAGTTTATGACAGTTCTGGAGAGAGTTCTTGAGGTCCATCGGGTCCACACAAGGACTAAGCTCAGCTTTTCATCTGAGTACGAATGGAGTGGCGAAACGTACGAATGCCATGGTGGAACAATTATAAGATGTTATGTGGATTACCAACAAGAGAACTGGGCAGATCTATTACCGTTTGGAGAAGTGGCTTACAACAATGCAGTGCACAGTAGCACTGGACTGACCCCTTTCCAGGTCACCAGCGCATGGAGTTTGTTCCCATGCCTGAGCTACCCGGAGAGCCCCACTCATCCATGTCTTTAACAGAATGGATGGACTCATTAAAGAAGGGGTGGGAAAATACTAAGAAGGCGCTGTCAGAAGCGGCGGAGGAATATAAAAAGCAAGCAGACAAGCACTGTTCGCTCCAACCCCCCTTCCGGGTGGGAGATAAAGTTTTCTTATCCACTAAATACATATGGTTAAGGCTGCCTAGCAAGAAGTTAGGACCAAAGTTCCTAGGTCCATTCCCTATAGTGAAAATAATCAACCCCTGACAGTTCAATTAAACCTCCCTCACATGCTAGGGAAAATACACCCTGTATTTCATTGTAGCTTGCTAAAACCATCAGATGGGTCCAACATAAGACCTCAAACCCAACCACCTCTTCCTCCTCCTATAGTAATACAAGGAGAGACCTATTATGAAGTCAAGAAAATATTAGACTCTAGGCTATATAGGAGTCAATTACAATATTTAGTACACTGGAAAGGGTACCCTTTGTCTGAAGCTACCTGGGTCAAAAGTTGGAATGTGAAAGCAGATAGACTAATCAAACAATTCCATGATAAATACCCAGACAAGCTAAAGGGTCCCCCGGGGGTGGGAGGGATGGTTAGAGATATGATTAACCCCCCTTGTATTATTCTCTTTTCAGGACACGCATCTTTTCTGAGGGGGGGGCAGCCTTTCAGACCTGAAAACCATCTTTCTCCCTTTGTGCCTTCAGGCTTCAGGCCTGCCACAAGTCCTACCACGGGAAGTTACCATGGGCCTAATTTTTAAATTTTTTAATCGTTAACTCTTAATTTTTAAATGTCCAAAACGGGTAGTTCTATTTTAATTAGATATGGGCCAAATTATTTAATATTTCTTAAATTGTTTTTTAAATTTTATATCTGTGTGTTTTATTCTGGCTGTACACCGCCCTGAGTCCTTCTGGGAGAAGGGCGGTATATAAATTAAATTAATAAATAAATAAATAAGTTGGGAGGGGGGGATAGTATAGAGTGAAGGAGACATGTAGTCAAAACAAAATTCTTTATAGAAAGTCAAGGCCAAGGTGCCCTGCAGCTGTACTGAGAAGAATGGGAAGATACCTTCTGTTCCGGACTGTACATGATTGGATGTGTGGTGGACATGTGGGTGAGGGGCAAGGTCTTGAACTTTCTTTTGGGTGTGGAAAACCCGGAAGCTCTCAGATTCGGGTTTTCCCAAATGTGCCAATATGACATCTCTAATAAAAGTTAGCTTTCAGCCGCTCGTGAGGCTGTCTGGAGCCGTGGAGCACTGCGAGGCTATGGCGGCGCAGACGGGAGGCTTCGAATTGATCGGGGCGGCGCCTTTTGCCTCAGCGTCTCCCCAGCGGCGGCCGGATGGGGTAGGGGTGTGTGAGGGCGATGGCGGCATGCAAGAGCGCCGCTGGACGCCCCCCCTCCACGAAAAAAGTTCGGGACTGCCAGCAGCGGTGGCGACGTTGGGCGCGGCGGCTGTGGCGGCGGGAGTGAAATGGCGGCTGCTGGGGTGACGCCGAGGGGAGTGGCACGACCCTGGTGGAACTTTTCAAACTTAGACCGTTTCCAACTGGTCTATTGCCAGCTGTGGAAGGGGGAGTCCTGGCGGACTGATTTGGAGCTACCTGATTGGTAACTCTCCTGAAGACCTTCTGAAGACCTTGGGACTTAGGGGGGGATTAGAAGATCTTGTGGAGACTGGAGGGGTTGGGAAGAGCTAGGCTATGATTGGCCTATCGCCCCAGTCCGTCTCCCCCCTTTTCCCACCGCGGCCCGGTTGTGGGCGTTGGTTGGGATCATTATCATCCAGACTGGATCCTTTCCGCATCTGGACTCATTACCCCTTAAAATAACTACAGCTGACCCCCGCCTCCGGCTATACCATCAGTATATTGTCATCTGTACTACCTTGCTGTCAGGAGATGTTTAAACCTGGGCATGGGCACTGAAGGAGTCACTTTGTTGCAGCTGTCACCGAAGATCTGCTGTTACCAGCCGCCGTGAGAGGGTGGCTTGGTCTCTGCTCTCCCGGGGCAGTGGCCTGAGACTCCTCTCCACTGTAGTGAGAGGACAGTGGAGTCCGGTTGACCCGTGCCGGAATGGTGAACTTTCTCTCCTGGACCTTTTTTAATCAGCACCATTGAATCCTTGGACTCGTTCATCTTCCCCAGACAGACTATAGGATGTATTCACCGGCTGAGCTCTTAGCGCTGCGAGACTCCCCCCTCTCGCAAGCCTGGCCCTCCATGTTATCGAGGGCCTATCTTGATGACGGATTTTGGAATCCCGAGAGATGGCATGCAGCGAAGAGGGGGTTGAGGGTTTTTTTATTTAAATTTTTAATGAAAATTTTAAGGGGACCTGGGAGGAAGGGAGGGGGTTGTAAAAGTGGACCTGGGGGGGTCCAGATAGCTACTGAGTGGGGCGATAGGTTGATTGGTTGCAGCAGAGGGGTCGGGAAAGGAAATTTATCCGGGGAACGGGGGCAACAGAAAGGGCAATGAAATTGAATCAATGAGTGGGAGGGGCAGGTATGACGGGCGCAGGGGGCCATATCGTGTCGGGGGTGCGCACACGCTGTTTACGAGCAATTGCGCACTCCGGCCCCCAATGTGCGACTCGTGGCCTGGGTTGTGCAGAGTCTCAGGCCCAGGGTCCGTGGCTGATGTTGTGTAATGCCAGGTCGGTTGTTAATAAAGCCCCCCTCATTTGTGATCTTATTTTGGAGGGGGGTGCGGACCTGGCAGGTATTACGGAGACCTGGTTGGGCCAAGAGGGGGGGTCCCCCTCGTCGAAATGTGCCCACCAGGTTTCCGTGCATTTCATCAGCCAAAGGGCCCAGGGGAGGGGTGGGGGAGTGGCGGTGATTATTAGGGAAAGTCTTTGTCCGAGGGAGACCACTGTTCCTCAGATAGTCGGATATGAGTCCCTTTTTGTGAAGTGGGGCCGTGGGGTGCAGATGGGTTTGCTGACTACGTACCTGGCTCCCTGCCACGTGGCAGCGACCCTGCCCGAGCTACTCGACGTCATTGCCGGGGTGGCGGTTGATACCCCCAGACTTATTGTCATGGGGGATTTCAACCTTCCATCCGCGGGTGAGGCATCAGAGGTGGCTCGGGAGTTCATGGCTTCCATGACGGCCATGGACCTGACCCAGTTAGTTCAAGGCCCCACTCACATAGGGGGACACACTCTGGACTTGATTTTTATCTCTGGTCAGTGGTTCAATGATCTTGGTAGAGGGGATCTAGACATCAAACCCTTGTCATGGACAGATCATTCGCTCCTCCACCTGGACTTTCCTACCGCTTTCCCCCACCGCAGGGAGACGGAACCGACCAGATGGTTCCGTCCCAGGTGCCTGATGGACCCCGAAAGGTTCCTGACGGAGCTTGGGCCGTTTCCTGAGACTCTGACACACGACTCGACTGAAAAGCTGGTGGCCGCCTGGTAGAGTGCGGCCGCTGGAGCTTTGGATCGCGTCGTGCCTTTGCGGCCTCTGACCTGATGCCGATCTCAATTGGCTCCTTGGTTCTCTGAGGAGCTGAGAGAGATGAAGCATCGGAAAAGAAGCCTAGAGAGCATTTGGAGGACTAGTCAATCCGATTCCGACCGGACACAGGTGAGGTATTATATCAAGACCTACCTAGTGGTGATAAAAGCGGCGAAATCTAACCATTTTTCCGCTCTTATCGCATCTGCAGAGAACCGCCCAGCCGCCCTGTTTAGGGTGACCCACTCCCTTCTTCGCGGGGGAGTGCGGGAAGATCCCTTGCAGGGTCATGCTGAGGATTTTGTGCAATTCCTGCATGATAAAGTCGCTCGGATTCGGGATGGCTTGGACTCCGATTGGATGAGTCCAGGGGAGGAGACGAGGGTAGGTCTTGAGAATATTATCTGGGAGGAGTTTGATCCTGTGGCTCCCGGGGATGTGGACAGGGTTCTGGGTAAGATTAGTGCCGCCACGTGTTTATTGGACCCGTGTCCTTCCTGGTTGGTACTGGCCTCCCGGGAGGTTACATGAGGCTGGCTCCAGGGGATTATAACTGCTTCTTCGAGTGAGGGTGCCTTTCCTGCCACCTTGAAAGAGGCGGTAGTGAGGCCCCCTCCTCAAGAAGCCTTCCCTGGACCCGGCTGAATTAGCCAACTACCGTCTGGTCTCCAACCTTCGTTTTGTGGCGAAGGCTGTTGAGAGCGTGGTGGCACGACAGCTTCCCCGACACCTGGATGAAGCTATCTATCTGGACCCATGCCAGTCGGGCTTCAGGCAGGGGTACAGCACAGAAACGGCATTGGTCGCATTGGTGGATGATCTCTGGAGGGCTCGGGACAGGGGTTGCTCCTCTGTCCTAGTCCTATTAGATCTCTCAGCGGCTTTTGATACCATCGACCATGGTATCATGCTGCAGCGGTTGGGGTTAGGAATAGGGGGCACCGTTTTGCGGTGGTTCTCCTCCTTCCTCTCCGACCGCTCGCAGTTTGTGTTGGCAGGGGGGCAGAGGTCGACCTCGAGGCACCGCACATGGGGAGTGCCACAAGGGTCGGTCCTCTCGCCCCTTCTATTCAACATTTATGTGAAGCCGCTGGGTGAGATCATCCGTGGTTTTGGGGTGAAGTGTCATCTGTACGCTGATGATACTCAGCTGTACATCTCCACCCCAGACCACCCCAACGATGCCCTTGATGTGATGTCTCGCTGCCTGGAGGCCGTGCGGGTCTGGATGGGGAGGAACAGGCTCACACTCAACCCCTCCAAGACTGAGTGGCTGTGACTCCCGGCATCCCGATATAGTCAGCAGGTGCCATCGCTGACTATTGGGGGTGAATCTTTGCCCCCCACAGAGGGCTCGCAA
The DNA here is from genome assembly GCA_022577455.1 of Arizona elegans. Classification (NCBI taxonomy): domain Eukaryota; kingdom Metazoa; phylum Chordata; class Lepidosauria; order Squamata; family Colubridae; genus Arizona; species Arizona elegans. The sequence continues at coordinate 2,573,962 of JAKOOJ010000035.1, forward strand.
TCTGGGTGTCCTCCTGGATGCACGGCTGTCTTTAGAAGAGCATATGACGGCCGTGGCCAGGGGGGGCTTTTATCAGGTTTGCCTGATTCGCCAGTTGCAGCCCTTTCTGGACCGGGATGCCTTGCTCACGGTCACTCATGCCCTTGTCACCTCCCGGCTGGACTATTGTAATGCTCTCTACATGGGGCTCCCCTTGAAGAGCACTCGGAGGCTCCAACTGGTCCAGAATGCGGCCGCGTGGGTGGTTATGGGCGCAACTCGTTGTGCCCATGTGACACCCCTCCTGTGCGAGCTGCACTGGCTCCCAGTGGTCTTCCGGGTGCGATTCAAGGTGCTGGTTACCACCTTTAAAGCGCTCCATGGCATAGGACCCGGGTACCTTCGAGACCGACTTCTGCCACCAATAGCCTCCCACCGACCAGTTCGCTCCCACAGAGAGGGTCTCCTCAGAGTGCCATCGGCCAAGTTATGTCGGCTGGCGACACCCAGGGGGAGGGCCTTCTCTGTGGGAGCCCCAGCCCTGTGGAATGAACTGCCCCCGGAAATACGTAAGATCCCCGACCTCCGGGTATTTCGCTGTGCACTGAAGACCCTGTTCCGCCAGGCCGGGCTATCGACATGATAATTTTAAATTGGGGTATTTTAAATTTTTGGGGTTTTAAATGGAGCCAAATTTATTTAATAATGTTAAATTTTAAATTGATGTTTGTCTTGTGTTTTTAAATAGGCTGTACACCGCCCTGAGTCCTTCGGGAGAAGGGCGGTATAGAAATAAAATTAAATTAAAAAAAATAAAAAATAAAAATAAGGAATTTTAAGCCCCTCAGAGTTTGATTTCATTGGGGGTGTTACTTGGAACCCTGACACCTGATGTGTTTGTTCTCCTATGTTGTGCCGGTGTTAAGGCTTCTGTCTTCCTTAATGTGTACATTGAAGTTTACAGAAAACCCACTCGCACAGATCAATATTTACATTTTGATTCCCACCACCCACTGGAGCACAAAATGGGAGTCATCAGAACCCTACCACACTGAGCTGAAGGCCTGCCTACCAGCAAAGATGGGAAAGAAAAGTAAACACATGAAGGAAGCCCTCAGGACGTGTGGCTATCCCAAGTGGGCCTTCATCAAATCTCAGAAAAGACCCTACAGGAGCCCCTCTGTAACAGACAATGACGAGAACAATAAACAAATCAACATTGTCATTCCGTACATTGCAGGCATATCAAAAAAGCTCAGGGGGATCTTCAGCCAACATAATACACATGCACACTTCAAACCCAAAAATACACTTAAGGCAGAAGCTTGTCCACCCCAAGGATAAAACACCCAGACACAAACTGAGCAACGTGGTATATGCAATACAATGCAGTGAGCCATGTGCAGATCTGTTCATTGGGGAAACAAAACCACTTCATAAACGCATGGCACAACATAGGAGAACAAACATCAGGACAAGATTCAGCAGTCCATCTGCATTCAAAAGAAAAAGGCCACTCTTTGGAGACAGTAAAGTCCACATTTTGGACAGAGAGGATAGCTGGTTTGAAAGAGGGGTCAAAGAGGCCATCTATGTCCAAATTGAACAGCCCTCTCAATGGGGGGAGGGATACGACATCATTTATCTCCAGTCTACAACACAATCCTTTCAACAGTTCCAAGAAGGACCCACACCCATTGGCACCACTCAGGTGACCCTGATGAAACAGATAAACCTCCAGGTGACCTTAACAACCCACTAAAAGAATGCAAATGACCAGCTGTCTGCAAGGAGTATAAATCCTTCCATTCTCCACCATCCAGTCAGAGCTGAACCAGCTTCCTGGATGAGAAGCGAAACGTCTTCAAAGAAAAACCAGAAAGTCTAGTTCCCTCTTGAAAAAAGTACCTTTGGGATTTCTGCCCTTATATTTCTCCATTTAAAAAAAATAGTCCACACTTCCTTATTTTAGCTTGCCTTAGCAGCCTTCTTGTTGTTTAACAAGAAATCCCCAAAATGGTGCAGATCTTCAAAAAGGAATAACAGGCTGTGACTAAAGAGAGCCTCTTAGCTTAATAAAGATTAACAGTCCTTAAAAATGATTAAGAAATGAAAGGCACAATTTAACTGTCCATTTGAAAAATAAATTCCAAAATGGCTGCTTCTTCAATGAACTGATTGCAGCACTGCCCCCCCCCCCGCCCCCCAGCTGCTGGCATGCAGGCTACTTTGAAGCACAGCTCCTGAAGCTACTTGTAGACCTTTTGCTATATCGGAGAATCTTGTGGGATGATTCTAGGACTTTTCCTAACCCAGGAGAGTCATATAAACTAAAGGAATGCTGGTTCCTTCTGTTGGTAAATTGAAGCTACATTCCAAGGAAAAACCCCTCAGGGATCCTTCCCTGGGTGTGTCGTCAGTTGGCCATCTTTTCACCGGAAGCCTTGATTACTATATTTGTTAACTGGCCCCAGTCTTACAACTCTGGGTGGTATTCAGAAGAATAAAATTAAACAAATTGTAGAATAACAGTCAATTAGAAATATTACAGACATGTATACATAGAGAGGAATGACCATGTACCAGTCAACTGGACCAGATATGTTGCTAGAAAAGGAAGGCTTTCAGTGATCTTCCTGAAGCACATTCATTTTTTTTCCTGAGCTCAGGAGCACAGTTTGTAAATGATTTTGGATATCTGATGCCAGTTTTAATAGCTGCTGAAATTAGGTCAATTGTGACTCTCATCAGTTCCTTCATTGAGAGACTTTGTAATATACACTGTGTGTTGTCTTGCTTCTTGATCTTAATTAAATGCATAGCTTTCTGCATTACCTGGTCTCTCTTTGTTATAAAAGCGGTGGAGGTGGAGGAACTGGCCGTCGCCGTGATTCTTATTACGACAGGGGATACGACAGAGGATATGACAGATATGAAGAATATGATTATCGCTACAGGTACATACTCAGATGTGGAAGTTGTGGAGAGCTTCAATACAAGCAACAAATTCTGATACACAAGTGGTGTTTAAAAGTTTGTGAACCCTTTTGAATGTTCAATATTTCTGCATAAATATGACCTAGACATCTGTTCTCTACACAGGTCCTAAAACTAGATAAAGAGAACCAAATTACATAACTGAGTCAAAAGTATACTTGTTCATTAATTTATTAATTAAAAGTGCCGTGGTGGCACAGTGCGGTGAATGCAGTACTGCAGGCTATTTCTGCCGGCAATTTGGCAGTTCAAATCTCACCAGGCTCAAGGTTGACTCAGCCTTCCATCGCTAAAATGAGGACCCAAATTGTTGGGGGCAATATGCTGACTCTGTAAACCGCTTAGAGAGGGCTGTAAAGCACTGTGAAGTGGTATACAAATCTAAGTGCTGTTGCTATTGCGGAAAATTATCCTAAGGTACATATTTGTGTGGCAAAAGTAGATGAATCTTTGCTTTCAATAACTGGTATGCTTCCATTGGGCAACAGTAACTGCAACTAGATGTTTCTGGTAACTGTTGATCTGTCCTGCATATCATCTTATTTAATTTTTGGTTAAATTTTTATGCTACCCATTTCCCCTACAAGGTGACTCTGGGTGGCTTACAGGTTATGAAACAAGTAAAAAATACCGAGTTAAATTATTATTAAGAACTATACTAAAACTGAACTAAGAGAGTGAAGAGCCGGACAGGATGGAGATGAGGTCTTATTGCCCCTTCAGCCACCTCCAGCAGTGAGCATCCCTCTTTGGGCATCCCTCAGATACCCTGATCCCATGCCATGTAGGGCTTAAAAGGTACCAACCAACACTTTAAATCAAATCCAGAAGCAAACTTCCATAGTTTGCTTCCAGATCCAAGCTTGGAAGAATTTTAGCTCATTCCTTTTACAGAACAGCTTCAACTTCAACGTTCTGATTCCTTCAACTTTACCCTGGGGTTCTTTCAGATCTCCCAGAGTATTACATGCATAGGTCTTGGTGTGATATTGGTTGGTTGGCCCCTGCTAGGGAGGGTAACAAAAGTGTTGAATTGCCTCCATTTGTACACAATCGCCCTGACAGTGCATTGGTGGAGTCCAAACTAGTTTTGTAAGCTTTTCCAGCCTAGTGAGCACCAATAACTCTGTTTCAGAGATCCTCAGAAATCTCCTTTGTTAGAGCTAGGACACACTTCCATATACCTCCCATAATCACACCTGATTATCATTCTATTGATTGAAACCCCTGATTCTAATTTCCCCTTTAAATGAACTGATAAACCCTACAAGTTCTCATACTTTTGATACACACATGTAGCATTAGATCATTCTCAATTATCTGGCTTTAGGGCTTGTATAGAGAACCGATCATGTTTTAGGTCATTTTTATGCAGAAATACTGAAAATTCAGAAGGGTTCACAACTCAAGCACTGCTATATTACAGTTGCAAGAAAAAGTATGTGAACCCCTTGGGATTACGTGGAATTTTGCATGAATTGGTCATAAAATGTGCTCTGAACGTCATCTAAGTCACAACAGTAGAAAAACACAGTCTGCTTAAAATAATACTACACAAACATTAGATGTTGCCATGGTTTAATTGAACGTAACATGTAAACATTCACAGTGCAGGGAGGAAAACGTATGTGAACCTTTGGACTTAATAACTGGTTGACCCTCCTTTGGCAGCAATAACCTCAACCAAACGTTTCCTGTAGTTGCAGATCAGACCTGCACAATGATCTGGAGTAATTTTGGACCACTCCTCTTCACAGAACTGTTTCAGTATAGCAGTATTCTTGGGATGTCTGGTGTGAATCGCTCTCTTAAGGTCATGCCACAGCATTTCAATCGGGTTGAAGTCAGGACTCTGACTGGGCCACTCCAGAAGGCGTATTCTGTGCTGTTGAAGCCATTTTTTTGTTGAATTACTCGTATGCTTTGGGTCATTGTCCTGTTGCATCACCCATCCTCTGCGGAGCTTCAGTTGGCGGACAGATGGTCATACGTTTTCCTGCAAAATGTCTTGATCAACTCTGGAATTCATTTTCCCATCAATGACAACAATCCGTCCAGGCCCTGAGGCAGCAAAGCAGCCCCAAACCATGATGCTCCCTCGGCCATGTTTTACAGTGGGGATGAGGTTTTGATGTTGGTGTGCTGTGCCTTTTTTTCTCCACACATAGTGTTGTGTGTTCTTCCCAAACAACTCAATTTTGGTTTCATCTGTCCACAGTATATTTTGCCAGTAGTGCTGTGGAACATCCAGGTGCTCTTTTGCAAACTTCAAACGTGCTGCAATATTTTTTTGGGACAGCAATGGCTTCCTCCGTGGTGTCCTCCCATGTACTCCATTCTTGTTTAATGTTTTCCTTATTGTAGATGTGTCAACAAAAATGTTAGCATGTGCCAGAGATTTCTGTAGGTCTTTAGCTGACACTCTAGGATTCTTCTTTACCTCATGAAGCATTCTGCGCTGTGCTCTTGAAGTCATTTGTACAGGACAACCACGCCTAGGGAGAGTAGCAACAGTGTTAAACTTTCTCCATTTGTAGACAGTCTGTCTTACCGTGGACACATGAACATCAAGGCTTTTGGAGATACTTTTGTAACCCTTTCCAGCTTCATGCAAGTCAACAATTCTTGATCGTAGGTCTTCTGAGAGCTCTTTTCTGCTAGGCATGGTTCACATCAGACAGTGCTTCTTGAAACCAGTAAACCCAAAACAGGTGTGTGTGTTTTTAAAGGGCAGGACAGCTGTCAGCAACACATCCAATATCATCACACTGATTGGAGTCAAGGTTGGCTCACTCCTGGCTCCAATTAGCTCTTGGAGAAGTCATTAGGCTAGGGGCTCACATACTTTTTCCTCCCTGCACTGTGAATGTTTACATGTTATGTTCAATTAAACCATGGCAACATCTAATGTTTGTGTAGTATTATTTTAAGCAGACTGTGTTTTTCTATTGTTGTGACTTACATGAAGTTCAGAGCACATTTTATGACCAATTCATGCAAAACTCCACATAATCCCAAGGGGTTCACATACTTTTTCTTGCAACTGTATATGGGTTTAAGATATTAGTTTTCAATGGCATGTTCATATAACTAATTACGTTTTGCTTATTTATTTAGGGTATTTATAGCAGGGATGGGCAATCCATGAGCCACATGTGCATCCTAGTTTCCCATTTGTGTACACCAGACTGACCTGAGAGTTCACTACTAAATGTGGGAGACAAATGATCAATTATCAGCACTGCAACATTAAAATGCAGGATAATAGTGTATAGCCTATGTAAGCAAAATCCCACATGTAAATTTCTCTCAAAATGTGTGAAAAATATGCCAAAAATGTTCAGACCTACTGCTTTAAGGACATTACCAGAAGGTCTTTTGAAGCATCTGGAAAACTAAGCTACTGCTCATATATAACCAGGTTTTACATTTGTATTATATTTGAAGCAGATACAGTAATCCTCAATTTATAAAAGTTCATTTAGTGACCACTTGCACTGAAAAAGTGACTGATGACCGTTTTTCACACTTATGACCATTGCAACATCCCCATGGTCACGTCATCAAAATTCAGAAAATTCAGGAGCTCCATTTTCGCTGGCAGAGGGCTGCTGGAGGCTGTCACAGCTGAAAACGGAGCTCGGGAGCCCATTTTTGCTGGCAGAGCACTCGGGCTGACACGAGTGACGTCGAGATGGCCATGCCTACCCTGGCCGCACCCACCCTGGCCCCTCGAAGTCAAACACAACCCTGATGCAGCCCTCAATGAAATCGAGTTTGACACCCCTGATGTATTGAATATTTTTAAGATACTTGGTATACCACAATAAAAGAAGTCATATAAAATAGCTAGGGGGAAAAGGGTAAGGTGACCTTGTCTATTTCCAACAAAATAGGAAAAAGAAGCACATCCCCCCCCCCCCGGTTTAAAGTTTTCTATGGGTGCCATGCCCCTGATTCTGCTTGGCACAAAAAGGAAAAGAAAAAAGAAAAACCAGGATCATAGGAGAGGATTATTGTACAATTTCATATAAAGGTTTCATTGGAGCTCGACAAAAATAGTTAAGACTAGTTCATTGTAATATTTTTCTGTCAGTGTAATTGCATCACTCTAAAATCAGGAAAGGTATATAGTATTGTATAGGAAATAATAATGAAATAGTGGAAGACAATTGGTTTAGGAAGAAAATGTCTTAGAGAGTGCTTGGATGGCAAATAAGCCAATTTGGAACTTAACTTCTACACAAAAAGATAGTGCCATGGTAAGCTACAAGTTAGGATGTTATTTAAAAATAAAATATGGATTTGTGCTAAGCAGTTGATACATGTAGAGTGCTGTCACACAAACCAATACAGGAAGTCCTCACTACCAACTGCAATTGGGACCGGCAATTCCATCCCTGAGTAACATGGTTGTTAAATTAAAAACATTACATGACCACACCAGACTGACTTCAGTTCCACTGTGGTCATTAAGCAAATCACAAATGATTAAACCCAACATTACATGACCACAACTTCCTGCTGCCTTCCCCATTGTCCTTGCTTGTCAGAAATTAACTGAAGGTCACAAATGTCAATGTGATCCTGGGATACTGAAGCCTTCATAAATGTCTGCCAGTTGCAAATTTCCCAAATTGCAGTCATGTGACCACTAGGACACGGCATTTAAATAGTCATTGAATGAGGCAGTAAGTGAGGACTACCTTTATATGTATGTGTACATATAACTCTGTTCTTCCACATTGTAAGCCCTAAAGTCAATGAATACCATCAATCCTCATTAAAGTACAGTGGTTATAAAAATTCTACACAGCCCTGTTAAAATGCCAGGTTTTTGAGTTGTAAAAAAATCAGACCGAGATGTAAAAAAATCAAACCAAGATAAATCAGTTCAGAATTTTTTCTGCTTTACAATTCAATTGAAAACCAAACTGAAATCTTTTAGTGGGAAAAAATAAAAATAAAAAACATTACACTAACATAGTTGCATAACTGTCCACTCCCTCTTATAAGTAGGGATGTGGCTGTGTTCAGAATTAACCAATCACATTCAAACTGATGGTAAATAGTCAGTACACACCTGCCATCAATTAAAGCAACTCTGATCAAGTCCCTATAAAGTTCAACTGTTCTAGTAGGACTTTTCTGACATTTACTCAGTTGCCTCTTACAGCAAAAGCCAGGGTGTGCAAAGAGTTTACAAGGCATCAGAGGGATCTCGTTGAAAGGTATCAGTCAGGAGAAGGGTACAAAACAAAGCATTGGCTATACCATGGAACACAGGGAAGACAGTCCTCAACAAGTGGAGAAAATATGGCACAAGAGTGACATTACCAAGAACTGGATGCCCCTCCAAAATTGATGAATACACAAGAAAACTGGTCCAATGGGCTGCCAAGAGACCTACAGCAACATGAAAGTAGCTTCAGGAATTTTTGGCAAGTACTGGTTGTGTACTATCATGTGACAGCAATCTCCTGTATTCTTCATATGTCTGGGCTGTGGGGTAGGGTAGCAAGATGGAAGCTTTTTCTTACAAAGAAAAACATTCAAGCCTGGCTACATTTTGCAAAACCCCTACATCAAGTCTTGTCAAAAGCTATGGTAGCAGTCTTCCAATATTTGAGAGGCTGTCTCAGAGAAGAGTGGGACAACCTATTCTCCAAAGCACCTGAGGGGAAAACATGAAGTAGGATGGAAACCTATCAAACAGATCCAACCTAGAACTAAGAAGAAATTTCCTGACAGTGAGAACAATTACTGTATTACTGTACTACTGTAATGCTCTCTACCTGGGGCTGCCCTTGACCACTCGGAGGCTTCAGCTGGTGCAGAATGCGGCCGCGCGGGTTGTGATGGGAGGGTCCCGATACTCCCATGTTACACCTCTGCTGCGCGACTTGCATTGGTTACCGGTTGCCCTCCGGGTGAGATTCAAGGTGCTGGTGATGACCTATAAAGCCCTACATGGCTTAGGCCCAGGATACTTGTCGGACCATCTGCAGCCAGCAATGGCTTCCCATCGCCCGGTGCGTTCTCACAGGGAGGGCCTTCTCCGGGTGCTGGCGGCTGGCGGCCCCCAGGGGTAGAGCTTTCTCTGTGGGCGCGCCCACTCTTTGGAATCAACTCCCCCTGGGGCTTCGGTTGGCTCATGACCTTCACACCTTCCGCCGCGAATTAAAAACATGGCTGTTCACATCGCCCAGCCTGGACTGAGGAGATTTTTGATCATTTTAGTGGGTTTTAATATATGTTTAAATTATATATTTATGCATTTATGTATTTTATGTATGCATATTTATATATTTTATGTTTTATTGGGGTGGTTTTATTTGTTGTGAGCCGCCCTGAGTCCTACGGAGATAGGGCGGCATACAAATTATATTAAATTAATTAATTAATCAGTGGAATGGCTTGCCTTCAGAAGTTGTGGCTGTTCCAGCACTGGAGGTTTTTAAGAAGAGATTGGACAACCATTTCTCTGAAATGCTATAGGGTTTCCTGCTTGAGCAGGGGGTTGGACTAGAAGATCTCCAAGGTCCCTTCCAATTCTGTATTCTGTATATTAAAGGCAGAAAAAATTCTGAAGTTATTTATCTTGGTCTGATTTTTTTACATCACAAAAACCTGGCATTTTAACAGGGGTGTGCAGACTTCTTATAATTATATCCACTGTATATACAGTAGTGGCCAAAATTGGAAAGCTTTTGGGAAAAGTGTATTTTCTAAAACTAGCTAATAACACTTTTCTTTGGAGTAGTACCATAAAATTATATATCAATGGAAAGATAATTTAATCAAGAATGTATGCAATAACTTTTATGAAGGATTTGCTATTAGCAGTTACAGTATAAAGAAGATATACAAAAATTATCACGTCAAAGAATGGATTTTATTGAGAAACACGAGAATATTGACTCTGGAAGGACATGATTTGCAATTCGGTTAGCACACTTTTCTTTCGTACAGGAAAAATAGGATACATGGGTATTTTCAGAGACATTATGTAAGGAATGGTTTGCTAACAACATGGGAGAGAGTGAAAGAAAAACATGAAGATACTAATGTGGCTTCCAACAATAGAAGCTTTGACGCATCCAAATATGATTAACATGAAAAATATTGTGAGATACAAGGATATCTTAACAGAGAAGGGAGAACTAAAAGAGAAACAAGAACTAGAAAAGCAAAGGATTGAGACAGATTGGTATACACGAGTGCAAATACAATCAAGATATGATAAAGATTTGAAACAGTATGGTTTTAACCTGGGAAAATCAGAATTGGACGAGATATGGACTGGGACAGATGAAAAAATGATTAAGACATTGTATAATTATTTATTGCAAATCAGATTAGAAGATGAAGTAAAAGACTGATAATGGGAAAAAACCTTGGTTACACGATAGAATTAGAGAAATGGCAACAACTATGGAAAAGGAATTACAAATTAACAATGGCAACTGCATATAAAGAAAGCCTATATAAAATGTTTTATAGATGGCATATGTCACCAGAAAGATTAGCAAAAATGTTTAAGGATAAATCAGCTAAATGTTGGAAATGTTTTCAATTGCTGGGATCATATCATATATGTGGTGGTCATGTATGGAAGCAAAAAACTATTGGGTTAGAATACAGGCATGGTTAGAGGAAATGTTACGGCAGCACATAGAATTAAAACCAGAGATTTCTATTGGGTATATTACCAGAGAAATATAGCAAAGAAGATACTTATTTGATTATTCATATAACAGCGGCAAGAATTGTATTTGCACAAAAGTGGAAGGCAAAAAAAATCCCGTCAGAAGGAGAGGTAATAAAGATGATTTTAGAATGTGCAGAAATGAACAGGTTAACATTAAGAATAAAAGATAAAGAGGAATCGGTGTATTTCAAGACATGGGGACGATTTTATGCATGGCTAGAAAAGAAATGAATAAAAGATTATAGATTAATAAATTAGATAAGGTATAAGTAAATGAGAGAAAGACAAAAAAAAAAATAGAAACCCAGATGACACCTGTGTAAATGGAAAAGGGAAGGGAGTGAGGAAAAAATGTTATTATATAAATGTACATTTATGATGATATGTGTGAAACCAGTAAAATAGAAAAGAAACTGAAAAGAAAGTAAATATAAATAGAAAATCGGGGTTGCTCGGATACCATATTGGAAAATATTGAAAATGAATACAACAATGGAGAGAGAATGGAAAGAGGAGTAGAGGGATAGATAGGAGGGGAGAAGAGAGGAAGGAGAGAGGAACAGAAGAAAGGGAAAAGGAGAGGAAGAAAGGGGAAATGAGAGTAGGAGAGAAGGTTAGAAGGGAGGAAGAAGGGAGGTGGGGAAAAGAAGGGGAAGGAGCGAAGGAAAGAAAGAGGATAGAAGAACGGAGGGACGGGAAAGAGAGGAGAATGAGAAGAAGGATTGTTGTAAAATAAGGAAGATGGAATGGTAGAAGAGCAACCCTGAGCATATTTAAATAGTTTAGGATGAAGAATGAACTAATACGGAAGTCAAAAGAGAATATGTATGATCAACAATAGATAAGAGACTACATTTAAGACATGTTTATGAGAAATAAAAATAAAAAACTTTTTCAAAAAAAAATCACATCAGTTAATACTTAGTTGGGTAACCTTTAGCATGAATTACGGCCTTACAACATCTTCACATGGAGTGAACCAAACCTTTTAGTTCTGCAGCTGTTATAATGTGAAACCAAGATTGAATGATTGCTTCTATTAACTGGGTTTTATTGCTGGGTCACTTCTGACTAACAAGTTTCTTTAGTCGGCTCCATAGATTTTCAATTGGGTTAAGGTCTGGGCTATTCCCAGGCCATTCCAGCAGTGGAATATGATTATCTTGAAACTCCAAAAAAAAAGTGGTGTTATTAGCCATCAAACCTCAAAAATACACTTTTCCCAAAAGGTTTCCACAATTTTGGCCACTACTGTATCTGAACTGTTAAATTGTATGATCATGGGAATGAACCACTGTCAACAGAAATATTTTGCATTTTCTTCAAAGGAGGCGCTCACCTTCACCATACTATAGTCGTTACAGATCAAGATCAAGATCTCGTTCCTACAGTCCAAGTAAGCATAATTATATTATACAGAGTAAATATGCATACTCTTAGTATAGTGAGATATGGAATGGCAATACAATATTCTATGCTGAAAGGAGGGAGAACTAAATGTAGAAGCTGATGCAGAGGTATGACTTTATAGTTACAGTATTCTTTTTTTCTTTCAGGGCGTTATTGAAGAAGAAAAGCCAGTTACAGAGCAAATACCATTTTTAAACAGCATGTTCCAATCCTAGTTTTTCCTGTAGGGCCCCTACAGTTATCTAATACCCAATTAAAATAGCCCCAGGTTCATTTAGATTTATTTTCTTTTGAAATACCCATTTTCATCTCTTCTTACTGTAATATTCCAGATGTAATAGTTATAGTTTTATGTACTTAAATATCTTTAAGCAAAAATTAATGGGAATCCCAGAGTGGTAAAAGATTTTGTAATTCATGTTTTTGTTCATTTTTTTAAACAAGTGGATTTTTGTTGAACCTCATGAATGAAGAGATCTGGTATGTGTCAATGCTTGCATGTTGTATTTTCAGTAGAAAGCTACTATTTTAATAACCTCTCATCTTTCTGGTTTTAAAAAAAACCTGTTGTCCTGTTTGTTCAGTTACAGCACAATTTGGTATGTAATCTTAAAACCAGAATTTTTCTAGATTTTCAGTTTAATTAAAACAATATTAGATTGGAAGGGGAAAAAACCCTTTGGAGGAAAAAAAACCCTTATACCCTACATACACTGTTCAGTGGCGCATGATAAAATAAACTCAGTGCTGCTCAGAGGAATTTGCTTTAAACACTAAGCTGACCTGCAAAGAATTCCTCCTATTTTTACTACCCCATAATCAGGACAAGCCTAACTGACTAGTTATAAGAAATATTTGGTCTGTTCAGACAAATCTATATAATATAGAAATTAAGATGGAGCAGGTTCTATTTAGTAGTATAATCAGAAATTCTTATTCTCATTTTCAAAATAAATTTAAATTGTACAAATACAGCTGTTCAGAATTTATTATTATTTGTTAGAGTTCTTGAATTTGGGGCTGGGAATTTAATGCGAAGTAACAATACAACAAGGAATTAAACGTGTTGATGTGCTGAGGGCAAACTGCTTGTGTCTTATCATTGAACTCTATTCCATGGAAAGATCACTTGAATTAACATTCTGAACTGAAAAATAGTACAAAAACTGAGATCTTAAAATTCAGTGTGTAAAAGTGAATTTAAGAATATGATTATCACTTCTCTATATTATTAAATGTTGGATTCTACATGCAAATATGCTAAGAGGAAAAAAAATAGGCCAAGGAAAACAAGACAAGTAGGGGTCCTCTAACTGGAAGAAAGGCCGTACATATGGCAGTGATTTTGTAAGGTCAAAGGCTGTATCTAATCCCAGTAGAATCAGCATGAATTGAATAGCTGGTGGCAGGCCTTAGTAGTAGGTAATATTCAGGTATAAGACATTGCCTGAAACTGGACACTAGGCTGAAGGAAAACAAGAATTATATTCTGCAGGGGATGAGAACACAATACCTACCCTTATGGAAAATTAGAGGTTTAAATCCAGTCTATTCTTTTTCCTAATTTTTCATTTCTGGAAATAAACTCTGTGATACAGCTGTAATGAATGCTCTGCCATATCGTAATGCCACATACTTTCCTGACAGTTAGAACAATTAATCAGAGGAACAACTTGCCTCCAGAAGTTGCAGGCGCTCCAACACTGGAAGTTTTTAAGAAGAGATTGGACAGCCATTTGTCTGAAATGGTATAGGGTTTCCTGCTTGAGCATGGGGTTGGACTAGAAGTCCACCAAGGTCCCTTCCAACTCTGTTATTCTGATAAACGTGGTGTTGAATTTAGGGTTGAACTGTGGAGTCATTGATACTCTCTGATCTTGGTTGTTTCCTTGCAGGAGTTTCATAGATCATCAGTGTAGGGTTTGCTCCCTGTTTATATGCAGTAGCTTGCCCTAGTTGTTGGGAAGCACCCAGCCAGGCAGGAAGGAGGGATCAAGAGTGGAGTGACTCTGGAGCCACTACACAATCGCAAAAGAGCTAGGGCAGACCCTAGATAGGTTTCTTGGAGCCTTATCTGATTGTTCCCAGGAGTAGGCTGGCAGACCAGGGAGATACAGTATATCACAGAAGTGAGTACACCCCCTCACATTTTGTAAATATGTAAGTATATCTTTTCATGTGACAACACTGAAGAAATGACACTTGGCTACAATGTAAAGTAGTGAGTATACAGCTTGTATAACAGTGTAAATGTGCTGTCCCCTCAAAATAACACAACACAGAGACATTAATGTCTAAACTGGTGGCAACAAAAGTGAGTACACCCCTAATTGATAATGTCCACACGGGGCCCAAGTAGCCGTTTTCCCTCCCTGGTGTCATGTGACTTGTTGGTACAAGGTCTAAGGTGTGAAGGGGGAGCAGGTGTGTTAAATTTGGTGTTATCACTCTCACACTCTCGTACTGGTCACAGGAAGTTCAACATGGCATCTCACGGCAATGAACTCTCTTGAGGATCTGAAAAAATGAATTGTTGCTCTACATAAAGATGGCCCAGGCTATAAGAAGATTGCCAAGACCCTGAAACTGAGCTGCAGCACGGTGGCCAAGACCATACAGTGGTTTAACAGGACAGGTTCCACTCAGAACAGGCCTTGCCATGGTCAACCAAAGAAGTTGAGTGCCCGTGCTCGGCATCATATCCAGAGGTTGGCTTTGGGAAAAAGATGTATGAGTGCTGCCAGCATTGCTGCAGAGGTTGAAGGGGTGGGGGGTCAGCCTGTCAGTGCTCAGACCATACGCCGCATGTTGCATCAAATTGGTCTGCAGGGCTGTCGTCCCAGAAGTAAGCCTCTTCTAAAGATGATGCACAAGAAAGCCCACAAACGGTTTGCTGCAGACAAGCAGACTAAGGACATGGATTTCTGGAACCATGTCCTGTGGTCTGATGAGACCGAGATAAACTTATTTGGTTCAGATGGTGTCAAGCGTGTGTGGCGGCAACCAGATGAGTACAAAGACAAGTGTGTCTTGCCTACAGTCAAGCATGGTGGTAGGAATTTCATGGTCTGGGGCTGCATGACTGCTGCCGGCACTGGGAGCTACAGTTCATTGAGGAAACCATGAATGCCAACATGTTCTGTGACATACTGAAGCAGAGCATGATCCCCTCCCTTTGGAGACTGGGCCGCAGGGCGGTATTCCAACATAATGACCCCAAACCAGTGGTGAAATTCAAAAATTTTCCCTACCAGTTCTGTGGGCGTGGCTTGGTGGGCGTGTGACTGGGAAAACCAACTATCACACTTTACACAAAAATAACACAAAAGCTACACACACAATGCAAAAGCAGCTGGACTTCCCACAAAATGGCCGCTACCTTTCTCCTCTGTACTCCCTCTCAGACTCCCCACTCACAGCCAGCAGCTCCTCCCACTAGCCTCTTGGAAGTTAAAATGCAATGGAGGCAGTTTCACTCTACCCTTGTCCTCTGTACTCCCTCTGTAACCCCCATTCACAGCCAGCAGCTCCTCTCACTAGCCTCTGGGAAGTTAGAATGCAATGGAGGCAGTTTCACTCTACCTTTGTCCTCTGTACTCCCTCTCAGACTCCCCACTCACAGCCAGCAGTTCCTCCCACCAGCTTCTGTGAAGTTAAAATAAAGTTAATTTGCTGAGTGTCTCTAGTTTAGACAAGAAAGGATTTGAGACCACATTTGCAAATGGGAGGTGTCTCATAAAGAGAAATGGGAATGTATGTGCACAGGGCATAAAAGAGGATAATTTTATGTGTTGCAAGGACAAAAGGTTCAATGTGCACAAACATTTGGAAATGTGCCACAACATGATACATGTGTTCATCTCTTGCACAGAAAGCTTGGCCATGCCAGCTTCAGAGTTTTGCAAAAGATGGAACAATTTGGAGAATGATTAAATTTAAAGGGATGTAAGGCATACTTGGATTGTGCAGTATGCAAATCATCAAAGTCCAAGGTATTTCCTGTAAGCAAGAGTAGCATAAGGCAGACAACAAAAGTTCTAGAGCTGGTACATACAGCTACAGAAATTTAAGCAATGGGTAAACTTCATAGAAAGCAGATATAAACAACAGGTATGTCAGCTGCAAACTGACAGAGGTTCAGAATTCATGTCAGCGAGTTTTCAACAATGGTTGGGGCAGTTGGGAATAAAACAGACACAAATCCGTATACAGCAGCTGAGAATGGCGTGGTTGAGAGACAGAATGGTGTCTTACAAACAATGAAGGACTCACTGCTGGAGGATTCTGGTCTGAGCAGGTCATATTGGGGTGAAGCCATGTTGACTGCTAATTATTTAATAGGCTGTGGAGTTCATCTTTTAATGATATTCCATATGCAGTGCTATATGGGAGGAAGCCATCTCTGGCACATTTAAGGGTTTTTGGAAGTAATGTGTGGGTGCATATTCCAAAAGCAATTAGAAGAAAGGGACAACCAAGGGCTAGAAAGCTCAGGTTTATGGGCTATGAGCCTGGTTCAAAAAGCTATCACTTTAGCGATGGGAGCAAAAGAATAGTCATTTCCAGGTCCGCTAGCTTTGCAGAGCAAAATTGGAACAGAATTGATGCAAATTTATGGAATGATCCACTTAGTGACGGTAACTCACAGTAACTCATTTAGTGATGGTAATTCACTTAGTGACAGTGTCAGCGTTCAGGGCGGAGAAGCTGAAAAAGATATGAAGCAAGAGAGGATTGACACAAAAGTAGTCAATGCCACGTAGGTCAGAACGATGGAACAAGGGGATTCCACCTGACAGGTATTCTGCTAGTAAAGTTAAAGTGTGTAATGTATGGTATGAGCCAAGAAACTATAAGGAAATATTGGCATTACCTAAAATTGAACAAGTAAAGTGGAAAGAAGCCATGGACAAAGAAATGATATCCATGGATAAAGTGTTCACATCTATGACTTTGCCACAGGGTAGCAAAACCGTAGGATGCAAGTGGGTATACAACAAGAAAGTACTACCCAACAATGAGGTACAATATAAAGCAACGTTAGTGGCACAAGGTTTTTCACAGATGAAAAATGTACACTATGATGAGGCATTCACGCCTACAGTAAAGAGTGAAAGCATAAGGCTGGCACTAGCGTTGGCAACGGCACATGGCCATAAAATTTGGCATTTTGACATAACCACACCATTCCTCAATGCTGAGTTAGAAGAGGAAATTTACATGGTTCAAGCACCAGGGTATGAAAATAAAAAGCCTAATGGTGTATAAATTGAACAAGGCCATTTATGGGCTGAAGCAGTCAGCCAGGAATTGGAATATCTGTCTAGATACTGCATTGAAGGGTCTTGGGTTCAAGAGTTGCAAGGCTGATGGTTGCATATACACTGGAAAGTTACAAGGTGGGGATTGTCAACTATTAGCATTTGTGGATGATCCTTGTTTCATTGCAAAGGATGTATCTTTCGGCCCAGCTAAGCCAGGCCTGTGCGGATACCCAACCGAAAAAAACCCAGGATCCGCTCTTGCTGGTTTGATGCAGGTTTTAATTCCACTACAAGTTTGTTCTCAGTCCACGCCGAATCACAGTGAGGTAAAGTCAGCGCTGAGAGCTGCTGCCTCTCAGCACCTTTTAACAACCCAGACCACCACCACCACCACCCAGCAAACAAGCATTCCCTGTCACTGCGTTCTTGTATTTTTCAGCTGGGCTCCCATTCTGAGACTTACGGTAGACTGATCTGACTCTTATCTCTGAACCACTGTGCATGTCCACATTTTTTTTCACTTTTCTTCTAACTTCTTTGTTCGTCTGCCAGAACTTCTGCCGGCAAGGCAGGGAAGTTTGCCAAGATGTAATTAATAGCTAGTAAGATTGTTTTTTATTTCTTTATAATAAAATGTGTTTCTTAGAATATATCCCGGCTTATTTTCTCTTAAAGTATACTTCAAGGAAAAGCCACGGTCCGTCTAATTAAGTGCAATTATCCCAAAAGGGGAACAGCATTAATTGCCACCCTGACATTCCCTCTCTCACTCAGCTGTTCGGCTAGGCATTTTAAATGACCCGCCCGGCTCTCTCCCGCGCGCCGGCTGCTGCGACATCATCCGCAGTTGCCAGGAAGCCTGGACTGTGATCATGGCTCTGCTGTTGTCATCCGGCCATCTGCCCACTATCCCGTGCTCCGTCAGCCATCCGCCCACCATCCCGTGCTCCACCATTCGTATTCCCACCATCCCATGCTCTGCCACCATCCCATGCTCTGTCAGCTTCTGTGTGCGCCTCCTCTGCTTCTCCCGCTTCCCCCCAGGTTCGTGTGAAAGCCCTGGACTGGGGCTCAACAGGCGGCTCCCCTCTACCAGGGGTCCATCTGTAGGAGACAAAGCAGAGAGGTTAGTGTTAACAGACCAACCACTGTTCCCCCCCCCTGCCAATTTGTGTGGGTACTTGCAATGGAACCACCGTAACAACCGTGCGGCATTGATGTTATGCTCTGCCACTGAGGAGGCCTCCGCTGAAGGGTACCCCTTCCAGCGTAATAAGTATTGCACTTTTCCTCTACAAAGTTTGGAGTCAAGAATCTCGTCTATCTCATAGTGGTCCTCGGCCATGGGCCCGGGGGTTTCGAGGAGGGGTCTGGTGGCCTCAACAGGTTTTAGTAAACTACTGTGGAATACAGGATGGATTTTGCTTAATAAGGGTGGTAATTTCAGGGCCACTGTTACGGGGTTAATAACCCGGGTCACCATAAAGGGGCCTAGGTACTTGGGACCCAGTTTTTTACTGGGTATCCGTAACTTTAAATACTTGGTGGGTAGATATACCTGATCCCCCACCTGGAATGGTTTGTGGTCCGCCCTTCTCTTATTGGCCTGCTTTTTATATTCCTCTGCAGCTCTCTCTAACGCTAGTTTGACCTGGGGCCAGACTTCCTGGATTTTATCAGCCCACTCATTTGGGGGCTCTGGGTTTTGGGGGTTACACTGTAGTTCCGGGATGGGGAGAAAGTCCCTCCCAGACACTACCTGGAAGGGGGTTAGACCTGTACTGCGGTGTACTGTGTTATTGTATGCTACCTCAGCGAAAGGTAGAAGGCCTGACCAGTCTGATTCTTGGTATGACACGTAACATCTCAGGTAGCGTTCCACCATAGCATTGGTCCTTTCAACTGCTCCATTAGTGCTAGGGTGGAACGCTGACAACCCTGTGACAACCCTATTAGTTGTACAAAGTTTTGCCAGAACCTGGCGGTAAACTGCACCCCCCTATCCGAGACAATGTGACGTGGTACCCTGTGCAGGCGGTAGATGTGTTGGATAAACATTTTTGCTAACCGCTGTGCCGACGGTATACTGCTGCATGGTATGAAGTGTGCTTGTTTCGAAAATAAATCTATCACCGTCCATATCACTGTATGACAGTTGCTATCTGGGAGCTTGACAATGAAATCCATGGCGATTTCATCCCAGGGCCGACCAGGCTCAGCTACAGGTTGTAACAGGCCGAGTGGCTTACCCGACCGTGGTTTGGTTAATGTGTAAACCGGACAACTCTTTACATAGGCTTCAAGTTCCATGTGCATTCATGGCCACCAGAACTGTCGCTGTGTGAGATGTAATGTTTTAAGGAAACCGAAGTGACCGGCTGGCTTAATGTCATGGCATCTCTTCAACACTGGAGGCTGAAGGCCTATGGAAACATACAGCTTGTCCCCCCTCCAGGCGAGGCCCTCCCTGTGGGTTACTAACGTCTTATTGTCCGCTAGCCAAGGGTCAGTTAGCAATGCCCTGCATAATTCGTCGTGCCATGGGTTTACTGGCTCATCATCTTTTATCTGTCCCACCGACTGCCTAGGTGGTATCATGGCCTGTATCACCTCTTCCCGTTTGCTGTTATACTGGGGCATACGGGATAAGGCATCGGCTAAAAAGTTATTCCCAGCAAGCACGTACTTCAGGGTAAAAGTAAACCGCTGGAAGTACTGCGCCCATCGCACCTGTTTTGGGGACAACTTCCTGGGGTTTTGGAGGGCTTCCAAGTTTTTGTGATTGGTCCACACCTCAAATGGTTTCTCTGCACCCTCAAGATGTCACCATGTGAGGAATGCCCATCGCACTGCGAAGGCCTTAGCTTCTGGGATGTGTAGGCACAAGGTTGTAGCCTACCCTGGCTGTTCTTTTGTAACAGGACGGCTCCCACAGCTACATCACTTGCGTCTGCCTGTACTACAAAGGGCAGTGTCGGATCAGGATGTTTCAGGACTGGTTCATGGGCAAAGAGTGCTTTTAGCTCTTCAAATGCCCGCTGACATGCAGTCGTCTATGTAAACGCTGAGTGTCGAAGAGCAATTGTTGGGCTGGGAAAAGATCCTGATTTGGCAGATATGATTAAAGCATGTCAGGATATAGGAACATTCTCCTATCAAACTAATTTGTTAGCAGCTGCTTTATCACAAGGCAGCAAACCTCAAGGAAAATGTTATAATTGTGGCAAACCTGGTCATTTTAAAAAAGAGTGTCGAAATCCGGGGGGGGGGGGGTATGTCTGCAACATCTCACCCTCCCTTTCATCAGGGATCAAGGCCGAAAACAAAATGCCCAAAGTGTCAGAAAGGTTATCATTGGGCACATGAATGTCCCTCAGTGTCGGGAAACGGCCGGCTGGGCCAGTCTCTGGCCCCAGTCCAAACAGAGACAATAAATCAACAATAGAACAGCTACAAAAGGTAGTGCTGGTATTGATTTAATCCTGCAGGAGGAAGTGAATTTTAAATTTTCTGGGGAGGTTCAAGTAATTCCATCCCAATTATCAGGCCCTTTAACAGAAAATTATGTAGGACTTGTCCTCCCACGATCAAGCATGGGTAAAAAAGGTATTTTTGTCATTCCTGGAGTGATAGATTCAGACTACACCAGGATTATTTATGTTCAATTGTGGACCAATTTGTCCCAAACTTTGCCCATTTATACTAGCCCTGCTCAACTCCTGCTTTTGCCTTATTTTGTCCCGGCAGGGGGAGAGCAAAAGGAGAGAGGGACAGGTGGCTTTGGTTCTACTGACCCAGCCACTTCTATCATAGCTGCCATCACTACCCCGATAACATCCCAACGGCCCCGTCAGATCATTGTGTTGCAGGGTAAGCCCTTTGAGGGGATTTTGGACACTGGAGCAGATGTTTCAGTAATCTCTGCCAAGCAGTGGCCTGCTGCCTGGCCAACTGAGCCCTGTCCAAGTGTGTGGGGTGTGGGGGGTCGACAAAGTGCACGTCAAAGTGAAGAATTTATTTCAACTCACTTGCCTAATTCAGAATTGGTCATTCAGGTCCGCCCTTTTATATTAGATATTCATGTCAGCCTTTGGGGGCGCGACCTACTCAGTAAATTGGGGGCCACCCTCACTTTGGAGGACTGAAATTACTGCCTTCCCACTGACTTGGATGGTTAAAGAGCCGGTGTGGATTGATCAATGGCCCATGTCGCACGAAAAATTAACCGCTCTCCACCAATTAGTACAAGATCAGCTGCTTGCGGGTCATGTTGTGCCATCCACTAGTCCATGGAATACACCTGTGCTTGTGATAAAAAAGAAAAGTGACAAATGGCGTTTTTTACATAATCTTCGCGCCGTGAATGCATGTATTCAACCTATGGGCCCCTTACAGTGCGGGACACCAAATCCTAATCTGATTCCCCAAGATCATGAGGTGATGGTAATTGACTTAAAGGATTGTTTCTTTTCCATTCCTTTGTGTCCCTCTGATCAGGAAAAGTTTGCATTTACAGTACCTGTGGTGAACCATTCAGAACCCAATAAACGCTATCACTGGACGGTTTTACCACAGGGAATGTTGAATAGAACCACATTATGTCAATTTTATGTTGCTGAGGCATTAGCCCCTTTTCGCAAACGTCATCCATTGGCTTTGGTTTATCATTATATGGATGACATTTTAATTGGAGCACCAAAAATACAATCTAATTGGCTTTCTGAAATACAAAATGATTTATGTGTCTATGGATTGTAAATTGCCCTGGAAAAAATACAACTGCACGCTCTTTATTTGTATTTAGGACATAAAATGTTGCAGTCTTTTTCTGCTCCAGCTTTTCCTCATTTAAAGTTACCCAAAGTTATTTCCTTAATAAATTTGCAACAATTGCTGGGTACTATTAATTGGGTCCACCCATATTTTTCTTTACCTACGCATTTACTTAGTCCATTATTTGAGTTATTGACTAAAGGAAAAAAGCGAGGAGATTTAATTATAGTTCCATCTGTAGTATTTGCTACAGTTGAGAAAATTAATAACATCTTGAGTACTCAGTTTGTGGATCGAATCCCTCATAGAGATTGTCAGTTATCTCTGTTAATATTTCCTACTAGTAAACTACCCACGGGAGTATTGGCTGTTTAAGAACAGCAAAAAGTATATTGTATTGAATGGCTTTATTTACCTCATACTCCAATTCAAAATGTTTTACCAACATCCAAGCTACTGCTGAAATTATAACCTTGGGGCGTACTCGAGCCTGTTGTAGAAATGGAACTGATTTAATATATATTGTTCTTCCTATCTCAAAATCTGACTTTCACTTTTATTTTCAGAATAATTTATCTCTTCAGTGTGCTCTAACTGACTATGTAGGCTGTATTTCATATCATCTGCCTAAAGACCCTAGGTTTGCTTGCTTAATGACTTCTTCTTTTCCTATTCGCTCATTACTTTCTTCTTCTCCACTACCGCAAGCTCTTACGTTTTTTTCTGATGGAGGATGAACGAGAGGAGCTATTGCTTACAAGGATTCTCATGATGACATCTGGAAAGTGTCTTACACCGCAGGACAGTCTTCATCTCAGCGCTCAGAATTGTCTGCGGCTATCTTAGCTTTCCACACTTTTTCTCAACAGCCTTTTAATTTGATCTCTGACTCTCACTATGTGTGTCAACTTATTTTTAATCTTCCAGGTGCTTATATCACACCTAGGATTGACTCCAATCTTATGGCCCTATTTCTCACTTTACAGCAATTACTACAAGACCGGAAGCATTTATATTTTGTCTCTTACATCCGCAGTCATTCATCCCTTCCTGGGCCTCTTTCTGAAGGCAAAAGTCACGCTGATGCTGCTGTTCATGTTTTACCTACTTTGTTTACAGATTCATTTTTAGTCATTCTTTTTTCCATCAAAATGCCAGGGGACTGGCACAAGCTTGCCACATTCCACTAGAGCAAGCTAAGCAAATTGTTTCATCCTGTCCCCAATGTTCTGGGGCATCCCCCTCAGGGGACACGGGAGTTAATCCCCATGGTCTCACCTCTAATCAATTATGGCAAATGGATGTTACCCATGTTCCTTCTTTGGCTCCTTGGAAATATATTCATTTTTATATTGATACCTATTCTGGAGCGATTTGGGCTACGCCTCAACGAGGGGAAACAGTTAATCATGTTATTTCTCACCTTTTTTCGGCCATTACAGCTTTGGGTAAACCCTCTTCTTTAAAAACAGATAATGGGCCTGCCTATTCTTCACAAGCTTTTTTGCAATTTTGTACAACCTGGAATATTGTTCTTACTCATGGTCTTCCCTATAATTCCACGGGTCAAGCCATTGTGGAACGTGCTAATAGGTCCTTTAAGGACTGCCTTCACAAACAAATAAAAAAAGAGAGCTCTCAGGTACCTAATTTGTCATGGGTAACACAACAGGTTACAAAAGTTTTATTTACTTTGAATCAATTGAATTTTTCAATTTCTAATTCAACTGCTTATCAGAGGCATTTTCAACAAAAAACAAGTTTGCCTCCTCCTCTGGTATATTATAGAGCATTACCAGACAAAACATGGTTAGGACTGGTCCCTTTAATTACTTGGAGGCGTGGCTATGCTGCTGTGTTTACACCTACAGGACCTTTGTGGGTTCCAGCACATTGTGTTCGTCCAGCCAAGGATGTCGTGGCACCAACCCCTGAATCCGGTTCCAGAGATGGCAGGGGTGACTCTACAGACGGTGCAGCGACCAATCTGATCCCATTGTGCCAGTCATCCAGTGACATGGGGAGATGTGAAGAATTTGACCACCAAAGCGCAGGAAGTGCTGCAGCAGCAACAAGTAGAACAAACATCCGAGAATTTGTGCGCTGCCATTTTTGTGATTTTAACTGCCAATTCTGTAGCCATAATTTGTTTGTGTTTGATTGTTAATAACTGTACTTTGGCAACAGCAGCTGTCATCCCACCTAAACATTCTCTTGAACAACGGATGAAACAAAACCTATGGGTGCAGCTTGCAAACATCACAAAAACTGATGCCTTTTGTTTGTCTGAAGTTTATGATATGGAAAATTTGCTTTCTACATGTTTAATCCCTGTATGTACACCTGCTGTAGTAATTCAAAACTTTACTAATTTGAGTATTTGTTCAAAGGGAATTTTGACTATAAGAATATAGCTCCTTGGGGGGAAGCTGTATATTATTCACCCCCTAACACAATTGATTTGTATCAGTTCCTGAAAATGTAACTTTGTTGCTTTAACATTTTAGATGAGTCCAGAGACATTCAGCATCAACTTAAAATTTTGTATAATTTGGCGTATCATTTGTGTTAATTTAATTGTAGGATGCTGTTTTGTTCAGAGTATTTCTTCCTTTTGTAATATATGTATAACTGCATTTTGCTTTAAATCCCTTCTGTCAGCCTCCGCTTTTACTACTTTGGCTGCCATGAGAAACGGGAGGGGGAAGAGCTTGGGGGCTTGGGGGGGGAGCGTGCTGGAGGACTTTGGAAGAAACAAAACTGAATCTTTGAAGTTGCTATTGGGTCAACCATCGTGGCATTCCTGATTGATGACGCTGCCAGACGTGCTTCCACCTGACCCTGGGAGACCTTTGGATTGGATGATTTACGATGGACAGTGGGAGGGGATGCTTTCTATATGCACTTTTCGCGCTTATTGCTTTTAATTTCAGCTTTCCTTGGTTGCGTTCACTTCATTTTCTAGTAAAAGTACCTTTCTCTATAAATCATGGAGTTTGGGTCATTCTTTCCTGGACTTTGAAGGAAGCATACCTGACATTAAGCTGAAATTCATCTCCAGCCATCCTGGATAAACACCGAGGGGGCTGATACTAAATTATGTCAGACCAGGAGGGTGAAGAAGACCAGATGGGAGCTGTTAGGATATGGTATAAGTCTAACAGTTGTCCAGGCAATATATGTGTTCTATCACTTTAGATGTATTCTGTAACTTTATGTAATGCTGTATCAGATGTAATGCTGAGTAATTGTACTGCTGAGTCATTGTAATGACTAATGACTGCTGACTGACTGCTGAATGCAATTATCATAATTGTACTGTTGAGTCATTGCACTGCTGACTTCACTTATCTTAAGTGGATAATTACTAGTGTAAACTGTATATAAGGAGGAAGCCGAGCTATAGTCATTGTTGGACCTGCTCTCATCATTGCTTGACTTGCTGCTTGACTGGAACTGTTGATTGGAACTGTTACTGTTGTGTGTGAAGAAGTGGATGGATCTGCTACCATCGTGATTTGTTACCAGCGTGAATTGCTGTTTATTACCGACTGCTGTTTGTCTGGTAAGAAGATATCTGTAACTTCGGACCAATTTGAATGGCTAAAGACTTGGATTGACTAAAAGACTATGCAATTGTTTTTCACTACAAAGTAAAAGCTTTGTTGAACCAGTTTGTATGTATTGTATTCATTGCTCTCAGTACCGTTTCTCTGTGCACTTACTCTGCTGGTCGGTAACACAACAATATCCTTAACAAGTGCCTGGACTCCCAGTGATGGGATGGGGTCCTTCAGGCACTCTCCCTCCTCTTTCTCCCTCTCTCTCTCTCTCTCTCTCTCTCTCTCTCTCTCTCTCTCTCTCTCTCTCTCTCTCTCTCTCTCTCTCCCATCTCTCTTTCTCTCTTTCTCCCACTCTTTCTCTCTCATTCTCTTTCTCTCTCTCCCCCCCTCATTCTCTCTCATTCTTTCTCTGATTGCCTCTCTGTTTCTTTCTCTTTCATTCTTTCTTTTTTTTGAATCAAGTTTTATTGATTCCCCACATTCACCCACATATTTTATGAACAGAGTATTGAACAGCAATCTTTCTTCTCAATCTCTTCCACTCCCTCCCTTCTTTCCTTTCTACTCTCTTCTTCCCTCTTCTCCTACTCCTTCTCTACTTCCCCTTCCTTTCTCCCTCTCCTCCTCTCTTTCTCCCTTTCTAGCCCTCTCTCCTACTCTTATTTCCCCTCCCTCCCCTCTTTCCTTTCTTCCCATTCCTCTCTCTCCTTCTTCCTTCCCTCCCTCTCTTTTGTCTCTCTCTATTGCTGTATTCATTTTCTATTTTCTATTTTCCACTATGGTGTCCAGGCAACCCTGACTTTTCTTTCATTTGTTTTCTCAAAATTCCCCTTATCTTTTAAATTATTAACAATGTATTTCAACTTATTCCATTTTTATCTTAAATCCTTTGCTGGTATAACCTTCCAACCCTTAACAATATCTTTCTTCTATTTTATTTCTTACATGTATTGTTTTATTCTTACTTGCATCATTTATTAACATTTCCATTTTATTCAATTTTACATTTCAATTTTCCCACATCTTCCAACAACAAAATATATAGTCCATTCTGTCTTTCACATTGCATCTACTGATCTATTTTACATTAAATAATGTATTTCTTCTTTTTTACTTACTCACATTTCATTTTATCCTTGCTTATATCTCTTTTACAATAATCTGTATCTTCCTTCTAAATTGCTTTTTACATATAATTTCTATGGTTAACATCCTTCTCTTCAATTGACATATTCATATTTTAAATTCCTTTTTACTATCCCCTACCTATTTTCTTTTAATTTCTCCACAATT
Organism: Arizona elegans; assembly: GCA_022577455.1. Taxonomy (NCBI): domain Eukaryota; kingdom Metazoa; phylum Chordata; class Lepidosauria; order Squamata; family Colubridae; genus Arizona; species Arizona elegans. The sequence goes on from JAKOOJ010000035.1 coordinate 2,600,952, forward strand.
CCATTTCTTGACACTTTCCTCTCTTTCTCCCATCCCCTTGCCTACTTCTTCTTCTCCTTTTTCTTATATCTCTCTTTCTACCTCTTTTCTTTAATTTTAACTCTTTTAATTTTCCTTCTCAGTATTTCCCCATTTCTTTCTCTTCTCTTCCTTTTTGAGTTGTATTCCCCCTTATCCATTTTTTATCACTGCTAATCCCAATGTAATCAACTTTTTTATTCTGTCACTGTTAGCCCCAGTATAATCATCTTTTTTATTCTGTCACTGTTAATCCCAGTGTAATCATCTGTATCTTTATTTTCATTAATTTCCTTCCCAATTTTCCATGTTATCAATTTAAAAGGCAAGGATTTTTAAATTTATTATTCCTTTGCATATAATTCAAATTCAAAGTCCATGTAGTGTCTCTTTTTTCTTTTCTTTTCTTTCCAGATAGTGTCCAATTCAAATGTTCATTTGAGCCATTCCAATTTCAGTCTTTGTTCTCTCCACTCTTCTTGTAATCTCATTTTAAACAAAGTACTCCTACAGTACTTTCTCATGATGATATTTTCCACCAGCAGATGTCTCTCTCCAATTCACAAATCCTCCAGCCACAAAATATCCATTTGTAAATTGTAAATCCACAAAAATGATTATTTCCTCTTCTCCAAATTAAATCCTTTTGTTGTTTAAAGAATACTTCTCTATCTCCTTTTTTCTTGTCTTGTTTTAATTTCATCCAAATCCAATTTTAAGTCCCGGTGGAAGGTTCCTTTTAAGGCTTTAGTTTTAAAGTTCCTCTTTTTTTTCTCTTCACTTAAATTCCCAAGTGCCAATTACCGTATTTTTTCGGAGTATAAGACGCACCGGAGTAAAAGACGCACCTACCTTTTTTGGTTTGTTTGTTTTTTAAAGTTTTTTTTATTTTTTAGACAAACACACATACAAACATACAATGTATTTTCTTTGAACAGAGTATTTGGCCGGTTCATAAATTTAAACAGTGTTTAGTCATTTCAATTAAATTTACAATTTCTATATTTCCTTTTTGCCATATTTATTCCTCATCTATTTTTTAAAAAAACAATATTATCCTTCATCGTCATCTTTAATCTTAATCAAATTCAATTTTTCCCTTCTATTCTATATTATACCCCTTCCCATTGTCATCTATTTTTATATCCATCCTCACATTGGTTAATTATGTAATATTACAATTGTTTAATACAAATTCAACATTTTAATATAAATCAATTAGTTATATAACTATCTTTTTTTGTATATTAATCAATATGAACATGAATATTCCAATTATTTCCATGCAATCCAATTTCTTACAAATCAATTAATTATATTTACCAATAATAATAAACCAAATAATTTTCCCCTCTTATGTTACTCATTTTCACATCTTAAACTCTCCCAATAACCCATAGTTTTGCCCATATAATCCTCCAAATCACAACTTAATCATTTCTACTTTCATCACAATATATAATTAAAAATACTTTAATCATTACAATTTCCCTAATTAAATTTAAAAATGTTCTAGCTGTTATCCAAGCTACAATTTAATCTTTTTTTACTTTCCCAACCATATACCATTAAAGGTATTTCAATTGATACAGTTTATACTTTTTCATATTTCTAAAAAAATAAAAAAATAAAAACTTATCATTGTCTAGATTTCAAAAATACAAATATTCAAAGACAAATATTCCAATTATTATTCATTTCATTTTTACAATCATGATTTCCCATTTATTTCTTACTACTATTCATATTTCAATTCTAAATATGTATAACATTTTTTCTCTTTCATTTCTTTTTCTTTTTCTCCCTTCCCATTTTTATTTTTGGCTTTTTCTTTCTCCTTTTTTTCTTTTGTGTTTAAAATCTTGAACTCTCCTCTTTTGCCCTAAATTTCCCATTGTTTGCACCTACCTTTTTTGGTGAGGAAAAAGAAGAAAAAGAAATCTCCCTCTGCCTCTGCCGTGCGGGTGGTTATGGGTGCGACTCGGCGCGCCCATGTAACACCCCTCCTGCGCGAGCTGCACTGGCTCCCGGTGGTCTTCCGAGTGTGATTCAAGGTGTTGGTCACCACCTTTAAAGCACTCCATGGTTTAGGACCGGGATACATACGAGACCGCCTTCTGCCATCAACAACCTCCCACCGACCAATACACTCCCATAGAGAGGGGCTCCTCAGGGTGCCGTCGGCCAAACAATGCCGATTGGTGACACCCAGGGGGAGAGCCTTCTCTGTGGGGGCACCAGCCCTTTGGAATGAGCTGCCCCTAGAGCTTCGTCTTAGCCCCGACCTGCATACTTTTCTCAGTGCCCTAAAGACCTTCCTGTTTCAGCAAGCTGGACTGGCCTAATATGAATTTTAAGTGGGTATATGTGTGTTTTAATTTGAGGGCCAAATTGTATACATTTGTTTTAATTGGTTTTAAATTTTATAAATTCATGTGTTTTAATGTGGCTGTACACTGCCCTGAGTCCCCTAGGAGAAGGGCGGTATAGAAATCCAATAAACTCTAAACTCTAAACTCTAATTTTGCTTCGTTACAGCAAACAGCCTGCTTTACTTTCAGTTTCATTTTCAGCATAGCTTGATTAGCATAAAGGGAAAAAAATCTGCTCCAGCAATTTCCCTCTTTGTAGCAAGCAGCAGAGCCAAACAGCTGAGAGCAAATCAGCTGAGAGTCGGGAGGACGATCCAATCAACTTGTGGTAATTAGTCTATGCTGAAGCTGAAAGGAGCTTTTTTTTCCTTGCTGTTTGCTTGCAAGGAGGTAACTGTGGGTGGGGGCCAGTGGGTGGGTAGGGCTACATTCGGTGTATAAGACACACCTAAATTTTCACCCCCTTTTAGGGGGGAAAAAGGTGCGTCTTATACTCCGAAAAATATGGTAGCTGCTAATTAGTTGTTGGGACTTCTTTCAAGCTTTTAAAAGTTTTTTCTTCTTACCTGTGAGTTGGCCAATTACTCACCCGGCAACAATACTCTGTTCAGTCTCCACTCCTGCTCACATCTTAATCCAGTTGCCCAGTTTATAGCGGACATAATGGCCGTCTCCCCCACCGCCGGGTCAAAGAGCTGCCTCCGACCTTCCAAGGAGCTTGTCTGCTCCTCTTTGGTCTTTCAAGACGCCTCTCTCTCCCCCCCCCCCCCCCCGTCCCTCCAAGATGGTTCTGGTCTAAAGACCTCCTGACAGCGGTTTGTCTGGCTGGGTTTTCTCAAAGCCCATCAGAGCTTCACTATTTCCCAGCCAGTATCGCCGGGGCGCTTCCGGTTTCTCTCTCTTTCATTCTTTCTTTTTCATTCTCTGTCTCTCTCTCTCCTCTGTCTCTGTCTCTGTCTCTGTCTCTGTCTCTCATTCATTCTGTCTCTCTCTCATTCATTCTGTCTCTTTCTCTCTTTCATTCTCTCTTGTTCTCTCTCCCCTCTCTCTCTCATCTCTTCCCCCTCTTTCTCTCTCTCTCTCATTTCTCTTTGTCTCTCCCCCTCTCTTTCTCTCTCTCATCTCTCCTCCTCTTTCTCTCTCTCTCCCACTCTTTCTCTCTCATTCTCTCTCTCTCTCTCTCTCCCCCCTCATTCTCTCTCATTCTTTCTCTGATTCACTCTCTGTCTCTGTCTCTTTCTCTTTCATTCTTTCTTTTTCATTCTCTCTCTCTCTTCTCTCTCTCTCTCTCTCTCATTCATTCTGTCTCTTACTCTTTCATTCTCTCTTGTTCTCGCTTTCTCTCTCCCCTCTCTCTCTCATCTCTTCCCCCTCTTTCTTTCTCTCTCTCATCACTCTTTGTCTCTCCCCCTCTCTTTCTTTCTCTCATCTCTCCCCCTCTTTCTCTTTCTCTCCCCCACTCTTTCTCATTCTCTCTCTGTCTCTTTCATTCTCTCATTCTCTGTCTGTCTCTTTCTCTCTCTCATTTTCTCTTTCTCTCATCTTATGGGCCAGCCAGTGTCTTGGGGCTGAGCGGAAGTCAAGCATCTCCCCGAGAGACCGAGGTGTGCGGAGCACCAACAAGGGCCGGAAGAAATGCCTGCAAGATCCAGCAAGAGATGGAGCTTTGCTCCCGCTCTGGAATATGGAATGAATCTCCATCTCCTGCCCTTCCCTTCTCAGGCCAGGTGAGGAGTGACTGGGAAGGGAGGGTGAGGGGGGGACAGCCACTAGTGGGTTCAGATGACAGGAAGCTACAGCAGGGGTAAGAAACAGCCTGGGGTTGCTGCCACCCGTTGCTTTGGCCCACCTGCACCGTCACCCCGCCCTTGCACCATTACCTCATTCCGGCCGGCGAGGGCTGCACTGCAAAGTTGCAAGTTGCACGAACCTCCCTCTACGGTGGAGATTTACAGCCCCACCATACCTGGCCAGTCCCATATTCCAGAGCTCTAGTCACAGGACTGGCCATTGCTCATCCCAGAGCAGCTCCTCCACCCTGGTGCACTGCGGACCACTGGTTGGTGACCACTGTGCTAAATGGAATATGGGTGGACTTCAGATCCCTCCAGTAAAAATTAAACTAAAAACGGAGGAACCTATAAAGCAGAAACAATATGAGTTCAGTTTGGCCGGAAGAAGAGGACTGAAGCCAGTAATAGAGGAATTAATAAAGGATAGACTCCTGGAACCAACAATGTCACCTTATAATTCTCCTATCTTACCTGTCCGGAAGCCAGACGGATCTTGGTGTCTGGTCGAAGATCTTAGAAAAATCAACCAGATTATAGTGACTAGACATCCTGTGGTCCCTAACCCTTATACCCTGATGAGTAGAATTCCACCCACAAACCAAATGTTTAGTGTAATAGATTTGAAGGATGCTTTTTGGGCTTGTCCCCTGGACCCTGAATCCCGAGATGTTTTCGCCTTTGAGTGGGAGGATCCGGACACGGGACAAAAAAGCCAATTTAGATGGACAGCCCTACCCCAGGGGTATATGGAAAGTCCTAATTTATTTGGTCAAATTTTGGAACAAATATTGGAAGGATTTGAAAAAGATCCAAAACTATCTCTAATACAATATGTGGATGATTTACTACTCTCAGGGGAAAAGAGACAGGATGTAGAAAGGGGAACAAATGATTTAGCCTCACAAGGGCTACGGGTGTCCAAAAATAAATTACAATATGTAGAAAGGTAGGTAAAATACTTGGGTCACTTGATAAGTAAAGCCGAAAAATTACACCTTCCAGGATTGAAGGAATTATAACTCAACCTTTACCAAAGAATAAAAAAGCTCTAAGAAAATTCTTAGGACTAGTAGGTTACTGTAGGCAGTGGATTATTAACTATGGAGAGATTACAAAGCCAATGTACTCTAAGTTAATAGATACAGAACCTTGGATAATCAAATGGTCAGAAACAGAAAAGAACTTTCAAGAGTTAAAAGATAAACTTAAAGAGGCCCCCGTGTTGTCTCTCCCTGGCTTAGACAAACCATTTCACCTTTTTGTAGCAACTGAGAATGGAGTAGCCAAAGGAGTTTTGTCACAAAAATGGGGAGGCTTGAAGAAACCAGTGGCCTTCTTATCAAAATTAATGGATCCAGTAATAAAAGGATGGCCAGTTTGTATCCAAGCTATAGCGGCCACGGCTTTGTTAGTTCAGGAAAGCAGAAAAATTACCTTTTGAGGAGCATTAATAGTGAGTAGCCCTCACCAAGTTAGAACAATTCTAAATCAACAAGCTCAGAAATGGATGACAAATTCTAGACTAATGAAGTATGAAGGAATTTTATTAGAAGACCCAAGTTTGGTCATTGTGACCGATGCAAATGTGAACCCAGCACAGTTTTTGAGTGGAGAAAGAGATCAAGATGAAGTAGAACACAGTTGTATTGAAGTAATAGATTTCCAGACCAAGGTGAGAGAGGATTTAAGAGATAGTCAAATAAAGGGATTGAGCACCCTATTTATAGATGGAAGCTCTAGGGTGGGGGATGGGATTCACAGGAGTGCTTATGCTATAGTAGAAGGGGAGTCCTGGAAAACTGTGTTGGCTGAAAGATTACCAAACCAATGGTCTGCCCAGACTTGTGAACTATATGCACTGAAAATGGCTTTAAAAGAATTGGGAGAAGAGGGTGGAAACATTTATACTGACTCCATGTATGCGTATGGTATAGCTCACACATTTGGGAAGATATGAAAAGGAAGAGGGTTAATAAACAGTAAAGGAAAAGGATTAGTAAAAGGAGAATTGGTGGATGAGGTCTTGGCATTAATTAAGGTACCAAACACTCTAGCTATCATACACATAGAAGCACATCAGAAGGGAGTTCGGTTTGAGGTGTATGGAAACAGCTTAGCTGATGAAAAGGCTAAAGAAATAGGGTTACAAGAGGAAAGCAAAGAGAAAGTTTTCATATTGATACCTGAATTAAAGGAAATAGGGGTACCACATTTTATACAGGGAGAGATAGAAGAGATGGAAAATAATGGGATAGAGTCAGATGATGGAGGAAAGTGGTTTCTGATGGATGGAAGACAAGTTTTAAATAAGGCTATTATTATAAGTGTGATGGAAAGATTACATGAAGGGACTCACTGGGGAGCTCAAGCTTTGGTAGACCTGGTACAGCGGAAATATGTGTGTAAGGGGATCCATACCATAGGCTTGCAAACCATAAGAGCGTGTATAATCTGTCTAAAAGTGAATAAAGCGGCATTACGAAAACAACCCTCGGGGGGGAGGGAGTTAGCATTGCACCCCTTTCAAAGAATCCAAATAGACTATACTGAACTACCTATGGTGGGGAAGATGAAATATTTGTTGATAATTGTGGATCATTTAACTCGATGGGTGGAGGCATTTCCTTGTGTAAACGCAAATGCAAATACTACTGTCAGGATTTTGTTGGAGCATATCATACCCAGATACGGTATACCAGAAGTGGTAGATAGTGACCAAGGGACACACTTTACTGCAAGAGTAGTTAAATTAATCAATGAGGCAGTGGGAATAAAATGGGACTATCACACAGCATGGAAACCAGCTAGTTCTGGAATTGTAGAATGCTCCAACCAAAACTTAAAACAAAATTTAATCAAATTAATGGAAGAGACAAGCCTACCTTGGAGTAAATGTCTCCCCTTGGCACTGTTGAGGATACAAACTCAACCTAGAAAAGATGTGGGAATATCGCCATTTGAAATGTTGTTTGGAATACCATATATGGGGAGGGAAGGCTTACCGAGAATTGAACTAAAAGACAAAATGGTTAGAAAATATGTACAAGAACTGTCCAGATATTTTTTTATTTTACAACAGAAAGGCATTCTAGCACAAACACCACCCTTGGATTTTGCTGTGCACCAATATAAAGCAGGGCAGTGGGTTCTGATAAAAGCCTGGAAGGATGAGAAACTGACTCCAACTTGGGAAGGACCCTTCATCATGCTAACCACTGAGACTGCAATTTGGACTGCCAAAAAGGGTTGGACTCATTACACCCAAGTAAAAGGGCCCGTGCCAGCCCCAAAGGAGTAGAAGGTGGAATCTCACCAGGGAGATCCACTGAAGTTGACGATCCGAAGAATCTAATGGGCTGGTGGGCAGTAACTGTACCAGTGGGAATAGCATTTGTCATCATCTGGGCTGTCTTTGTATTTTTCCTTTTTAGGACCGAGTGGTTGCTTATGCTGTTTCCCCAACTGAAGAGGACTACAACTGAGCAGATTCCATTGCACCTCCTCCCAGATGTGTTGATTTTGTAATTGTGCTTGTGGATGTTGTTGTTGTTCTCATTGCATTGATTGTGTAATTTGTATTGAGTATAAGATAGAGTGTGATATTGAGATCATTGAGGATGTGTTGGAGAAATATAAAGTGGTACCTCTTAGGGGGCATTTCTATTATACTCTTAAAAATGGCCCAACCATTAGAGCAATGTACACAATGCACAAAGGTCACAAAAAGAGAGGGAAGGATTGAAAAAACTGTCATATACCACACTATGATACCAGATTGCTTACAAACCGATTTGACAGATTGTGTGCAAAATGAAACTCGATATAAAAGATGTAATACTAGCGAAGGAATACAATGTTATTAACCAAAAGCAATAGGACCTGTTACTGCCAGAATTTGGGTATATGCATATAAGGGGGGTGGAAGTGCGTTAGAAATGTTTTCCGTTAGTCAACAGAGACAAGGATACTTAGCTCATAATGAGACTAGAGGGAGCACGGAGATAAAAATATGTTTTGATGCTTGCTCTGCAATAGATAATGGACAAAATAAATATGGAAAAGAATGTGGGGGTTTAGATTGGGAAAGAAATTACATGCAGGAAAGAAAATACCTTTTTAAATATATACCAACTCCCCACTCCAGTTATGGTATAGGGTCCTTTCAGGCAGTGGTGGGTTCCAACCAGTGTTACCACCGGTTCTCTTTGTGCACGTGCTTTGCGCGCGATTGCACAAGCGCATTACATTTCTGGCCAGTTGAGGTGCGGCAATCCACTCTGCTGCGCCTATCAGCTGGGCTAAAAAACAACAAATAAATGTAGGTATAACACGGGGGTGGGCGGGAGGGCCCAGCTCCCAGTCAAAGAGAACCGGTTCGGTGACGTCACATCATCCCCACTACCGGCTCGCCCGAACCGGCCCGAACTGGGAGCAACCCACCACTGCTTTCAGGACACATAAACATACTGGTACACCCCAAAAGAACTGCTGCAAAAAACAGAGGGACCACAAGGATTTAGCCTCAGCAGGGGAATTACCACCACTAAGTGTGGCAAAGGGAAATGTAACCCTATATGCTTATACACTAAACAAGAAGAAGGAATTTGATATATTTTCCTTGGAATAGGGGTAGATGGTCAAGGATCTGACCCTTATGGAGGATTAGTTCTGAAAGTGGAAACTACTAAAATGAAAGCAGCACCCAAAAGTATATTTTGGTCATACTATCAAGAGTTTGAAAAATTAGAACTGCCTGAATTCCTTAAGAAGGCAGTAAACATGTTTGTACAATTGGCTGAGGAAATTGCCAAAACTCTTACTATAAGGAACTGTTTTGTGTGTGGAGGAACAAACATGGGAGAACAGTGGCCATGGGAAGCTCAGGAACTAAATGATGACATAGTGATTGACATGTGGAAAAATAACTCTTTAAAATTCTCAAAAGGTACGGAGGGGACAGATTATTGTAATTAGATTACAAGCAGTGCTCGAAGTAATTACTAATGAAACTATAAGTACGCTAAAACATTTAGCCACGGAAAGTGTGAAGTCCTGGATTTATATTATGCAGAATAGATTGGCATTAGATTACCTGCTAGCTCGGATGACTTCCGGTGGTGACGTCATCATGGAGAAGGTGAGGAAACGGGGCGCCGTTTCTGGAACCCAAAAAACTCTCTGTTAGAAGCTCTTTCAGAGCACTCTCGAAACTGTAGGGATTGGGAAATAAAAGGGGAAGTCTTGAAGCCCCCGGCCGATGCACTATCACCGGGGAGGACAAAGGACAAACTCCTTTAAAGCTGGTGGAGAGGAAGTTGGCCTTTAAGGCGGATAGGCGTGATGGCGGTCGTCTAGAGGGAAGCAAAGAGTGAAGATAGCGGTTTCGAGTGGCAGATCGAAATAGACCCAAAGGAGGAATCGGAATAACACGTAGAAGCGTGGACTGAGGTGGGCGCAAAAAGGACAGACTAACAAGTGGCGGCAGATTAAAGGGGAAGCGCAGCAGGAGAGAAAAGAGAACAGCGCGGGGGAAGGAGGAACCCAATGAGTGAGTCAGCAGAATCGGAGGAGTGACAGGCTTAAGACCCCGAGACGGAGACGGAGAGAATTGGAGAGGGCGAAAAACCAGAGAAACTAAATAATTCTAAAAGGTAAAGAAGAAATTAAGGAACTCTTGAAAAATTTTTGGGACTTAAAGTGTGATTGGTGACTGTAATGGACTTAAGGAGAGAGACTGAGATTGGAAAGAGGACTGACGTTATTGCACGATAGAAAATAACTACAATTACAACTAGAAGCAAGATTGGAGAAGAGGAGCATCAAATAACAAGGAAAGAATAAAATATATACTCTTATTCCTATATACAAAAATATATACATAAACAGTAAAGTAAGGGGGGGGAGAATTGAATTACAGTTATAATTATTTATTGTATTGTGAATTTATAAAGTTTGAAAAGTTGGAATGTTAAAGAGGATAAGGAGTTAAAGAAGTGAATTATTAATTTTATAATTATGGAATATAAAAGAAAAGTAAAGTAAATTAATTATAATTACATTGATTGGAAAAATTGTAAAGTAATAATTGAGAATTTGCAAGATAATAATTAATTATATTGTGATATTGTTAGAGGCTTCAAGTATTATGCTATAGTGTATATTTACATAAATAGAATAATTGGAAACATATATAAGATAAAGATAAAGGTGTGTGTATTTAAAATTGTGTTGAATAAGCAAAAGGTAGAGAAAAAAGTATAAGTATATCCCACCCCCCAAAAAAATAAAACGGGGAGAAAGATCAATGATTAATATTTATATGTTAGTGTAGGAAAACTTCACATGAGCATTAAAAATGTCAACTATAACAACTATAGCGAAAACAGGAAAAAAACCAACTGCAAATCCTACAACAACAGTTGCATCACCACTACAACAAAGAACAATAGACAACATGATAGGAAAAGAAAAAGAAAAACCGGAAATGACACTAAACACTATGCAGAATATGTTTCAAATGATTCAAGAAACGTTATTAAAACACAAGAAAAAATGGCGGATAATCACGAAGAAATGAGAATGTTTCATGCAGAAATCAAAAATGAAATAGGAGAAGTAAAAGAGGACATTAAAAATATGAATGATAAAATTGGGGATATCCAACAAACAATAACAGAAAACAAACAAAGAATTAAAAATGCAGAAACAAAAATAGACCAAGTAGAGACAAAAGTGGAGGCAATGGAGCAAAAAGCTTTTCAACTAAATAAGGAATTGTCTGACTCAATAGCGATGCTCAAGATGGAGAAAGCTTCATACTTCTTGCGCTTTCAAAATATAATAGAAGAAAAAGATGAAGACTTGGGAGAAAAAATGGCGGAGATAGTGTCAGAAATAATACAAAGAGACAAGTCAGAAATAAAAGGACAGTTGGACGAAATATATTGGGTACATACTAATTACATAAGAAGACATCGACTGGCGAGGGAAGTTCATGTTAGATTCTCAAAACGAGCAATTAGAGGAGACCGGAAGATGACGTCACGGCGAGATGGACAGGAATTTCTGGGGCTCCAGAATTCCTGCCAAAAACTCCACTGCTGGATGGTCCAATTTGGACCCCATAGTCTAGTTTTGACTGTGGTAGTGGAGAGCACATCCTGTGGATCCCATGGACACTGCAAAGTCCCTGGTTGATCCAGGAAAGCTCTTTTTCCTGCAGTGGAGCAGCAGCCATTGTGGCTGCCGTGGCTGGGGCAGTTTCAGGAAGAGAAAGGAATGACAGTGAATTGGATCAGTGACAGATTTTTACTTTTTAAAATGATACAAAGAACACCCTAAAGGGAAAAAAGATTTGGAAATTGGAGACTAGGAGTAAGAGAAGAGAAGCGGCGAACTGAATTGGAAATAGTCTTTTTTAAAAAAAAAAACAAAAAAAAAACAATTATTCAATTTGAAAGACTTAAGTGTTTTACTTTCACTATTGACCGGGACTGGATTGAAAGTGGGAAGATTAGCATTGTTAATTTTTAAAATTCTGCCTTTTTAAAAGAAAATAATTGAAGAAATTGGTTTGATTACTTGGATGGAAGCTTTATTCTTTTCTCTCTCTCTCTCTCTCTCTCTCTCTCTCTCTCTCTCTCTCTCTCTCTCTTTTTGTAATTTTGTATTAATTTCAAATGGAAAAGTCTTGGACTTTAAAATAGGAGAGATAGGAGAGTGTTTAATACTGCCACCTACTGGTAAAGATATTTTGTTTCTATTTTTTTCAAGTAACAGCCTAGAGATACATTGTAGCCATAAATAAGTGGCTCTGTACTGGAATCTTGATAAGAGTGGAGAACATCTGAGAAAGTGGATCTGTATTGTTTATACAGGTGTCTCTCTGGTATATGCGTGGAGTAGGAGCCTAGAAATATTGTTGATGGCTTTTGTTCTCTTTTGAGCTGTTACTTGCTTTTCTCTTATCTTTCTTTAACTCGTGGCTTCTAAGAAATCACTCTCTGAATGCTTTCTGGATATAAATGTGCCTGAAGGGTTTCTTTCTTTTTAAAATTTTTCTTTACCTTTTTGTTGTTTCTATTTTCTTTTTATATCTTTCATTTTCATTGTTTTGGGGATTTTTTATAACAGTATTGGATTAAGGTATTCAAGAGCCTGAAGATTTTAGCTTTTTGTTATATCTTTTCATACTTTTTTCTCCTTTTTATTTTTTGTTTTCTTTTTTCTCTCTTTTGGATTTACGTTTAAAGGATTAGGGTTCAAAAGAACCTGAAGAACTTGACTTTTTCTTTTTGATTTTTCCGTCTTTTTTCTTTTTCTTTATTACTTGTTTGGGTTTTTCTTTTTAAAACTTTGTCTCTTTTGGATGTTGCCCTGGTTGGATATTTAACAAAATGAGTAGAAAAGTAGCAACAGTTGGAATTGCCGCGACCACATCATCTTCATCACCATCTGGACAAAGATCTATCCAAGCAATGTTGCAGCAAGAAAAGGAGAAAGAGAAAGATCCATCACTACAAACGATTTTCCAAACAGTTTTAAGAATAGAACAACAACTACTTAAGACAGATGAGAAAGTTCAAAGAATGGAACAACTACTACTTAAGACGGATGAAAAAGTAGTTAGTATTCAGCAAACAATGTCAAAATATGAAGAAAGAATGTTAAATTTAGAGAAGAAAGATGATCAAAAACAGGAAAAAATTAAAGAAATAGAATAGATTGGGAGAGGTCGAACAAGAAACAAGTTTCATTGGATGGGAGATGGACAAAGCAGAATTTTATTTAAGATTTCAAAATGTGGAGGAAGAAAAAGGAGAAAATTTGGCAGATATTATGATTGGTATGCTGGCCGAGGTGCTAGAAATCACTAAAGAGAAGATGATGGATGGGGTCGATGAAATTTATTGAGTTTATACTATATATGCTATGCGCAACAAACTGCCAAGAGAAGTACACATAAGATTTACCAAGAAATCGATTAAAGCACAAATACTTCAGGCAGCTAGAGAAAAAACTCTGAAGTATAAGGAGAAAGAAGTGGCTGTTTTGAAACAAATACCAAGAAAGATTAGAGAGTTGAGAAGAGAATACCAATTTTTGACAAAAATCCTGATTCAAAAAGGAATTAACTATAGATGGCTGGTTCCAGAAGGATTAATTCTTACATGGCAGCTCCAAAGATATAGGTTGAATACAATTGAGAAAGCAAGAGCTTTTTATGATGAATTTCTTAAAGAAAAAGAAGTAGCAATGGAAGTTGAAACACAAGCTACAGTAGTTCCAATTAAATTCACGGAAGAAGAACTGGCAATGCTTGAATCAACAGAAGGTGCTGTCGGTGGGGTCATGGAACATAAGGAACAACGAGAAGTAAGATCAACTAGAACAACAAAACCTACATATAAAGTATGAACATGGAAGAAAGGAAATTAATTTCAATAAATGTAAATGGATTAAATTCGGCTATTAAAGAAGGAAAGTATTTCATAAATTAGAGAAACTAAAATTTGACATAATTTGTTTACAAGAAGTGCATATTAAAAAACAGCATGAACAACTATTGATACAACCAAAACTTGGAAGAACTTTTTTATCACTATCACAAATCAAAAAGAGAGGAGTTGCTTTATATATCAAAAATGCAATATTTTTGTGCATCTAAAAATATCAAGGCCATCTGCTTTTCCAGATGTGCTTCATAGTATTCTAAAGTATCCAGAATTATTCTTATATTATCTCTAATTTGTCTTTTTGGGAGAAATTTGTCTTTTTGGGAGCAAAAATATGCAGACGAAGAAGGTAGAATTCTGATGGTGGAATTAATTGATAATAATATGAAAATTCTTCTAGTAGCAATTTATGCTCCAAACGACAATCAAAGAGATTTTTATAGAAAATTACATAATAAAATAATTGAAATGGAATATGATAATATATGTATGATGGGAGACTTTAATGGAATTGTGGATGAAAGCTTGGACTGTAAAACACATAAAACAATAAGACATAATAGAAAGACATTACCGAAATCTTTCTTCAAGATGATAGAGGAAATAAATATGAAAGATGTATGGAGGGAGAGAAATGGAAAAAATAGACAATATACTTTTTATTCTGATAGACATTCATCTTGGTCCAGATTAGATATGATATGGACAACAATGGATTTGATGTTGAATATAGAAGATGTGGAAATAAAACCAAATTTATGGGCAGATCACAATCCGGTGATAGTTATATGGAAAGGGCAGAAAAGAAGACCCAGATGGACTTTAAATACTACAATATTAAAAGAGAAAGACTTTGTACAGAAAATGGAAAGAGAGTTGGACTTCTTCTTTAAAGAAAACAAGAAGGAAGAAACATCGGCACAAAACCGTTGGGACACAATGAAGGCCTATGCAAGAGGATTAATCATAGACTATTCAAGGAAAAGAAATGTTAAGAAAAGACAGAACTTTAAAATACTGACTGATGACTATAAAAGATTTGAAAAGGAACTCCAGAAAGGTCCATATAAGAAAGATATCAAAATTAAAATGTACACAATAAAGCATAAAATGGCCCAAAATTATAATAATAATAATAATTATAATAATTATAATAATAAAATTAGCCCAAAAAATAAGAAATGCAAAACAGAATTACTTCAAAAATGCGAATAAGCCAGGAAGATGGCTAGCATATAAATTGAAAAAAGAAAGAGAATCAAGAAAAATAATTCAATTAGTTGATGATCAAGGGCAAAGTAAATTTGGAAATAAAGAGATGGGGAAAATAATACAAGAATATTATGGACAACTTTACAAGAGAGAGATGATAGAGGAGGAAAAAGTGGCAAGATATTTACAAGATGCAAAACTACCTCGGATTCCCAAAGATACTGAAGAGATGTTGGAGGGGAGCATAACAATGATGGAATTAACAGAAGCAATTAAGAATCAGAAGAATGGAAAGGCACCAGGGCCAGATGGCTTACCTGTTGAATATTACAGGACATTACAAGAATCTTTAAGTCTCCCATTACTGGATGTTATGAATGAAGTGATGATAAAGAAGAAAATACCCAAATCATGGACTGAGGCGTACATTACATTGATACATAAGGAAGATACAGACCCACAACAAATCAAAAACTATAGGCCTATTTCCCTGCTAAATTCAGATTACAAAATTTTTGCTTCAATACTGGCAGAAAGACTCAAGACGTATCTGAATAATTTTATACATACAGATCAGAATGGATTTCTCCCCAAAAGACAAATTAGAGATAATATAAGAATAATTCTGGGTACTTCAGAATACTATGAAGCACATCCGGAAAAGCAGATGGCCTTGATATTTTTAGATGCACAAAAAGCTTTTGACAATGTCAACTGGCAATTTATGATACTTCAAATGGAAGAGATGGGCTTTGGTAGGAAATTTATTTAGGCAATTGAAGCTATATATTTTAAACAGACGGCAAAAGTAATGATAAATGGTGAATTGACTGATTCTATCGAAATAGAAAAAGGTACTAGACAAGGATGTCTGCTATCCCCATTGTTGTTTATATTGACTTTAGAAGTTTTAAATAGAAATATCAGAGAAGAAAAAGAGATAAAAGGTATGAAAATACGAAAAGAAGAATATAAATTACAAGCCTTTGCAGATGACCTGGTCTTTATTATTGAAGAACCATTAATAACAATAAATAAATTGATAGAAACTATTGGAGAGTTTGGGAAAGTAGCTGGCTTGAAAATTAATAAAGATAAAACGAAGATAATGACTAAAAATATGTTGAAAAAGCAAAAAGAGGAATTGATGGAGATTTCAAAGATGCAGGTCACAAACAAGGTAAAATATTTGGGGATATATTTGACAGCAAGGTGTAGCGCACTTAAAGAAAATAATTATAATAAGCTTAAACAACAAATAGGGCAAGATTTGATGAAATGGGGAAATTTGCAGTTATCTTTGATTGGTAGGATCTCAACTATTAAGATGAATATTTTGCCTAGAATTTTGTACTTATTCCAGACAATTCCAATCAAGTTGGGTAAGGAATTATTTGTAGACTTGAATAAAATGATATTGAAATATATTTAGCAGGGAAAGAAGGCGAGAATAAAATTAAAGTTGTTACAAGATGCTAAAATGAGGGGTGGCTTTGGCCTGCCTAACTTTGAACTATACTATCAAGCAACAAGTTTAATGTGGATTAAAGCATGGATAACTTTAAGAAATACTAGATTACTGAATTTGGAGGGACACGATTTGTTGATGGGATGGCATGCCTTTTTATGGTATAAAGGAACTAAAATACAGGGGTACTTTAGAAGACATCAGATACATGAAGCTTTATGGTTGAATTGGGAGAAGGTTAAAAAAACATCATTATCTGAAGATTCCAGTCTGGGTATCTACAATTGAAGCTTTTTCATATCCAGTAATATTTAAAAGGGAACAAATTATTAGATATAGTGAATTATTGGATGAAAAGGGTGAACTTAAATTAAAGCAGGAACTAGAAGATCAGGGATGTAAGATGGACTGGTTTTCATATATGCAAATATTTTCTAGATATCAAGAAGATCTCAAACAGGAAGGTTTTTTATAATGTTTTGACTAATTTAGATAAGATTTTAATGGGTCCTGATGATCATGTAATTAAAAAGCTATATGGATATTTGTTAGAGGTGAAATTGGAAGAAGAACAAGTTAAAGAATCAATGATAGTGTGGGGGAAAAATTTTGGTTATGGTATTGATTTAGAGAAATGGCAAAAATTGTAGTCGCATAATTATAAAATGACAATGTCTACAGCATATAAGGAGAATTTGTATAAGATGTTTTACAGGTGGCACTTACTCCTGACGAGGATAGCCAGAATGTTCAAGAATAAATCAGAGAAGTGTTGGAAGTGTCATCAGACCCCAGGATCATATTACCATATGTGGTGGACATGCGTAGAAGCAAGGAGATATTGGACTAAGATACACACATGGTTGGAAAAAATGATAAAGAGACATATTGACTTTAAACCAGAGACATTTTTATTAGGGATCTTACCAGAGACATTCAATAAAGAATTGCATTATTTAATTGTGAATGTTTTAACAGCAGCTAGAATTGCATTTGCTAAAAACTGGAAAGGAGAGAAGATATCTACCGATGAAGAAATTATTAAGAAAATGTTGGACTGTGCTGAAATGAGTAAATTGACATTGGAAATAAGAGAACAGGAAGATAAACAATATTATTTGATATGGGATTCATTTTATCAATAGATAGATAATAAAACATGGAGATGAAATATGATATATGAAATGAAATTAAGATAAAATGTGTAAAAGTTTGGGGTTTTTTAGGGGAAAAGAAACATGTGTCATATATTGATATTTTGAAGATTTTGGAAGCATGAAAGGATTTTAACCGACCGAAACATTGTCTGTAATTGTGTGAAAGGATGATGTTTTTATGTTGTTTTTGTTTGAAAATAAAAAACAAGCAATTAGAGATGAAGTCTACAGAAAATCAAGAGAAGAAACTTTGACATATAAGGGTAAGGAAATCATAATTTTAAAGCAAATACCTCAAAGAATTAGAAACCAACGCCAGCAATACCAGTTCTTAACAACCCAATAGATCAGATATAAAATAATGTTTAGATGGCTAACACCAGATGGGATTTTAATCACATGGCAAGACAAAAAGTATAAAGTAGACACACCAGAGAAAGCAAGAGAATTCTATAACTTGCACTTTACACAGGAAGAGGAACAGGAAAGTAAAGAAGAAACAGAAAGTAGAAGCCAGGAGGAAGAGCAAATAGAAGTGGAGCAAGAGAAAGAAGTAAGAGAGAGTCAAGAAAAAGAACGAGAGGAAAGAGAAGGTGCGAAAGCAAAAAGACGGATGGAGACAAGACGCACCAAAAAACAGCTACACTAGGCAATGGAAGAGGCAATTAAACTTCTCTCGGTAAATATAAATGGATTAAACGCACCGAAGAAAAGAACACAAACATTTACAAAACTATAAAAATTAGAAGCAGATGTGATATGCCTCCAGGAGGTACATATCAAAAAAGGATACCAAAAAATATTAGAAAACCCAAAATTAGGAAAACTATATACATCTCTGATGCAAAAAGAGAGAGAGAGAGAGAGAGAGAGAGAGAGAGAGAGAGAGAGAGGAGTAGCGGTTTATGTAAAAGAAAGGATAGAATCGAAATTAATATATGCAGACGAGGAAGGAAGAACTGTGATGGTTGAGTTAGAAGTAGAAAAGAAAAAATCACTATTAGTAGTAATATATGCCCCTAACCAAAATCAACAGGAATTTTTTAAAGGAATACACAAAAAAATATTAGAATTAGAATATGATGATATATGCCTAATTGGAGATTATAACGCTATAGTAGATGCCAAAAAAGATTACAAAAGTGGTAAGAAAAATAAAAAAAAGAAAGAAACACTGCCAAAAGAATTCTTCAATATGGCTGCGGAAATACATCTGAGAGATGTTTGGAGGGAAACACATGAAGATGAGAATCAATATACATTTTACTCTCATCCACACCAATCCTGGTCTAGAATCGATATGGCTTGGATGATGATGGATATTAGGACAGGGGTAGAAAAAATAGAGAGAGGAGTAAATGAATGGGCGGATCACAACCCAATACTTATAAAATGGAAGGGGAAAAAAAGATTTAGGAGATGGACAATGAATCAAAAAATATGTAAAGAAAAAGGGTTTAAACAAATGCTAGAAAAGGAATTAGAATTATTTTTAAAGATAAATAAAAAAGAGGATACTTCCTTACAGAATACTTGGGATACAACAAAAGCATACATAAGAGGACTGACGATTGCATATATAGGGAAGAAAAGTAAAGAGAGGAGACAACAGCTAGACAAACTATATGAAGAATTAAAAAACACAGAATATAAACTACAAAAACATCCTCAAAATAAAAAAATAAAAGAGAAATGGAATATAATTAAACATAAATTAAATTTGATAAATCAAAAAGAAATAGCCCAGAAAATAAAAATGGCAAAACAAAACTATTTTGAATTTGCGAATAAAACAGGCAGATGGTTGGCATATAAATTGAAAAAAGAAAAAGATAAAAGAATGATTTACCAACTCAGAGACGAAAAAGGGAATATTCAATATAGAAGAGAAGCCAAAAAGGAAATGATCAGACATTATTTTCAAAACTATACAAACAAGAAGAAGTAGAGGAGGAAAAAGTAAAACAATATATAGAAGGATCAGAAATGGCAACAATCACAGAAGAACAAAGAGAAATATTAAATAGACCGATAACTAAACTTGAATTTGAATTGGCACTGAAAAAACAAACAAACAAAAAAAAAACCAATAAAACACCGGGGCCAGATAGGCTACAGGTGGAATTATGCAAAAACGTACAGGAAATATTGGGAGAAACCATGTTAGAACTATATAATGAGGCTTTGGAGAAGGCAAAAATTCCGACAACCTGGACAGAGGCAATAACTACTATCATACCCAAAGAAGATATGGACCACCAGTTAATTCAAAATTACAGACCAATCTCCTTGCTGAGTACAGGTTACAAGATATTTGCAGTAATTATAGCGGAAAGAATAAAAAAAGTATTAAATAATTATATACACTCGGACCAAAATGGATTTCTGCCAGGCCGACAGATCAAGAATAATACGAGAATAATAATAAACAGATTAGAGTATTACAAATCACTTCCGGAAAAACAAGCTTCACTGATTTTCCTTGATCCCCAAAAAGCGTTCAATAATTTAAATTGGAAATTTCTAATGGGGCAACTAAAAATTATGCAATTTGGGACAAAATTTGAAAAAATTATAGGGAAAATTTATACAAAACAAACGGCAAGAATAATTATGAATGATGATACCACAGACCAATTCGGCATAACAAAAGGGGTGAGGCAGGGATGCCCACTCTCTCCACTATTGTATATCTTAACAATGGAGATCCTTTTAAAAAAGGTCAGAGAAGACCAAGAAATTAAAGGGCTAAAGATAAGGAGAGAAGAATACAAGGTTCAGGCCTTTGCTGACGATCTTGTGTTTATAGTAGAAGAACCACTAGAGTCAGCACCAAAACTGTTTAAGAAATTAGAAGAATTTGGAGAAGTGGCAGGATTAAAAATAAATCAAAATTAATCAAAATTAATAACAAAAAATCTCACAAAGGAACAAGAAAAAGAGTTGGAGAACATTACACAAATTCAAACAACTAAGAAAATAAAATATCTAGGGATTTGGCTATCGGCAAGAAGTTCGTCAATAAAAGAAAATAATACAGATAAAGAAAGATTTAGACAATTGGAGAAATTTACAGATATCACTAATGGGAAGGATCTCTACCATTAAAATGAACGTTTTACCAAAACTCTTATTTTTATTTCAGGTTATACCAATAAAATTTGAAAAAAATTTTTTTTGAAATATTGAATAAAATAACATCCAAATTTATATGGCAGGGGAAGCGCCCACGTATTGAACTTAAATTACTACAGGACACAAAAGACAGAGGAGGAACAGCACTCCCAGAATGGGAAATTTATTATCAAGCGGCTGGTTTATCCTGGTTAAAAGAATGGATCAAATTAAAAAATAATAGAATACTAACAATTGAAGGGCATGAAATACAAGTGGGTTGGCATTCATTTCTCTGGGATGGAAAACACAAAACACATACCTATTTCAAAAGACATATAATAAGGAATGCGCTATTACAAACCTGGTTAAAAATTAAAAAACAGCACTACACGAAAATACCGATTTGGCTCTCACCATTAGAAGCAGTAAGACATCCAAATTTAACACAACTTTAAAAAGTAATAAGATATAAAGACTTAATAGAACAACAAGGAAAATTGAAACCAAAACAAGAGTTGGAAACGGACTTAAACAGAGAAATCAACTGGTGGACCTACACACAAATCCAATCTAAATATAATGAACATACAAAAACATATGAAATTCAAAGGGAGAAACAGGAATTAGACAAAATTATATCAGAATCAGAAGAAAAACTAATTAGCAAAACTTATAAATTTTTACTACAATATAAAATGGAGGAGGAAACAGTGAAGAATACAATGATCAAATGGGCGCAAAAGTTTAATTATACAATAGATTTGGAGAAGTGGGAAACAATGTGGCAAGTGAATGCAAAATTAACATTATCGGTGGCATACATGGAAAATTAGCTGAAGATGTTTTATAGATGGCATCTGCCACCGACAAGACTGGCAAAGATGCACCCGAACAATAGTGCAACATGTTGGAATTGTAAGAAATCCCAAGGAACATATTATCATTTATGGTGGACTTGTCCGGCAGCAAAAAATTTTTGGTCAAATATTAAGAAATGGATAGAACAAATAACAGAACAACAAATAGAAAAGAAGCCAGAAACATTCTTGTTAGGAATTTTTACAAAAGCATATTCCAAAGAAATAAAATATTTGATGCTACACATCTTGACAGCAGCACGAATAACATATGCAAAAAATTGGAAACAGGAAAGAATCCCAACGGAGGAAGAACTGATAGATAAGATTTTAGAATGCACGGAGATGGACAGATTAACAAAAGAAATTAAGGAAAAAGAAGAGACAGATTATTATAGAATATGGAATAAATAGTATAAATGGCTCGAGACTAGAAATAAAGAACAATAATGATAAGAAGAGAAGATTAGAAGTACAATATATATATATATAACAAATGTATGGAGAGGAATAAAAATGTATATAACAGGAATGTAGAAATGTATAATATTAAAGATATAATGAAAATACATAGATCTCCATAGGGGGAAGGGAAGGGAAAAAAAAGGAAAATGAGGGGAAGAAGAATAAAATAACAAATGGAAGATCACTAAGAAACAACGCTTAAAAGTGATAAGATATTTATATGTTGTATGTTGTGTAAATGTCAAATATGTGTTTTAATAAAATTATACATTTTAAATTAAAAAAAAAGATTACCTGCTAGCTCAAGAAGGAGGTGTGTGTGGAAAGTTCAATTTGAGTAACTGTTGCATTGAGATAGATGAAAGTGGAAAAGTGGTGAAAGAAATAACTGATAGAATGATAAAGTTGGCCCATGTCCCCATCCAAACCTGGAAAGGATTGAATATAGATGGAGTAAGCAGTTGGTTTGGAGGATGGTTATCAGACTGGAAGAAATTAATCAAATTTGCTGGTTTGGGATTCCTGGCCTTGATGATGTTGCCATGTTTGATCCCTCTCATCCAAATAATGGTACAAAGAACTATTGGTAGTATGACATTAATTGCTAAATCAATTGACACAGGGAAGAAAGAATAGATGTTGGTGATGAAAATAGAAAAGCAGAAAAAGGTGGGGGAAAACTCAGAATGTAAAAACTTAATAACAGAAGGCATTGAAGAAAAAGAACAATATTATGAGATACTTTAGGAATAAAGGTATAAAAGAGTAAAATTTGTAACAAAAGAAAAGGGTGGATTGTAAGAAAAGAAAAAGTTACTCTTTTATAGAATGTATTAATTGCATAAAAGAAATTATAAAGGCACTATTGCAAAGCCTCAGTAACAAGGCAAAGGAAAAGCCACAGGAAAAAGGTTAATTATTATGTGTCCGCTTGACCAAAATGTTCAAGAAAGTTCATCCACAAAGGGTGAGAATGGACGTTGGCTTACCTGAACGTCCCTTTTCTGGGTGCTGCGACTACAATCCATAGATGGGTAATATTCCTCATGTCCTGACAGCAACCGAGTGAAAATTTCTTTACTTCCTTCCTTCATGCTCTGACCACGCCCACTTGTCCCATGATCCTCCAGTCTTTTGACATGAAGGCGCGGCCACCTGATAGACAAGAAAAACTGTATAGACAAGTCAGTAAAATCCGGTCACCCCAGCTCTGGAGCAGGAAGCCAACAGGGGTAGGGAATGGATTGTAGTCCCAGAAAAGGGACATTCAGGTAAGCCAACGTCCGTTTTCCAGTGCGCTGCTCCTACAATCCATAGATGGGATATACCCAAGCTTAAGTCCCCTGGGTGGGAGGCTGACTGCTCCCAGACCCCTGGTCCACATGAACGCTCTGTAACACCCTCCGGCCAAAGGAAGCCTCAGCCGAGGCATAAACGTCTATTTTATAATGGCGAATAAAGGGCGAAATCGACGACCATGTGGCCGCTTGACAGATATCCAAGGCAGAAGCCTGCGTAGCCCAAGCGGCACTACGAGTAGAATGCGGAAGAATCCTGCCCGGCAGGGGCTTGGCCTTCACTTCATAGGCAGTGGAAATGCAGGCCTTGATCCACCGGCCCACCGTGGAAGCGGAAACCTTCAACCCCATGGATGCCGGATGAAACGACACCAGAAGAGCCTCAGTCCGTCTAAAGGAAGCAGTGCGATGAATGTAGTGAAGAAGAGCTCGCCTCACATCCAGCTTATGCCAACGACGTTCACGGTGGTGCCAAGGAGACGGGCAAAAGTTCGGCAAGACGAGCTCCTGGGTCCGGTGGAATAGGGAGTTCACCTTTGGTGTGAATGAGGGGTCAAGATGCAGGACAACAGAATTGGCATGAAAGATGCAGAGATCCTTCCTGATGGATAGCGCCGACAGCCCGGAAACCCTCCTGGCTGATGTGATGGCGAGGAGGAAAGATACCTTGAACGACAGGAACTTGAGAGCGACGGAACCCAGCGGCTCAAACGGTGGTTCGGTGAGCGCTTGTAGCACCAGCGTGAGATCCCAGGAGGGATAACAATGCACTGTAGGTGGACACAAATTCGTTGCGCCGTGGAGAAACCCTTTAATCTGCGGGTGATGTGATAAGGACTGATAGGGTGTGCAGGACAGGATGGTGGACAAAGCCGCAGTTTGCCTTTGTAATGTAGAAGGCGCGAGTCCTTTCCTCAAACCAGCCTGGAGAAACTTGAGAACTTCGGGAACCTCAGCCGATGTTGGATCAACCCGGTGCTCAGAACACCAGTCACAGAAGGCCTGCCATGACGCTTTGTAAATACGGGAAGTCGATGGCCGCCTAGAAGCCTGAATCGTCCCAATCACCTCATCTGACTGGCGGTCCCTCCACATGATGACCCTCTCAAGTGCCAGACGGTCAACTGGAGCCACTGAGGGTCCAGGTGGTTGATGACCCCCTGGCACAGAGAGAGCCGATGCGGAGGAATTACCCATGGGCGAGTCATGGAGAGCGCCATGAGATCAGTGTACCATGGCCTTCATGGCTAATTGGGAGCCACTAGAAGAAGCTCGGCGTTTTCTGCAAGAAGTTTTTGGATGACCTTCGGGATGAGGGTAATCGGCAGAAATGCATACAACAGGCCTGATGGTCACGGGCGCCTGAGGGCATTGCAGTCCTCCGCCATCGGGTGCAGATAGCGGGATATGAAGCGTTGAAGTTGTGAGTTCAGGTGACTGGCGAACAGGTCGATGACTGGCATCCCGAACCGAAGTATGAGTTCTCAGAACAGACGAGTGTGAAGCTGCCACTCTGCAGGGTCGATCTGTTCCCTGCTTAGCCAGTCTGCGTGGACATTGGCCACTCCGGAAATGTGGTCCGCTGTGATGGATAGGAGGTGACGTTCTGCCCAACTGAACAACCTCTCCACCTCGAGCATCAGCGATCTTGAGTGTGTGCCTCCCTCCCGGTTCACGTGCTCTTTGGCTGATATGTTGTCCATGAGGACTAAGATGTGACGGCCTTCCAACGTGGATCGAAATCGCTGAAGAGCCAGCAGGATCGCCCTGAGTTCCAGTAGGTTTATGCTGCTCAACCTCTTGGACGGAGACCACTGACCCTGTGCCACCTGGTTGAGGAGATGTGCGCCCCAACCATGGAGGCTGGCGTCCGAGGTCAGAACCAGATGGTTCAGTTCCAGAAAACAGCAGCCTCAAAGAAGAGCCGGTGAGTTCCACCAGCGGAGGGAGAGATGAGTCTGAGGAGGTAGGGCCACCTTGTGAAGTGATGTGCTGCATCCTGTCCGTTGGAAGGGGAGGAGAAACCATTGTAATGGCCAGGAGTGCTTGTGAGCCCAGGGGACGATGGCAAAACATGAAACCATCTTCCCCAACAGTTGCGACAGGAGCAGTAGGGTGACGGACCTCTGGGCCAGCACCTGGACGACCGAATCTGAGATGCTCTGGACCCTGTCTGGAGACAAGAACACCTGCCCCTCGGCTGAATCTATCACCGCCCCAAGGTGGAGGAGACGGGTGGACGGGACCAATTGGCTCTTGTCGATGTTGATTGTGAATCCGTGCTGTTGGAAAGCGGATATCACAAGCTCCATGTCGTGGCTCGCCTGGTTCAGAGAAGAGGAGAGGACCAGGATGTTGTCGAGATAACACAAGACTCGAACAGGGATGCCCCGCAGCGTCTCCGCCACCACCACCACCAATTTGGTGAAGGTTCTGGGGGCAGAGGAGAGCCTGAAGGGCATGGCACAGTATTGGTAATGACAGCCCGCGTACTCAAACCTCAGATACTGCCGATGAATTGGTACATGGAGTTACACCTCCCAGAGGTCCACAGACTGCAAGAGGCCCCCCTTCCTTACACCCCCTAGGATCGAGCGGAGGGAGTGCATTTTGAATCTGCGATAGCAGACCAACCGATTCAGGTGCTTCAGATTTAGAATCCCCCTCCAGCCCCCCGAGTTCTTGGGCACCAAGAACAGGACCGAATAGAAACCGGTGCCGCGGTGATCCAAGGGAACTGGTTCTATTGCCCTGATGGTCAAAAGATGATGAATCTCCTCGTCCATTAGAAGCTTCTTGTTGGGCGAGGTCGGAATTGGACAACGAATGAACCTCTGAGGGGGGCAGCCGATGAACTCAATCAAAAGTCCATCCGTTACGGTGCGGCGAACCCATTTATCTGAAGTCGACTGTTCCCACTGGTGGTGAAAGAGCTGGAGACAACCGCCGATGGGGCCCGACGACTGGGCGTCACTTGCCTCTGTGAAAGGGCTTGTATCCAGACCCCCTAGTCGGTCTTTTGGCTGAGGACTGGGATCTGCCACGATCTCAGAAGTGTTGTCTATCCTGGAAATGGTCGCCACCGTGGAAGGAAGAACGTTGAGAGAAGGACCCCCCAGGTCCTGAAAAGGCCCAAAAGGGCTGCCGTTGAGAGTACGGGGTGTAACAGCACTCTGGCCTATGGTACGAGGACGGGAGGATTTTGCATTTGTCCTTATCCTCTATCAAAAGAGGATCCAAGGCAGTCCCAAAAAGGTTGGTGCTCTCGTACGGGGCCGCTGCTAGCTTCCATTTAGCCTTGGCATCCGCTTTCCAGTTGCTGAGCCAGAATAGGCGATGCAATGTCACGGTGGAGGCCAGAGCCCGCGAAGCGAACTTAGCAGAATTTAATGAGGCGTCTGCTGAATATTCGGTGGCAGCCACAATCTTGTTGATGTCCTGGTGCCACCTGGTTTCCTCTGGGGGAAGCCGTTCTTGAAGCTGCCATAGCCAGATAAGTGCCGCTCTGTTGACGAACGATGTCGCCGTCGCTGTTTTGATTGCCCAGGCAGCCGCCTGATGCGCCTTACAGAATGACAATTCAGTTTTTCGGTCCTCAGACTTGAGACCATCCATGGAATCTGTTGAGAGCACAGATGTCGACGAGAGACTTGCGACAGGAGCGTCTACAGTCGGTAATGTAAGAAGCTGCTCCAATTCAGGAGCAGCGCAATAAAGTCTCTTGTCTTGACTGCTGGGCGCTGTTAGTGACCCTGGTTGAGACCACGGATTGCAAATCACCTCCGAAAAGAGCTGGGGACAAGGAATAAAATCTTTGTCTGGCTTGGATAAACGAAAAAATGAATCATGAGGGCCTGACTCCGGCTGAGACCCTCCGAGGGAAGTGTCGCCCATTCCGAGGTTTGTTGTCAATTGGGCTTTGTGCAGAAGAGATTTGAACAATGTTGGCCTAAAAAGTCCTGTAAAGGCCGGGGCATCCGGTAGCAAGCCCTCGTCTTCGGAAAACTCGATATCCTCGGGGCAGTCCTCGCCCTGCTCGAAGTCAATGGAGGAGACCAACTCTTTACGAGGGGGAGAAGGAGCCCTCATAGACAGGTGAGTATGGACTAAGGGTTGTACAGGTGATGGTTGCGGAGGCGGGAGAGTCGCCTGCTGAATGCCAGCTGCCAGCAAGGAAGACAAAGCTGTAGACAGCAAAGATTGAAAATCCAACTGGCCCCCAGACGAGTAACCTTCAGCTGGGCGGAGCCCCGCAGCTGTTGGCGTAAAAGTGGCCTCTGGTTGTCTCCGAAGCGGAGTATGAGATGCAGCTACCCCAACCTTTGAGACATCTGGCAGGGAGAGGGACACACCCTTGGAAAGACTCAGTGGAGGACCAGTGTCAGCCAAACTGCTTGGCAACGATCTAGGTGGTGGGGCAGTAGAAACCGCTCCTCCCTGAACCGCGGGCTCCTGGAGAGGTGGAGCAAGTTGGGAAGACTGTGCACCGAGTTCCAGAGACGCTTGTACAGCCTGCTTGGCTTTGTTGTACTGGCGTTCAAGCGCCCTGTGGTGACGTAAGGCGTCCTTTTCAAGGGCAGCTGGGGCCTTGGAATGCAGGGACTTGCGGCTGGATGATGCATCCCACTTGCCTGACACAGTCTTGTGGGCTTTTGGAAGCCTGGGTGGGCTGGCCTCATGCTCCAGGTAAGATGATAAAGATGAATCCGCCATGAGGTAAGGCAGGTCGAGGGATAGATCACCAGGGCAAACTAAGGGGTGAGCAGTGGGGTAACATACCACCAAGGGTGGCACTACTGTAAAAAGTGTCCAACCCCTGTAAAACCCCTCCACACACACTCAATCCCTATGACAGGGTAGAGGGGAGAGAAGAGCAGCCACCTGTTATCAGGAAACAAAGGCCTCCATGAAGCGGATTAACCGCAAGAAGCCCCAAAGGGTCCCACTGGCGCTGGCCGTATGCAGGGCAAAACGCGCCGCTTCGCTCACCACTGCCTGATTCCTTTCCTCCGCTGGTGCCGAACGATCAGAGGCTCCCAAAATGGCAGCCGCAGCTAGATCCAAAATGGCGGCCACCGTGATTCCAAAATGGCGGCTGCAGCAGTCCGATGGCAAAATGGCGGCCGCAACGGCAGGAATGCAAGCGCCTCGCAGCGAGGCCTCTCAGCGCAGTGAAGCAATCATGTCAGAGTGTACACGGTGACCGTGCAGAGGCTCCAGAGCCGCCAACTAGCAAGAGTGACAGGATGGTGTGGGAGGGCAAGCCGGCTCACCAGCTGCTCTACCCCGACACCGGCGGCTAAAAGATCCAGGCGGATCTGCCCCAAAGGGTCAGAAACCGCGCGCTGCAAGCTGTGTGGTCCGGCGAGGTGCGGGGCGGCCTGGAGCCCCAGGACCACCTCACGCACCTCTGCAGAAGGCTTAAATCTTCCGCTCTCTGCTCGAGAGCCAACTAATCAAAAATAAAGGAACTAGCCTAAATGGTAGCTATAAAAAGACGCTAGTAAAAGCAAGCACGAAGGAACACCACAGTCTTGTCAGCGACTGAGTGAAAAAAGACTGGAGGATCATGGGACAATTGGGCGTGGTCAGAGCACGAAGGAAGGAAGTAAAGAAATTTTCACTCAGTTGCTGTCAGGACATGAGGAATATTACCCATCTATGGATTGTAGGAGCAGCGCACTGGAAAAAAATAAGATGCATCCTGTTGTAAATTAGCAAAAGCAATCACTGCAAAACACAGGAAATTGGAAATCAGTAAATAAAAGAAGCCATAACCAAAAGGAATCATGTTGGACATGTACGCAGGATGTAAACAGGCAGGAATTGGGGGGAAGGAGGTATGATGTATACTGGGGGGAAAGGTATAAAAGCATTATTTGAAACTTTGAAAAGTGTGCTTCACAATCTCAATCCAACTTGGGAAGAGACGTGGAGGCGTGCCTTTGCAAACACATTCCAATAAATTCTCTTTGTTTGTACATCAGAGTTGTCTATCGAATTAGTGAGTATAATTGTTTTTTTTTTGTGTTTAAATCTCACAGTCCCTTTGTGGAGTTGCCTCTCTGTTTGGTAA
Source organism: Arizona elegans (assembly GCA_022577455.1). Lineage (NCBI taxonomy): Eukaryota > Metazoa > Chordata > Lepidosauria > Squamata > Colubridae > Arizona > Arizona elegans. Next base: position 2,630,240 of record JAKOOJ010000035.1, read on the forward strand.
TGTGCAGCTGCGGCCGAGCAGCGAAAGTGACCTTGTTTCTGTAGAGGTTGTATGTGGAAGGGGAAATGTTTTGGGTGATTTTGACGTCTTCATGCTTTTTCTGAGGAGGGCTTATGGTCAGTTCCATTTGGCACCCTTGCCAGTGGTCCCCCATCCTTTCTCCCACCGGAGTGCTCTCCCGGGGTTCCTGACTCCTTTTGACGCATAAGTAAGGTGGCCCCAGAAGGTGTACGCCAACAGCCACGGGGCCAATGATGGGAAGGTGGCTAACTCCCAACTTTAGCAAGCTGTCGTAGAGGTCAACGTGTAGGTTTGCATCTGCCAGGGTCCCCTCCATCTGGCGCCTCTCTCAAAGGCTATGGTGACATTGGTGTTCGTCCAGAGTTCAGGCATGACAGGGGCTGTGTGGTATGCCAATGGGGATGCAGACAAACACAACCAGCATCGTTGGGCTAAAGTCGGGTCAGGTTGGTTGACCAGACTCTGAGCTATGTCCAGTATGTTCAGCATATAGTACCCTTCCCTCAAATGTTGCATAGGCCCCTTTTTAGCCCGGATGATATCCTTCCTTCTGTCCAACTTGGGTTTGGGTTTAGGTGATGGACTGGATTTGGTGCGGTGAAGGGCATGATAGATGCGGTGACGGGGGAGCAGACTGGCTCAGGCCTCTCTTCATTTGGTGTTGCAGAGGACCCCAAACCATGGACCCTAATTCCTCCTCCCTCCTCAGGATCCCTAACAGCTCCAGGGCCCTCCTCTTGGGTGGGAGTAGGCAACTGGCCATGTTCACAACAGTCTGAGCTGTTGTTCAGGACCCTATCCACCAACAGGGCACACACAAACACCAAAAAAGCCATAGAGGACTCATGCCTGCCAATTTGAAAATAAGTCAGGGTAGTCTGATGAGTCTAGGTCTGAGAGGGAGATAATCTCTTCAGCATGAAAATCAGGAACCTCAACTTCATCAGGAAACAGAAAGAGAAAATGAACAGAAAGTATATCAACTGATGGATGAGGATGAAGATTAGGGGAGTCAGGGACCCTTGATATTAAGGTTCCACCAAGAGCCCTTGATAAATATACAAGTGGGACCTCAAGAACAGGAGTTAGTTTTTTTAATAGACACCAGAGCCTCTCAAACGTCCATTATAAGTGTGCCCCCAGGCTGCCAGTTGACAAAAGACACAGTTAGAATATCGGGGGTGATGTTCCTGTGGTTCACGTTCAAGGAGTTCAGTCCAAATCCTCATTCTCAGTTTGACAGTCCACACACACAGGAGAACAGTCACAGCAATGGGAACAACAACAAAATTCAGTGATGCAGTTCCAATCACAAAATCAACACATCAGGGAGCTGGGAGTTATTAGGTGTGGTCTGGGGAGGAGTAGTCTCAGTACTGGGCTGCCCACAGAGCCAAGTTTTGTTTGCCAAGTATAACGCCCACAATCCCAAGACTCCTAACAGACTCCAGAGGACCCATTCCCAAGGTGCTTCAAACATAAATGTCCAGAGGGGTTGCACACCTGTCACTGTCACAGTCTGTGTTCACAGGGGCAATGCCTCCTTCCTTGGGAACGGGATGATTCCAGAAGTCAAGAGGAAGGTGTTAAAATGCAGATTAGGTGCGAACTGGTAGGGAAGGTAAGTGAATTTCACCCCTGGTTTACACCCACATTCTTCTAATAACATAGGACTGTTGCCTAGTTTAGTAAAAAGATCCAGGTATTGTATCTCATTCTGTCTCTACTTTTTCTTCAAAACTGTCCTTAATTCCCTGATCAGATGACTGTCCACTGACCCTTGTGGAGGCCAGAAATCACCAGGTCATGACAATCTCTCATGGGGCCACACTGACATACAATAATTTGACAGAGCAGCTTTCGTGCCAAATTCCCCCCTCCTAATTCTCAGAAATTTGCTAAGATACATCCTATGGCAGCAGTCACCAACCGGTGATCTGTGGACCACTGGTGGTCTGCGAGAAAATTTTGGTGGTCCACGGCACACCCAGGTGGAGGAGCTGCTCTGGGATGAGCAATGGCCAGTCCTGTGACTAGAGCTCTGGAATATGGGACTGGCCAGGCAGCTTGCAGTGGGGCTGTAAATCTCTGCCATAGAGGGAGGTTTGTGCAACTTGCAACTTTGCAGTGCAGCCCTCGCCGGCCGGAATGAGATAATGGTGCAAGGCGGGGGTGGCGGTGCAGGTGGGCTGAAGCAACGGGTGGCAGCAACCCCAGGCTGTTTCTTCTCCCTGCTGTAGCTTCCTGTCAGCTGACCCCACCAGTGGCTGTCCCTGCCCCTCACCCTCCCTTCCCAGTCATTCCTTGCCTGGCCTGAGTAGGGAAGGGTGGGGGATGGAGATTCACTCCATATTCCAAAGCGAGAGCGAAGCATCGTCTCTTGCTGGATCTCGCTTTGCTCCGTCTTTTGCTGGATCTCGCGGGTGTTTCTTCTGGCTCTGGTTGGTGCTCCGCACACCTCAGTCTCTCAGGGAGATGCTTGACTTCCTCTCAGCCCCAAGACACTGACTTTCCTATGAGATGAGAGAAAGAGAATAAGAGAGAGAGCGAATCAGAGAGAGAATGAGAGAGAGAAAGAATCAGAGAGAGAGAGAGAGAATCAGAATGAGAGAATCAGAATGAGAGAGAGAAAGAGAGGGGGATAGAGAAAGAGAGATGAGAGAGAGAGAATGAGAGAATGAGTGGGAGAGAGAGGGAAAGAGAATGAGAGAGAAAGAGTGGGAGACAGAGGGGGAGAGAGAGAGAAAGAGAGAGGAGGGAGAGTGCCTGAAGGACCCCATCCCATCACTGGGAGTCCAGGCGCTTCAGCAAGCGGTGTGCTGGATTCGTATTAGTGGTCCACAGGATTTAAAATTATGAACTTGGTGGTCCCTGAGGTCCAAAAGGTTGGGGACCCCTGTCCTATGGGACTGTCTGTGGGCACTGACGGCAGAGACCCTCCTTTTACTGTTCCAGTTTTACATTTTTTATCTGGGATTTTACCCCTTTTTGCCTTGCCTCCTGGAGATTTATTACCCATCCTTGTGACTATTTCTCAGGGGTCTTCATAAGAGTGTTGTATTCCTTCCACCCTGGACTTCACACCTTACAACCCCTGGGGGCATCCTCCACAATAGTCTCACCTCATCCTGTAGATGGTCAAGCTTGGCCATGCAACCTGAGGAAGCCTGGTTTTTGTTTCCAATATCTTCCTCCATGATGAAATTGTCCACACCTCAATTTTTCTGGGCTTTGACCGTTGAGTCCCACACTGTCCAGGGACTTATCTCAGGGCCAAGTCCAAAAGTAGGCAACTTATGGTCATTCAGTCACCCTTTCTGTGAGCCAGGATGGCATGCATGTCCACTCCAGGAGCCCTTGCTATTTAAGTTCCCTGGTCACAGCTCAGACGAGCTCATGAGGACTTAAGGGCGGCTGCCCCCAGTGAACGCACAGCCAAGGTACTGTAGGAGGGGAACACCACCAAGACAGTGCCAGGACCAGTAGGACATAATCAACTCAGAAAGGCAAAGGCCACAGGCATAGGAAAATGACCTTCCCAAAATAGAACACATGAACATCAGGGCCATTTAGGAACAAAAGAGGACCCAGGGAAGTGGCACACACAAAAGACTCAGGACATGCCAGGAAAGGAACTATCAAGACAGCAGAAACTAGGAGAGCAAAACAAAAGGGATGGCAGAGGATTAGCAAAAGGAAAAGATTTAATCAATAGCCCCAGCAATCTGATAAGAGCCAAGCTGGGAGTAAGGGCTTAATTGATAACAACATGATCAGCTTAAGGCAAAAGGAAAAATAATGAAAGCAGAAGGAAACAAAAGGACGTGAAATCAAATAACTAAGACACCACCCAATCTCAAGTAGGAAAGATTCAGAATAAGAAAACACAGGGCGATCCACGAACTCACACACAAAAGCCAGACACACAAAAGTAACAAAAGAAACAAAGGATTTCCTTTGTACAGAAAAGTATAAAAATGTATGCTTACCTTGTAACGATGTCAGCTCACCCAGGAACGCTGGTTCGTGCACTTGGCGGATCCGTCTTCCTGAAAAAGAATAAAGGAAACCTGTTTTCACGCAGCTCGCTTCACTCGTTAATCAGCTCGTCGTGCCTGAGACATTCTCCCAGCCAGGAAATTCGAATCCTCGGGGAGGGGAAACCTCTCCTCCCTTCTAACAATTGGCGACAATCACAAAGGGACTCCCAACGAACCCAGCCGACCGGACGGGGCCTGGAGATTGAACCCAGCCGGCATGGTCCATTTTGTCCAGGGAAAAATCTGCGGACCCTGCCCGGGAGGAAGAAGGTAGTACAGAGAGATTTTTGAGCTTAGCCCTCAACGAGCTGCTGGAAAACAGGTGAGTACCACTTTAAATTATAATAAAATCCCTGAAATAAGGGGGAGTGTGGGAGTGCGTGAGTGAGTGAGTGTGTGCGTGTGGGGTTTCACCTGAACGGCAGCCTGATCCTACCTCTTCGAGCAATCTCTAGCCGCACCTGTACCTACTGCTAGCTCCACCGAGCCGTGACTGGTAGGATAGAGAAAGCAAGGGGGGAAAGCCGAATGTAGGACTTTCTGCCTAAAGGGAAAGAAAGCCGAGTGAACAGAAGCGTGTGAAAGGGGGGTAATAAAATTGTGAGAGGGAATCCCGGTTTTGTCCAGCCCAGACACGGGGCGAGCGTGTGTGAGAGGAGGTGCCAGTACCCTCTGCTGGGGTCAGCAGGTCCTCCCGGATCCCCTTTTTGGATCTGAAAATCTACGGCGATTCCCTATGGAAGGGGCCCATACTTCGTAAGGGAATCAAAGTCCTTCCCAGAGCTTTTTCTCTGAAAACTGACGGCGTGCCACCCGGCTAAGTCGAAGTGATCCTTCTGGAGAAAAGGAAAGGGTCATGGGTAGCGATAGTTCGCGGGTGGTGGGAACCCCTTTGGAAGAAGTGCTCGCGGCCTGGGATGCCAGGCGGATGCCCATACTGAGGGGCATGGAAAGGAAGTTAGGAAAATTGTGTCAAAAGTGGGCTTTGCTTAGAGACGAAACCGGGAAACAAATTTGGCCTGATAGCGGTATCTTCGATATAAAAATCCTAAAAGCACTTAGACCAAGACTAAAGCCCAGCCACATACCCTATTGGTATTGCTGGGCTGAACTAGCTAGGAATAAGGAATCCTTAATAGAAAACAACACACCCACGATAGAAACAGACAGAGAGGCAAAGATAATGGCCCCCTTAATAAGCAGACCCGTACCAGGGAGACAGAGGGGCCAACCCAACTACGTTTTAACACACACACCTTTTTCAGCCTCAGATTTAGTAATCTGGAAGAAAGATGCCCCAACCTTCAGAGCAGACCCCCAAACAGTGATCAGGACCCTAAAAGCCATTATAGATAGCCACAACCCATCATGGGGGAACATGAACCAACTACTGCATGTTTTCTTGACAAAAGATGAGTTGTTAAAACTTTTTGAAAAAACGGACCAGATTGCTAAACAACCAATCATAAGGGTCCTGGGTCAGGCTGCCCGCCCCAGGGTCACCTGGCCCCTTGAGAATCCAGACTGGGACTATAACGATGACACCCACTGGACCACTTATACCAGGGCAAAACAAAACCTAATGGAAGCCCTGGAAGAGATTGGGAAAAAACCCCTAAATTGGTCAGAATTCCAGCGAGTTACCCAGAGAGACCAGGAGAATCCTGATGCCTTTTGGGTCCGACTTTCAGAGGCAGCCACAACCTATGCCCACCTCGATGTGAACTGCCAGAAGGACCAGAGGATTTTAGCCTCGGCCTTCGTTGACCAATCCGCCCGAGATATTAAAGAACACTTCCACAAAATAGTCTCTAACTGGTCCACTTTAGATATCTCGGAATTGCGCAGGATTGCGAATTTCGTTTATGACCAAAGAGACAAACTTAAGGAAGAAGAAAGGGAGAGGAAGGAAATAGAGAAAGAGAGAAGGAGGAGAACAGAAAGGCATGAGGAACTGCAAGTATTCGCGGCCATGCACAGTAGCTACGGGCAAACCAAAAAACGGTTTTCCGATAATGGGCCGCGATGTACAAGGTGTGAAAAGATCGGAAACCCACCATATAGATGCTATCACTGTTTTAGGTGTGGGGAATTAGGACATTCAAGCCGGGGCTGTACCCAACCCTCCTCCCGCTACCGACACCCAGGACCACCCCGGGATTTTAGACAAAGAAATAGTTCATTTAATCAAAATGCACAGGGAAACAACTATTACAGGGAACCACCAACAGCGCCCATGCCACATAACAATCCATTCTATCGCAATGAACAGCCCAATCCAAACAACACTCGTTGGGAAACGGAAGGGGACGGAGAATCAAGGCTCTTATGACTAGGGACAGATGAGGGAGAGTTCGCCGCCACCTTCCAAGGACTAGCCATCCCCTTAAGGAATGGTCCGGAAGGAGAACCCATGATCTCCCTCCTCATAGTGGGGAGAGAATATGACTGTCTGGTGGACACCGGGGCTACTGCCTCTTTGATTGTAAAACCACCACACAGGGACTCAATAAAACCTGGAGCTCATGATAACATAATGGGAGTAGGAGGAAAGGTGATTCTGGTACAATTCACAAACGATGTAACCATAGAAGTAGGTCCCTTCTCATTAAAACACTCATTCACCATATGCCCTCAATCTCCAGTCTCTCTCCTCGGAAGAGACCTCCTAAGTAAACTAGGAGCAACCATCAGGTGTGGAAAAGAGGGACTAGCCCTAGATATTCCAGGGAGGAAAACCTTCCTACTAGCCACTCAAAGCACATTATTACATGCAGATTTGGCAGCCCTACCTTCCTCTTTATGGGGATGGGATGCGACAGAGGTAGGACTCCTTAAAGGAGCCACACCAGTCACGATCAGAGTAAAACCAGGACCACCCCCCTGCATACCACAGTATAAAATCCAGGCTGAAGCCATCCAGCCCATACGCAAGCTGATAAACGCCTATTTGGAGCAGGGAGTTTTGCGCAAATGCACCTCCCCATGCAATACTCCCATTTTTCCTGTAAAGAAATCCACAGTGGACAAAGATGGAAACCCAATTTTCAGATTTGTTCACGATCTACGCCTTATTAATTTGCATGTAATTCCCCGAGCGCCGATCGTAGCTAACCCGGCCACGATAATTACAGAGGTGCCGGCTTCAGCTACTCATTTTACTGTTGTAGATTTATGCTCTGCTTTCTTTAGTATTCCCGTGGACCACGCTTCGCAGTACCTTTTTGCTTTTACCTGGGAAGAACAGCAGTACACGTGGACCTGCCTCCCTCAGGGTTACACAGAATCCCCCACCCTATTTTCCCAGATCCTGAAGGCAGACCTCTCTTCCATCACCCTGCCAGAAGGATCAACCTTAGTCCACTACGTAGATGATCTCCTGCTAGCCTCTAACAGTGAACAAGCATGTAAAATTGACACCCTTCACTTGCTGAAATCCCTGGCTGAGAGGGGACACAAAGCCTTCCCCTCAAAACTACAATACCTAAAAAAGGAAGTAACATACTTAGGTTATATCATTGGCCCGGGGGTGAGGAAATTAGCTCCAAGCCGAGTAGAAATCATATTATCAATGAAAAGCCCCCACACTAAAAGACAAGTCAGAGCACTTCTGGGGGTCCTGGGATTCTGCCGGCCCTGGATCCTGTCTTTTGGGGAACTGGCGAAACCCTTAATACAATTAACAAAACAGGACATGCCAGACCCCATAACATGGACTAAATCCCTAGAACAGAACTTCTTAGTAATTAAAAAGACCCTGGCATCGGCTCCCACATTAGGTCTTCCCGACTACAATAAGCCTTTCACTTTATTCTTTCTTTTTAATTATTGAAAAGTTTTATAGGAAATACAAACATTTTCTCCCCCCAACCCTTCCCCCCTCAACCCCTCCCACCCCCCTCCCCTCCTTCCCCCCTCCCCTCCTCCCTAGGCTTCCCAGAACAAGCACAGGGTATAGCATTCACAAACATAAAGCTAAAATATGCTAACAGATTATTGCATTCATATTCTCCCTAAGTCTTTAACTCCTTATAACTCAAAAAACTATAAACATAAAAAAATATTTCATTCATAAGCTATATGAATCTTCTTGTTCGGATACTTTTTTTGTATATAGTCAATCCATCTTCTCCATTCTGATATGTATCTTTCGTTTGAATGGTCTTTAAGGTATGATGAAATTTTTGCCATCTCTGCCAAATGCACAACTTTTAGTGTCCATTCCTCAATGGTGGGTGGATCTTCCTTCTTCCAGTACTGTGCCACCAGTAACCTGACAGCTGTTATTAAATTCAAAACCAACTTAGTCTCTATTACAGTACAATCCGTGACTATTCCCAACAGAAAAAACTGTGGTGTAAATTTAATTTTTTTCCTTAAAATATTTTGAATAATCCACCATACTTTTACCCAAAAAGCCTTAATTTTTTTACATGTCCACCATATATGAAAATATGTAGCATCTTCACACTCACATCACCAACACTTAGGTTGTAAATTTGGATACATACAAGCTAGTTTTTTTGGGTCTAAATGCCATCTATAAAACATTTTATAAAAGTTCTCTCTTAAGTTTTGAGCTTGTGTGAATCTTACATTTCTAACCCATATCTTTTCCCATGTATCCATCATTATTGGTTCACCTATGTTTTGTGCCCATTTTATCATACAATCCTTGACTAGCTCTGTTTCCGAATCTATTTCCACTAATACATTATACAACCTTTTTATATGCATTTGACCTTTATCTCTTATTTGCTTTATCAAATTCTCATCCTGCTGCAAAATACCAGTTTTTTGATCTTCTCTCCATCTGGCCTGCAGCTGACCATACTGAAACCAAGTCCTAATAATTCCTTCTTCTCTTAATTGCTCCATAGATTTTAATTGTAATCTGACTCCTTCCTTATACAGGAGTTCCTTATATGTAATCTTATCTTGCTTTTGCTCCAAATTTATATTCTCTATCACATGTCTGGGTACTGTCCATATTGGTAACTTATCCTTTAGTTTATATTTATACTTTTTCCAGACACGCAGTAGAGCATTTCTTAATATGTGACTTTTAAAAGTCTTATCTACTTTCTTGTCATACAATAGATAAGCATGCCAGCCATAGACCAGACCATATCCTTCAATATTCAATATCTTTTCCTCCGTTAAATGTATCCAATCTGCAATTGCTGAGAGGGTAGCGGCTTCATAATACAATCTTAAATTGGGCATTTTAAGACCACCTCTTTCTCGGGTGTCTTGCATTATCTTTTGATTAACTCGTGGTTTCTTCCCTGCCCACACAAACTTGTTTATGCCCTTCTGCCATTCCTTCAGATTTTCATCTATTTGAGTATAGGTATCATTTGAAAAAGAAATAAAAATTTTAGTAAAATATTCATTTTTACAGCGGCTATCCTACCCAGCAAAGACAGTTGCAATTTTTTCCAATTTTCCATCTCTATCTGTATTTTTTGCCATAACGGTTCATAATTATAATGATATAATTTCATATTTGCAGTCATAATATAAACCCCTAAATATTTAACCTTCTTAACTATTTCAAATCCTGTTAACCTTTCTATCTCTTCTTTCTGGCTTCTGACCATATTTTTAGCTATTATCTTTGTTTTAGCTGTATTTATTTTAAAACCAGATACTTGTCCATATGAGCAGATTATATCCATGTCAGGTATGCTTCCTTCAGTATCCAGGAAAGAAACTCCCAAACTCAAGCATTTTGAAGAATTTGGTACTTTTACTGAATATGAAAAGATAACAACCCAGGAAAAGCTGGAACTGAGCAAAACGCGCGAAATGCATCTACTAAGCTTCTCTCCCCCCGTGTTCATAAATCATCAGCCAATCCAAAGGTCTTCCAAAGGTCAGGTGGCAACACGTCTGGCAGCGTCATTCATCAGGAATGTAGGGCAGTTGGTCAGCCATCTCCGTTTGAAGATTCACTTTCATTTTCTCATGAAGACACATCCTACCAGAAAACAAAAAAAAACCCTCTCCTGTACTTTCCCCCCTCCAGCTTCATAACTAATCCCTCCCCCGTTTCTTATGGCAGCTGAAGCAGGAAAGCTGAGGCTGACATTCGGCCCCCCTTGCAGAAGAGATGTTATTCCTAAGTAAAGGGAAAGAAAAGAGAGAGAAACAGAATATATACAATAATTATGGTTTATCTGGGTATTTGGTATAGAACTGCTGTATTTTCTTGGGAGCTCGGACATCTTGTTTATTCACCCATTCAGCCTGCGATAAAGGAAAATGTTTCCAGGCAATCAGATACTGGACTTTCCCATGGTGTTTTCTCGAGTCCAAGATTTCTTTAACTTCAAAATGTTGCTCCCCTTCTATAAGAATGGGAACTGGAGGGGTGCTTTGATCAGCCCTTAAAGGAGATGAGTGTTCAGGTTTCAATAAACTAACATGAAATACAGGATGTATTCGTCTCAAGGTTTTTGGCAATTCCAATTCAACTGTTACTGGATTAATCAACCGAATCACCCGAAATGGTCCCACATACTTTGGCCCCAGCTTTTTGGACTTTTGGGTAGTCTGTAGGTATTTGGTCGACAAATAGACTTTATCACCCACTTTATACTTGTGAGCTGGGGACCTTTTCTTATCGGCTTGAGCCTTATGAGCCCGGTGTGCCTCATCTAATGCCTTTCGAGTCACTGCCCATGTGCTCTTTAGCTGTTCGATCCAATCTATCAAGGAAGGATTTTGAGGATCATCTTGTGGTAACTCGGGAATGGGTACAAAATCCTGGCCCGATGCGACCTTAAAAGGGGTGAATCCGGTGCTGCTGTGTACAGAATTGTTATATGCCACTTCAGCAAATGGCAACAAGTCTACCCAATTGTCTTGTTGGTAATTTACGTAACACCTCAGGTATTGTTCTAGAACCCCATTGGTTCTTTCACAGGCCCCATTTGTCTGAGGGTGGTGACTGGAGCTTAACCCCTGTGCTGAACCTATCAATTTCAAAAACTCCTTCCAGAAACTGGAAGTAAATTGCACCCCCCTGTCAGAAATTATTCTTTTTGGAGATCCATGTAGTCGGTAAATTTGCCGAATAAACAATTTTGCGAGAGTTTTTGCTGAAGGGATCTTCGAGCAAGGGATAAAATGTACTTGTTTGGAAAACAAATCAGTCACTACCCAAATAACAGTGCAACCCTCACTATTTGGTAAATCTACAATAAAATGCATAGATATTTCCTTCCATGGGGCGTTCGGTCTAGCCACACCTTGCAACAATCCAGGGGGTTTTCCTGGAGGTCTTTTAGCCGAGGCACAGACTGGACAGCTAGCTACATATGTCTCTATGTCCTTTTTAAGTGCAGGCCACCAAAACTGTCTCTTAACAAGATGCAGAGTCTTGACAAACGCAAAGTGTCCTACGGCCTTAGCATCATGAGCATATGTTAATACAATTGTTCTTAAAGTGGCTGGAACATACAACTTTGATCCCACCCAAGCTAATCCGTCACGAAGTGTGCATTCATTCGAGTGATTCTTAAACCACTCGTCGGTTTTTAGAGCTTCTCGCAATTTTTCAAGTAGATCTCCCGAGAGTTCTGGTTCGGTTTTACTCTGAGCTCTGGTACTAACAGGTGTCGCTAACTGTGTCAATGGGATCATTGGTTGAACCAACTCCTTCTTTATGCTGTTGTACTGTGGCAGTCTGGAAAGTGCGTCCGCCATGAAATTTTTTCCACCAGGAAGGTAACGTAAAGTAAAATTGAATCGCTTGAAGTGTTGGGCCCAGCGAGCCTGTTTTGGTGATAGTTTGCGTGGTGTTTTCAGTGCTTCTAGATTCTTATGATCAGTCCACACCTCGAAAGGGTGTTTCGCCCCTTCTAAAAATTGTCTCCATGTTAACAACGCCCATCTAACTGCAAATGCTTCTTTCTCCCATATGGCACATCTCCTTTCCGTGTCTGATAGTTTACGCGACGTGTAAGCACAGGGTTGTAATATCCCGTTCTCATTCTTTTGCAAGAGTATTGCTCCTACAGCGACGTCGCTAGCATCAGCTTGTACTACAAAAGGTTGTTCCATGTCGGGGTGTTTGAGCACTGGTTCAGCTGCAAACAGTCGTTTCAGTTTCTCGAAAGCAGCCTGACATTCCATAGTCCATTCTAGTGGTTTCGAGGGTTTGGGTTTTACTTCCCCTTTGGTTTTTAGCAAGTCTGTAATTGGCAGTGCGATTTTTGCGAAAGAGGGGATAAATTGTCTATAAAAATTTGCAAACCCTAAGAAACTCTGTAATTGTTTACGGGTGCGTGGTGCGGCCCATTCCATCACGGCCCGGACCTTTTCCGGGTCCATCTCTATTCCTTCATGCGATATACGATATCCAAGATAGTCGATTTTGTCTTGGTGGAACTCACATTTAGAAAGTTTGGCATAGAGTTCAGCTGCTCTGAGTTTATTCAAGACCGCTCGAACCAGTCGTACATGGTCGGCCATGTTGTCAGAATAAATTAGAATATCGTCCAAATAGACCAAAACCCCCTTATATAGGTGCTCATGCAACACTTCATTGATCAACTGCATGAATACAGCCGGAGCTCCTTGTAGTCCAAAAGGGAGTACTCTAAACTGGAAACATCCCAGTGGGCAATTAAATGCTGTCTTCCATTCATCTCCCTCTTTTATTCTCACTCGGTAGTATGCCTCTCTTAAATCAAGTTTGGTGAAAATTTTCCCCTTCCCTAAATGGGCCAACATGTCCTTCATGAGTGGGAGGGGGTAGACATTTTCTACACAAATGGCGTTCATGTTTCTATAATCAACTACTAATCTGAAGGAGCCATCTTTCTTTTCGCGGAACATCACTGGTGCTGCCACCTTGGGTTTGGCTCGTTCGATGAATCCACGTTCTAAGTTTTTATCGATGAAATTCCGCAATTCCCCCAATTCCCGAGGTGTCATGGGGTAAATTTTTGGTTTGGGAAGCTGCACCCCAGGGAGAATTTCAATGGTGCAGTCAGTGGCTCTGTGGGGAGGCAGGGCATCTGATGCCTTTTCGCTAAACACTTCCTTGAGGTCCCAATATTCTTTAGGAATTTTTTCTTCTCCCTCAATATAATTAATGACTACTGCCACCCTTTCTGGCCTTATGTTGTCCCTTGGGGGGGCCTTCCTTTTCTGGAGTCGGTTCTGCCATACGGATGCGCAGTACCCCTGTCTTCCAATTTACTCGTGGATTCTATTTACGAAGCCAGGGCAGTCCTAAAATGAGGGGTCTTTCCATTCCAGGGGCTACAATAAAGTTGAGCTTCTCTATATGATTCCCCAACTGCAGTTCAAGGGGTTCGGTCATAAAACTAGCTGGGCCCCCTCCTGCAATCGACCCGTCTAATTGACAAAATGCAATGGGTCTTTTTAAAGTTTTCAGTCTCAGTCCCATTTCCTCCACTACTTTGGGGCTAATTATGCATCTAGTGCACCCTGAGTCCAACAGGGCTAACAATTGCGCGTGAGTTCCTGTGGAGGGCACCCTTACTTCTACGGGGATGAGTAAGGGTTCTTCCGTGTGACTCACCCGTTCGTCGGTGTCGGAGTCGGAGTCCGTCTCGCTGTCGTCATCGTTGGTTGGAGTTCCCAGCTCACCCGAGTTCCGGGGAGCGAACTCAACGACTTCTCCTTTCAGGGCAGTGCCGCGGGCTTTGGCGGGTATCTTATCGCCTTTCTTTTGGCCGGGCCCGGTGGCTTTTGGCAGTGGTTTGGAGAAACACTCGGCCGCTCGGTGACCCTCCTTCCCACATTTGAAACAGGTGAAGGGCTTTGACTTGGGTTTGAATTCGGTCTTCCCGCCAGTCATCTTGGGCGCCCCCTTACGGTAGGAAGAGAATGACTGGTCCCCCATCCGCTTTCCTCGGAGTTCGCTCTGTTTCAGCTCGATTTCCACATCCTCAGCTACTATGTACCATCTATCCAAATCATTGGGGACCCCCATGCTTCTACAGTCTCGATATATCTCTTCATTCAATCCATCTTTGAAACTCTCCAAAAGAGCCATCTCTGACCAGCCTGTCATATAGGGTGCCAGCTCACGAAACTCTTGGATATACTCTGCCACTGGTCTCCGACCCTGCTGAATGCTCTTCATTCTGAGTCTCACCTTTCGTTCAGCTAAATGGTCTTCAAACCGTCTTCTAAGGGCCCTCATGAACTGGTTGTAATTTCTCAGCAAGGGGGAGTTGTTATTGTGGAGAACCACCATCCACTCAGCAGCTACTCCCTCTAGGGCATTCGCGACACTTCTGACTTTCGCCGCCTCTGTCTCGTAGTCCTCCCCCCAGTCCTGCATGTGGTTCCACACTTGGGTCAGGAAAAATCCCAAGGCTTTAGGATTCCCATCAAACTTCCCAGGAAGGGGGGGGATTTTTGGCTTTTTACGTCTGCGGGGGGCGACCTGCAAGGCTGGGGTTCTCTGGCCGGCTGCATCTCTCCCACGAGCTGCTGAAGTCTGGGATGTTCCCTCTTCAAACTCTTCCTCTCCCCCACAGGCTGTTTCTCCTGGCTCCCCCCTGGGGCTTTCTCTCCCCCTCTCCCCAGGAATTTCAAGAGACTCACGATTTCTTCTGCTTTCCTCTACATCACGGATAAGCTGCAAGGCTTGGTCTATCATGAGACGTTCTTTTTGTTCTTGCATCCACACTGCCTCCTTTTTCCGGGGTCTGGAAATTGTCACTCCCCGGGGATCCTCTCCCCAGTCTGGCAGTCTTCCCACTCCTTTTGACCATCTAGCCTCTTCTGTTTCCAAACGGAGTTTTTCCAACCATTCTGCAGTCTCCTTTTCCGACTGGAGGGCAGTTGAACTGGCTGCCCCCCATCTTCTCTTCTCCATCACTCCCCCGATCTGACATATTCTGGATTTACAGTCCCCTCGGTTTTTGTCCGGGTTGACTGATTGTGAGTTCCAGCTTAATGTCAGGTATGCTTCCTTCAGTATCCAGGAAAGAAACTCCCAAACTCAAGCATTTTGAAGAATTTGGTACTTTTACTGAATATGAAAAGATAACAACCCAGGAAAAGCTGGAACTGAGCAAAACGCGCGAAATGCATCTACTAAGCTTCTCCCCCCCCCCGTGTTCATAAATCATCAGCCAATCCAAAGGTCTTCCAAAGGTCAGGTGGCAACACGTCTGGCAGCGTCATTCATCAGGAATGTAGGGCAGTTGGTCAGCCATCTCCGTTTGAAGATTCAGTTTCGTTTTCTCATGAAGACACATCCTACCAGAAAAGGAAAACAAAAAAAACCCTCTCCTGTACTTCCCCCCCCCCAGCTTCATAACTAATCCCTCCCCCGTTTCTTATGGCAGCTGAAGCAGGAAAGCTGAGGCTGACAATCCATCAAGGCTGTAATCAATTGTACCGGTTGGGCTAAGGTAACCACCAGGTCATCCGCAAATGCTCGTAGCTTATACTCATGCTGTCTAATTCTAATTCTCTTTATTATATCCATCCCACGTATTTTATTTAATAAAATTTCCAGCGTCAAAATAAACAATAACGGAGACAAGGGACAACCTTGCCTTGTTCCTTTTTCTATATTGAAATTATCTGTTAAACCACCATTGATTATTATTTACGCTTTTTCAGCATCCAAAAAAAAACTAGCACTGCGGGGACCTGGTTGTTCCTTCCCAAATACTCTAATAAATTGACAATTTGCCTTACATTACTTTTCATTTGTCTACAATTTATAAAACCAGTTTGATCATGATGAATCATTTGCTGCATAACTGTCATTAATCTATTTGCTAAAATTTTAGCAAAAATCTTATAGTCTGTATTTAAAAGTGAAATCGGCCTATAGTTTTTAGGATCTGTATAGTCTTGCCCATCTTTTGGGATCAGCAAAATAAATGCTGTCTTCCAAGTTGGAGGTACCTCTCCTCCCTGTTGTATATTATTGAATAATTCCTTCAATGGTTCCACCATTTCCTCCTGTAAACTTTTATAATAAATAGCTGTCAAACCATCCGTTCCAGGAGCTTTGCCCACTTTCAACTGCTTAATTGCAAACATAATTTCCTCGGAAGTTATCAATTGATTTAAGCTATCCCTCTGCTCTTTTGAAGTTATATAAATATTCTCTTTCTGCAGATATCTCTCTATATCTGTATCTTGAATTTTATCACCAGTATACAACCTTGAGTAGAACTCTAAAAAAGATTTTTTAATCAATTCTTGCTCATAAACCTCCTTACCCTTGTATTTTATTTTCTCTATTGTCCTTGCTTTCTGCTTTTTCCTTAACAAATATGCCAACCACCTACCTGGTTTATTAGAGTTACAAAAAGTATTATGTTTTGCATATTGTAAATTGGTTGCCACTTGATCTGCTATTAACATATTAAACTGACCCTTCAATAAATTGATTGCCTCTTTAATTTTCTTATCTGTTGGGTTGGCTATTAAAGCCCGTTCCTGTTTATTAATCTCATCTTCTAATTCTTTTCTTTTTTCCCCCTATTTCTTTCTATATTTATTATTCAAATATATCAGAATTCCTTGCATGTACGCTTTACTTGCATCCTATACCATTTCCATAGATGTACCCTTTTGCATATTCATAACAAAAAATTCTTTCATAAATTTTTTACACTCTTTTACATTTTCTTCATATCTAAACAAGTTATCATTTAACCTCCAGGACCTCCTAGGCCCTTTTCCATCCTCCAATTCCAGCCAGACTGGACTATGGTCTGTCAATGTTCTTGAACAAATCTTCATGTTCTTCACCCTAGATAAGAGATCATTGGTAATTAATATAAAATCAATCCTTGAAAAAGATTGATGTCTATCCGAGAAAAAAGTAAAGTCTTTTTCTTCTGGGTTTCTTTCACGCCAAATATCCCTCAACTCCCAGTCGTCCATCATCTCCCAAAACAGTTTGGGCAATTTTGCTCTTGTTAAAACATTTTGTTTAGGTCCCTTCTTATCTTTTTTTACGTCCAAAACACCATTCCAATCCCCCAATAGGATACAAGTTTTATATCTCCATTGTGTCAACTTTGAGTGTAGTAAGTTATAAAATTTTTCTTGTTGTTGGTTCGGGGCATATACTCCAATTACAAGTGTTTTTTCTCCTTTTATTAAAAGTTCAATTGCTAAAAATCTTCCTTGATCATCCGCTTCAACTAATTTTGCAATTAAGTCTCTTTTCAAATATATAACTATACCGTTTTTCTTCTCTGGTGCTGCTGCTACATAATGTGTACCTAATCTTGTATTTGTCAAATATTTTTGATCTTGTATCCTAATATGAGTCTCTTGTAAACAAATTACTTCGTTTTTGAATTGTTTAAGATAGTGAAATATTTTCCTTCTCTTCTGTGGAGAATTCAAACCATTGACATTCCAAGTCAAAAATCTAGTTCCCATCTCTGGGCCTCTGAAGCGTCTGGAGCAATTTCTGATGATCTTGCCTCAATTGCTTAACACATTGTAAGCCGCCCTGAGTCTCTGGAGAAGGGCGGCATATAAATCAAATTTAAAAAAAAATTGACCTTTAGGTCTTGCTCCTCCCACAGCTTCTGTTTTGGTAGTTTCTTGGGTTGCCATCTGAAGTTGTTGCTGTCTTAATTCTTCCTTACGCTTAGCTGTTGCTGCTCTGGTCTGTCTTTGATCATTTGGTTCTTCTAATATATCAATTAAATCCAAATCTTGAACAGCCATCTGAATTTGTAATGGTTCTTCTTGACCAGTCAAGGCTCCCCCCTGAACTACTGTCAATAACTCTTCTCTCTCTCCTTCCATTACTTCCTTCTTTCTTTTTCCTTCTGGTGATTTAGGTGTCCCAGCCTTTAATACATTGATGTAAAATATCTTGCTTTCCATATTGTGTTAAGCCGATATCTCTCTCCCGAATAAGTCACCACTAGGCCGGCTGGCACCTCCCATCTATACTGTAGTTGGTGTTTTCTCAGCTCATCCACCAGAAAAGCATATTCTCTTCTGGCTCTCAACATCTTGGGGGGGATTTCTTTCATTGTCATCACCTCCTGGCCTTCAACCTGAAGCTTGTTTTTAAAAGTAGCCTGTAAAATTTCATTGCGTACTCTCCTTGTAGTAAAATATATTACAATGTCTCTTGGTAAGTGTTTCTGTCTGGCCACCCAAGAGTTGACATGATATGCCTTGTCAATCTGCCAGCCCAGCTCAGTTTTCGTCTCCCCCAGCAACTGTGCCAATGCCTCTGATATCATTTCTTTCAAATTCTCTTGTTTATTCTCCTTCACCCCTCTGAATCTTAAAGCAAATTCCATATTTCTATATTGTAACATCGTTACATCAACTTCAGCCCTTTCAAGTCTGTTTTGAGTCTCTCCTATTTTATTATCCAAAATTTCTGTGGATTGCTTAATTTCTTCCACTTTATCATCCATCATTTCAATATCACCTGCCAAACATTTAAATGCCAATAATATGTCTTCTCTAATTTGCCAATTCCGAGTTAAGATCTCCTCTGAAACAGCCTGTATTTTTTCATTAGTTTCATTAATTTTTTCATTAGTTTCATTAATTTTTTCATTAATCACAGTAGCAATTTTATTTTGTGTGGCTTGTAGGGCTTCTTGTATCATCTCAAACGTTAAAGTCTGTGGGTCTGTTGGGGGGACAGAGGCTTGCAATCAAGAAGTATGAGCTGGGGAGCTTCCAGCGCTCCCAGTTCCTTTAATAGGAATGGTCTTTACAGGTTTTGAGGCCATTTTCAGTTTAAATTGGTCGGTATATTTTAATCAGAAGCCAAAAAGAAAAGTTCCTCAAAGTCAAAAGATTTCCCCAATCATAAATTAACGTTTAAAATCCTCCTTCTCTCAACACAAAAGTTCTTTCCAGGCAAAAGGCTACAGCGAAACAAAACTTACTTGTAACTTTCACTTTCCATGCCCTTTCAAACGACAATCGCCATTTTGTTGCAAATTACTAAATTGTTACTTCCGAAGGAGGCTGTCAGGTATGCTTCCTTCAAAATCCAGGAAAGAAAGACCCAAACTCCATATTTTATAGAGATTAGTACTTTTACTGAATTTGAAATGATCGCAACCCAGGTAAAGCTGGAAGTGAGCAAAATGCGCGAAATAGCATCTAGATAGCATCCCCCCCCCCCGTGTTCATCATCCATCATCCAATCCAAAGGTCTCCCAAAGGTCAGGTGGAATCACGTCTGGCAACGTCATCCATCAGGAATTTGTGACGGTTGGTCTAACGCCTCCTTTGGAGAATAGGTTTCGTTTCTTTGCAAGACACCTCCTGCGCTCTCCCCCCCTCGCCCCCCTGACTGGTCCCCCCCCCCCGTTTCTTATGGCAGCTGAAGCAGTGAAAGCGGAGGCTGACATTCAGCCCCTCTGCAGAAGGGACGTTAGTCCTAGATAGAAGGAAAGAAGAGAAAGAGGAAACAAAATATATACAAGAATTAAGGTTTATCTGGGTATTTTGTATAGAATTGCTGTACTTTCTTTGGAGCCCGGACATCCCGTTTATTTACCCATTCAGCTTGAGACAAAGGGAAATGTTTCCAGGCCACCAGATATTGCACTTTACCATGGTGTTTCCTAGAGTCTAAGATTTCTTTAACTTCAAAATGTTGCTCTCCCTCTATGAGTATGGGAACTGGAGGGGAACTTTGGTTAACTCTTAGCGGAGACGAGTGTTCAGGTTTTAGCAAGCTAACATGGAATACAGGGTGTATACGTCTCAGCGTTTTTGGCAACTCTAATTACACTGTTACTGGATTAACCAATCTAATTACACGAAATGGACCCACATACTTGGGATCAAGCTTTTTTGACTTTTGGGAAGTTTGTAAGTACTTAGTGGAGAGGTAGACTTTATCACCCACTTTATAGACATGTGTTGGGGACCTTTTTTATCGGCTTGTGTCTTATGGGCTCGGTGTGCCTCATCTAATGCTTTTGAAGTCACTGCCCAAGTGCTCTTTAATTGTTCAATCCAGTCCATCAAAGAAGGGTTTTGGGGATCATCTTGTGGTAGTTCGGGGATTGGTACGAAATTTTGGCCCGATGCAACCTTAAATGGAGTGAAACCGGTACTACTGTGTATGGAATTATTATATGCCACTTCTGCACATGGTAATAAGTCTACCCAATTGTCTTGTTGGTAATTTACGTAACATCTCAGGTATTGTTCTAAAACCCCATTGGTTCTTTCACAAGCCCCATTTGTTTGGGGGTGGTGACTGGAACTTAGCCCTTGGGCGGAGCCTATCAATTTCAAAAACTCCTTCCAGAAGTTGGAAGTAAACTGTACACCCCTGTCCGAGATTATTCTTTTTGGAGCTCCATGTAGTCGGTAAATTTGACGAATAAACAGTTTTGCAAGGGTTTTTGCTGAAGGGATCTTTGAGCAAGGGATGAAATGTACTTGTTTGGAAAACAAATCCGTCACCACCCAAATGACAGTACACCCTTCACTCTCTGGCAGGTCTACAATAAAATCCATGGATATTTCCTTCCACGGGGTATTCAGTCTAGCCACACTTTGAAGTAATCCAGGTGGCTTCCTTGGAGGTCTTTTAGCCAAGGCACACACTGGACAACTAGCGACATATGCCTGTATATCCTTCTTGAGTGCAGGCCACCAAAATTGTCTCTTAACCAAATGTAGAGTTTTAACAAATGCAAAGTGTCCCGCTGCCTTGGCATCATGGGCATATTGCAATACTGTTACTCTTAACTTGGCCGGAACATACAATTTTGCCCCAATCCAAGGTAGTCCATCACGGAGTGTACATTCATTTGAGTGGTTCTTAAACCACTCATCAGTTTCCAGAGCTTCTCACAATTTTTTAAGTAAGTCTCCCGTGAGTTCTGGCTCGGCTTTTGCCTGTGCTCTGGTAGTTACTGGTACTGCCAATTGAGTCGAGGGGATAATAGGCTGAACCACCTCCTTTTTGATGCTGTTGTACTGAGGCAATCTGGAAAGTGCATCTGCCATGAAGTTTTTTCCACCAGGAAGGTAACGTAGAGTGAAATTGAAATGATTGAAATGTTGGGCCCAACGAGCTTGCTATGGGGACAATTTACGTGGTGTTTTTTTTTTTCAAATACAGATTTTTCCCCCTTTCCCCCCCCCTAACCCCTCCTCCCCCTCCCCTCCCCCCATGGCTTCTCCAAGATGAAATCCAAATTGATATCACATTATATAATACTTTACCACCCTTTTACACCACCCCCTATGTGCTAAACATTTCTTTCTAACATTATTATTATATCCCCCGTATACTATACATTTCAAAACAGCATTCGGCTATAAAACTATATAATAGATCCTAATTTGGCATTTATTCTACTCATAATCTACCCATTTCCTCCACCCCCATACGTATATCTCTTAATTCAGATCTTTTAAGTATATTAATATCTAAACATAACATCCGTTTTCCTAAACTAAGCAATCAGTAACCTAACCTATCTCCTTGTACCATATCAATTTTGTTTCACCCACTTTCCTGCAGGTCTACCATACATAATATATTTAATATCTTTATTCTTCTGCCCGTATCACTAAAAGATATTTCCATATATAAATAAAATCCTCAAATGACTTTAAATTTGTATTCCATATAGTATCTTCTGTAATGTCTTTCAACTAGATTGTTAATTCCATCGACCATGTTCGGGTAACATCAAATCCTGCTTCCAACAGTGTATTTAGTATCTTCAATTACCATCTGCCCCCATCATTGATAAGTATTTCTGTATATAACACCCCCCCCCCAGTGACTTTATATTTATATTCCATATGGTATCTTCTGTAATGTCTTTTGTCTAGATTATTAATTCCAACAACCACGTTAGGGTAACAACCAGATCATCTGCATGCCCCTATTCCATAGTTCTCTTGCCTTGTAGCTCAACATATGCGTAGTCCATCTTTCATAGCGTCCATAATAGAAAGTTCCAGTCCACTCAATCACAGGCCATCTTCCACATCCCAAAGACACCAGCACTGCAGAGATCTGTTATTCTTCTCAAAATAGTATAAGTCTGTAATTTGCCTCCATTATGTTTTCATGTATCTGCCTTCTATAAGTCCCGCTTATTATATTAAATCGTCTCTAAATAACTGGCATTAGTCTGTTGGGTAAAAAAGTTTTTTTAGTTTAAAATTTTTAAGTTTTGTAGAACCTGCTTCTTCTTTTCTTAACTTGTTTTGGCTTAGATCCCCACCATGGTTGCTTTTTTAAGACTTGTATGTTAACTGATTGAATTACATGCTGGTCTTTAACTTGATAAGACATCAAATCGAGATCCAAAGCCGCATCTCTTATATTTATAGGTGATCCCACTATAGCCTCTGAGGGTGAATCCAAAAGCGGCTCATCCAAAAAGCCCCCTGTAACTTGTTGTTTTTCCATTACCTCCATCTCCATCTGCTTACCCTGAGCTGCAATCTCTTGTTCATTTTGCTTTTCTTTGTCACCCTCCTGTATTCCTGACACTGATGACATACGTGGAGATGTTGGGCCCATTTTAAAAACCTTGTAGTAAAATTCTTCCGCTTTTTCAACAGTATTTAGTTGATATCTTTCTCCTTGATATCTCAATATTATACCAACTGGAGCATCCCACCTAAATGGGATATTTTGTTTCTTTAGCTCAGTCACCAAAAATCCAAAGTCTTTTCTGTCTTTTAACATTTTAGACGGCAGCTATTTATATATCTGGATCTTTATTCCATTCACTTCTAGAGTGGAGTTATAAGACTTTTGCACAATATCATTTCTTATTCCTTTATCAGTAAAATAAATCACCACATCTCTAGGCAATTGCCTTTGCTTTGCCACCCAAGAATTTACTCTGTAGACCTTATCAATTTTACAGAATACTTCTTCAGAGCTGACCTTTAAAATCACAGCCAGAGCTTCAGCAGACATCTTTCTCAAATCCTCTCTGCTATTTTCCTTTATTCCCCTCAGTCTGATCGCAAATTCCATGGATTTGAATTGCATCATTGTAACTTCATTTTCAATCCTTTGCGTTATATTATCTACATTGTAAGTCTTATGATCAGCTTCCTTCATTTTTGACTCTACTTCTAAGCTATTTTCTTGAATCATTGTCAAATCATTTTCAATTCTTTGCATTTTATTATCCAAATTATAAATCTTATAATCAGCTTCCTTCATTTTAGACTCTATTTCTAAATTGATTTCTTCCAATTTTTTATCCATTTGTACAATTAGTTCTGAAAAGCCTTTCAAAGCTGTTACAATATATCGCTTCAGGTTATCATACTTTTGTTGAACCAACTCTTTAATTTCCTGTCTAAATTTTTCAAAATTCTGGTTCATAATCTCATCATGTCTTGCCAACGCCTCCACAACAAATTCCTTTAAATCTTTAAAACCATTCTTCTGCGTCTGTAAGTTCAAGAATTGCTCTTGTGATTTATAAATGGGGGAGCCCCCCCCCGCAGCTTTGTTGTCTGGCTTTGTCAGCTTTAGCGCCATCCTGCCACGCAAACAGACTCTTTTTAAAGAAAAAGTCTTCTCTCCACACAATATCAATATCAAGTCTCTAAGAAAGGAGAAGCATGAAGCAGAAATTTTTCCCCTTCTCTTCTAGCCAGCGCTATTACTTCAGATACTTTGTAGCATATTAAGCCATTCAGACGGAAGGACTTTCGCTTTCAGCTTTCTTCTCAAGCCTCTAAAGCCAGCCGCCATTTTAAACTTTTTTTCCCCCCTTTCACTCTTTCTTCATTCTTAAAATCAGTCATAGGGTTGTTACAAATACTTGCAGTTTAGAGTCCCAAATCCGGATTTCATCCTGCTTATTTAAGCAATCTGTTAGTTTTCGCTGATTAGGTTGGTCACATCGTCTAGCTCTGCAAGGCACAGAGTTCCCCCAAAGCCCGGAGCAGCGGCGAGCTGGATAGGGAGCCTCATCCTGCTTCCTCCCCAAGAGTAAAAAAAAAAACCTCTGGGGATTTCGCAGAGGGCTCTACCTGTTCTCGCCGGCTCGCCTCACATTTCCTTAAAGAAACGGAGTTTTTCAAGCCGCCTCTCAGCTGTAAAGGTGGCTCTTTACGGGTGGTGGGGCTGGCGGTCCCAAAATACCGTCTAGCGATGACGGAAGCCCTACATTGTGTTTTTAATGCCTCTAAATTTTTGTGATCAGTCCAAACTTCGAAAGGGTGTTTCGCTCCTTCTAGAAATTGTCTCCAGGTTAACAGGGCCCATCTCACTGCGAAAGCCTCCTTCTCCCATATGGCCCATCTCCTTTCCGTTTCCGAGAGTACGGGACGTGTAGGCACAAGGTTGTAGTTCCCCTTTTTCAGAGTATTGCTCCCACAGCTACGTCGCTGGTGTCAGCTTGTACTACAAAACGCTGTTCCATGTCTGGGTGTTTGAGTACTGGTTCAGCCACAAACAGCCGTTTCAATTTTTCGAAAGTGGCTTGACAATCCATAGTCCATTCGAGTGGTTTCGAAGGTCTGGGTTTTACTTCACCTTTTGTTTTTAGAAGGTCTGTAATTGGCAGTGCAATTTTTGCAAACGAGGGGATAAATTGTCTATAAAAATTAGCAAACCCCAGGAAACTCTGTAACTGTTTGCGGGTGCGTGGTGCGGCCCATTCCAATACTGCCTGAACCTTCTCAGGGTCCATCTCTATCCCATCATGCAATATGCGATATCCAAGATAGTCGATCTTGTCTTGGTGGAATTCACATTTAGAAAATTTGGCATATAGTTCCGCAGCCCTGAGTTTTTTCAGGACAGTTCGCACCAATTTGACATGGTCGGCCATGTTCTCAGAGTAGATAAGAATGTCATCCAAGTAGACGAGCACCCCCTTATACAGGTGCTCATGCAATACTTCATTGATCAACTGCATGAATACAGCAGGAGCTCCCTGTAACCCAAAAGGGAGTACTCTGAACTGGAAACATCCCAGTGGGCAATTAAATGCTGTTTTCCATTCATCCCCCTCTTTAATTCTCACTCGGTAGTACGCTTCTCTTAAATCAAGTTTGGTGAATACCTTTCCCTTCCCTAAATGGGCTAACATGTCCTTCATGAGTGGGAGGGGGTAAACATTTTCCACGCAAATAGCGTTTATATTTCTATAGTCGACCACCAAACGGAAGGAGCCATCTTTCTTTTCGCGGAACATCACTGGCGCCGCCACCTTGGGTTTGGCTCGTTCGATGAATCCCCGTTCTAGGTTCTTATCAATAAAGCTTCGCAATTCCCCTAATTCTCGAGGGGTCATGGGGTAGATTTTTGGTTTGGGAAGCTTCACCCCGGGGAGTATTTCAATGGTGCAGTCGGTAGCCCGGTGGGGAGGCAGCATGTCTGAGGCCCTTTCGCTAAAAACTTCCCTGAGGTCCCAATATTCTTTTGGAATCTTCTCCTGCCCTTCAATATAGTCTAATGCTACTTCCGCCCTTTCTGGTTGTATATCGTCCTTCAAGGGTAAATTTTCCTTCTCTGGGATCGGTTTTGCCATGCGGATGCGCAAGACCCCCGTCTTCCAATTTACCCGTGGGTTCCATTTTCAAAACCAGGGCAGTCCAAGTATAAGGGGTCTTTCCATCCCAGGGGCCACAATAAATCTGAGATTCTCTACATGGTCTCCCAACTGCAATTCCAGGGGTTCGGTCATAAAACTAGCTGGGCCCCCTCCTGCAATCGATCCGTCTAACTGACAGAACACAATGGGTCTTTTTAGCATTTTTAGTCTTAGTCCCATTTCCTCCACCACTTGGGGGCTAATTATGCATCTGGTGCACCCCGAGTCCAACAGGGCTAACATTTGGGCATGGGTCCCTGTGGATGGCACCCTTACTTCTACAGGGATTAGTAGGGGTTCTTCCGTGTGACTCACCCAATCGTCGGTGTCGGAGTCGGAGTCCGTCTCGCTGTCGTCATCATTGGTCGGAGTTCTCAACTCACCCTGGTTTTGGGGAGCAAACTCAACGACTTCTCCTTTCAGGGCGGTGCCGTGGGTCTTGGAGGGTATTTTGTCACCTTTCTTGGGCCCGGGGCCGGCAACTTTTGGCACTGGTTTGGAGAAGCATTCGGCAGCTTGGTGTCCCTCCTTCCCACATTTGAAACAGGTGAAGGGCTTTGATTTGGGTTTGAATTCTGCTCTCCCCCCCATCATCTTGGGTGCTCCCTTACGGTGGAAGGATGATGACTGATCCCCCGTATGCCCTCCTTGGAGATGGCTTCGGGTCAATTCGATCTCCACATCCTCAGCTACTATGTACCATCTCTGCAAGTCTTCGGGGACCCCCATACTTCTGCAGTCTCGATATATCTCTTCATTCAGCCCATCTTTGAAGCTCTCCAATAGAGCCATTTCTGACCATCCTGTCATATAGGGTGCCAGCTCGCGAAACTCTTGGATATACTCTGCCACAGGTCTCTGGCCCTGCTGGTTTCCCTTCATCCTGAGTCTCGCCTTACATTCAGCTAAGTGGTCTTCAAACCGCCTTCTAAGGGCCCACATGAACTGGTTGTAATTTGTCAGTAAGGGGGAGTTGTTATTATGGAGAACCACCATCCATTCAGCTGCTAATCCCTCTAAGGAGTTCGTGACACATCTCACTCGGGCGGCATCTGATACGTAGTCTTCCCTCCAGTCCTGCATGTGGTTCCACACTTGGGTCAGGAAAAAACCCAAGGTTTTCGGATTTCCATCATATTTCCCAGGTAGGGGGGAATTTTTGGCTTTTTACGTCTGCAGGGGGTGTAGGGCTGCAAGGCTGGGGGTCCCTGGCTGGCTGCATCCCTCCCTTGATCAGCAGAAGCCTGGGATGTTCTTTCCTCAGCTTCTTCCTCTCCCCCACAGGCTATTTCTTCTGGCTCCCCCCTGGGGTCTTCTCCTCCCTTCTCCTCAGGAAACCCAAAAGACTCACGGCTCTCCCAGCTTTTCCTGCTTTCTTCCACATCACGGATAAGCTGCAAAGCTTGGGCCATCATGAGACGTTCCTTTTGTTCCTGCATCCATACTGCCTCTTTCTTACGGGGTCTGGAGCTGGTCACTCCCCGGGGGGTCTCCCCCCAGTCTGGCAATCTCCCAACTCCTTTCGACCATCTTGCTTCTTCAGGTTCCAGCCGGAGTTTTTCCAACCATTCTGCACCTTCTCTCTCTGCTTGGAGGGTAGCTGCCGCAGAACTCGCTGCTCCCATCTGGTCTTCGTCACTCCCTTGGTCTGACATAATTTGGATTCCAGTCTCTCGGGGTTTTTTTTTCCCCCCGGGATAACTGGAGTGACTTCCAGCTTAATGTCAGGTATGCTTCCTTCAAAATCCAGGAAAGAAAGACCCAAACTCCATATTTTATAGAGATTAGTACTTTTACTGAATTTGAAATGATCGCAACCCAGGTAAAGCTGGAAGTGAGCAAAATACGTGAAATAGCATCTAGATAGCATCCCCCCCCCCCCGTGTTCATCATCCATCATCCAATCCAAAGGTCTCCCAAAGGTCAGGTGGAATCATGTCTGGCAACGTCATCCATCAGGAATTTGTGACGGTTGGTCTAACACCTCCTTTGGATAATAGGTTTTGTTTCTTTGCAAGACACCTCCTGCGCTCTTCCCCCCTCGCCCCCCTGACTGGTTCCCCCCCCCGTTTCTTATGGCAGCTGAAGCAGTGAAAGCGGAGGCTGACAGAGGCTATAAACATTGGAGTTAAGTGTAAATACTTGCAGTCTGACTTCTCCTGGCTTGTTCTGCCTGCAGCAATTGAAGATGTTAAAAATCCCACACTTGTTATCAGCAGAATTGGTTGCGGCTTCTAGCTCCGCTAAATAGCAGAGTTGTCCCAAGTCCAGAGCAGACTGACAGGCTTCTAGGGAGCTCTCACCCTTCGCGCCCCAAGAATTCTCCTAGGGCGCTTGGGGGGCTGTACCTCTGCCTGTCGGCTCTTCTCTCTCCCCTTTGCCCGGGGAGAGGGTTTTCAAGCTGCCAGACAGCTGTTTTTCGGCTTTTCTGGCGGCTTTTACGGTGCTGGGGATCAGGCGCCCACGGAGGAGCATCAACGAGGCTCGTGGAGCCAACCGGAAGTCCAAGCCTTTCACTTTATTCATCCACGAGAAATTAGGCATCATGTCTGGAGTCCTAAGCCAGAGGTTCAGTCCAGGACATAGACCAGTGGCGTACTATTCTGTTAGACTAGATCCAGTAGCCCAAGGGACACTCCCATGCTTAAGAGCAATAGCGGCAACCGTTGAAATAGTAAAGAGAACCAAGGATCTCGTTCTAGGGCAACCTCTGACATTAAAAGTGCCTCACGAGGTTTTTGCCATCCTTCTAAAATCACAGACCCAAGCCTTCACACAACAACGCTTAGCACAATATGAGGCTGAATTGTTCACCTCAGACCACATAACGTTTGAGAAGTGCAACACATTAAATCCAGCCACCTTGCTACCCACGGATCAGACAGATGAACCCCTTCATGACTGCCTCCACCTAATACAGGATGCAGAATTGCCTCGCCCAGATTTAACTGACACCCCCTTGCAAAACCCGGATTTAGAAGTTTTTATGGATGGCTCTTCTTTTATTCATGAGGGAAACAGGGTTGCTGGAGCTGCGGTAGTATCTCTTTACGAGATCATTTGGGCAGAACCACTTTCCCCCTCTTTTAGCACCCAGGCTGCTGAACTCATCGCTCTAACAAAAGCCTGTGAAGCAGCTAGGGATCTATCTGCTAACATCTATACAGACTCCAAATATGCATTTGGAGTCTGCCATGCTACTGGAGCCTTGTGGAAACAAAGAGGATTCCTCACATCAGCAGGAAAGCAAATTGCACATGCCACCCAAGTCTCCCAACTATTACAAGCTATCTAGCTACCAAAAGCCATTGCAGTCATCCATTGTAGAGTCCATCAAACAGATGACTCCATGGTCACTAAAGGAAATCACTACACTGATACAACAGCCAAGTGGGTAGCTACAGAACCCCTTTCCTATAATGTCACTGCCCCAACAATAAGAGTTGATCCTGAAATTCAGCACAGGGACTTCCTAGGGCAGGGAGAAGCACAGATGTGGGAGGATAAATTAGGGGCAACATTTTCAGATGGGTTTTGGAGAGACCCAGATGGTAGACCTATTGCCCCACGTCACCTCATACGCTTCATTTGTCAGAGGCTACATGCAAAAGGTCACTGTGGGACCCAGGCAATAGTTGATGCTGCTAGGAGAGTATGGCATGCACCAGGTATATACACGGAGGCAACCAGAGTAGCCAGCAGCTGCCAGACATGCCAAGCCAACAATAGCACCTCCCGGAAAGCCATCTATGAGGGAGGGAGGCCATGGGCACAAAGACCATTTGAGGCAATACAAATGGACTATATCCAATTGCCCAAGGCCAATGGATACCAGTATGCCCTCGTGTGTAGGGACCAACTGACACACTGGGTGGAGGCTTTTCCGTGCTGCCATGCTACGGCCCTGGAAACTGCCAGACACCTCATGAAAGATGTAGTGCCAAGATTCGGTGTGCCACGAATCTTAGATACAGACAGAGGAACATATTTCATAGCACAAGTCCTCACATACATATACCAAGCTTTAGGCATAACACAAAATTTCCATTGTCCCCGATCTCCACGTTCATCGGCGGGGATAGAATGGGCTAACAGGGAGGTAAAAACACTACTGGGCAAGCTCTGCCAGGAGACACACCTCTCCTGGCCACAAGTCTTGCCCATTGCCTTATTCTATATAAGGACGAGACCAAGAAGGGATATGGGAATCTCCCCTTTCGAGATTCTGTTTGGCCGCCCACCTGACACACTACAAGGCCTTGACCCACAGTCTCTCAGCCTAGACAGGGGGGATATGGTCCTTTCTTCATACCGTTCAGCCTTGCATAGGAGACTACAGGAGCTGTGGACGCAGAGTGCCCTAACACAGACGCTGCCCCTGGAGGAAAACCTACACCCGTTCGAGCCAGGTGATAGCGTGTGGATACAATCCTTCACAAGGACCTCACCACTGCAACCCAAGTGGACAGGACCCTACCAAGTTCTACTAACAACCCAGACAGCTATCCGAGTAGCAGAAAGGGACAGCTGGATACACTGGACACACGCCAAAACTGCAGTGGTGGACAACAGCCCAGAAATCCCTCCAATCAAACTGAAGAAAAACCCAGACACAGAAGAACGGACCTTGCAAGCATTTTTTGAACACAACGAACTTGACCAGTAATAACTCTTTATTGACACCATTCGGATTACCTGGATATACATACTTACCTTTTTTTCTCTTTTTTTTTTAGTATTTGTTTAGAGGGGGGCATTTAGATTGTACAATGAGAAACAAAAAATCTATTGTAAGCATGCTATGTAACCTTTATTGTATATTGTTAATTGTGACTCAAGTAACAGCATTCCTAGAACCAAACCTCATCCCAGAGAAAGGGAACATTTGGGAATACCTAGCAAAAGAGATACTGAACACCACAGAATTTTGTCTAGCTGGGGGGAGATCAGTGAAAGACATTTTAAAAACATGTTTAATGGGGGTAGCAATAGGGCCACAGGCTATACTCAACCACACATGGCTTAGACATTTCCCTATCACACAACCATACTCAACCATTTATGAGTGGGGAAATATCTCCATAACAAAAGATCTAGACATGTACACCCTCCATGTAGCTGCTGTCTCTGCCTCATCCTCATGTTTTGAAATCTATGGGTGCAACAAATTGGGAAATGGAAATTGCATCAATTTAAACAATACTGAATTAAGATGCAATAATACAGAGCAGATTCCTTTCTCTTATAGTTATCTAAGGTTGCCTCATGGCTGGTTCATACTGTGTGGACTACAAGCCTATTCATACCTGCCAGCCAACTCAACAGGAGGGCCATGTACCCTAGGGAAACTAACCATGCTAATGCCATCCCTACAGAGACGACACAGGAGGGCTTTTCATTCCCTAGAGGCAGACTGTGACTCTCAAGTGAGTTTACTCACTAAAGCAGAATATGTTTCATTGGCTGTTTCGCTAGTGGGAGTGCCAGGACTAGCAGTCCGGAATTCCAGAAACTTAAATAGCTTGGCATGTACCCTAGTAAAAAGTTTAAATTTGACTTCCCATGCATTGGATGCCCTAAACAGAGAATTGAGACAAGTCAGGGGGGCCACCCTTGAGAATCGGGCAGCAATTGATTATTTACTACTAAAACACCATCATGGCTGCGAAGAATTTAAAGGGTTGTGCTGTTTTGACTTGGAACAAAATTCAAAAATTGTAGACACAGAAGCCAAACACCTAGAGGAACTGGCACAAAACATTGGCCATAGCCAGTCATCTCTAGACTTTTCTTGGCTCTTTTCTTGGTTACCAGACTTCTCTTGGCTCAAAATCGCCCTAACAGGTGTTGTCACTATCTGTGTACTGGGAGGCCTTTTGTGTTGTCTCTGTCATTGCATCCCTCCCTGCCTTAGCTGCATAAGGGCATGTAAGACGAATCTTCCCCAGAGAAAGGCAGGACATAAGCAGCACTCATGATGATCCAGATTGACCACGAGTATCAAATTTACACAGACCTAGATCCAGCCAAAGAAAAGGAAGATGAAGAAACACCTATTTAGCACAGGCTAAATACACACACACACACACAAAAATAAAAAATAAAAAATGGGGGATTGTAGGAGGGGAACACCACCAAGACAGTGCCAGGACCAGTAGGACATAATCAACTCAGAAAGGCAAAGGCCACAGGCATAGGAAAATGACCTTCCCAAAATAGAACACATGAACATCAGGGCCATTTAGGAACAAAAGAGGACCCAGGGAAGTGGCACACACAAAAGACTCAGGACATGCCAGGAAAGGAACTATCAAGACAGCAGAAACTAGGAGAGCAAAACAAAAGGGATGGCAGAGGATTAGCAAAAGGAAAAGATTTAATCAATAGCCCCAGCAATCTGATAAGAGCCAAGCTGGGAGTAAGGGCTTAATTGATAACAACATGATCAGCTTAAGGCAAAAGGAAAAATAATGAAAGCAGAAGGAAACAAAAGGACGCGAAATCAAATAACTAAGACACCACCCAATCTCAAGTAGGAAAGATTCAGAATAAGAAAACACAGGGCGATCCACGAACTCACACACAAAAGCCAGACACACAAAAGTAACAAAAGAAACAAAGGATTTCCTTTGTACAGAAAAGTATAAAAATGTATGCTTACCTTGTAACGATGTCAGCTCACCCAGGAACGCTGGTTCGTGCGCTTGGCGGATCCGTCTTCCTGAAAAAGAATAAAGGAATCCTGTTTTCACGCAGCTCGCTTCACTCGTTAATTCGCTCGTCGTGCCTGGGATGTTCTCCCAGCCGGGAAATTCGAATCCTCGGGGAGGGGAAACCTCTCCTCCCTTCTAACAGTACCTTGCCGGATATAATTCTTAGGAACCATTCACTCTCCTCTCAACTGCCAACTTACATGACCTGGAGGCCTCCCCTTTGATTTGTCCCTCAGGCAGTGGTGGATCCAAGCGTGTATGCCCGCATCCTCCACCAAACTGCTGTCCCCAAAACTGGCCTCTTGCATGGTGTCGAAGCCGATAAGTCACCGGACACAAGGTGTGATACAGAATTATACTTTTATTTTGGTACCAAGCTATAAGGACCCTGGTTCAAAAAGCTAACCAAGGGCCCAGATTAGAATCTTACAGCAATTTTTATAGTCAAGGGGTGGTCGCATTCAACCCTTTGCCCTTCCCCTAATAATGCATGCATAACAGATAATATTGATTGGTTATTTGGATTTCAGCCCCCTAAACCCTTACGCTTGTTATGCTAAATAGCTAAATGTCACGTCACTTGTTTTTCACCCCAGGTCATGGGTATCTTGCAAAGTGTGCCAGCTATGTGGTTTTTGGGGTTTTTCTTATAAGTGAGCTATTCTTGTGTCTAATATCCTGGCTAGTGGTTTTCTAACAGTTAAGGTCTTGCTACGACTCTGCAGGCCCCCCCTTCCTATTGCAGAGCACAATAAAAGAACAGTTTTGTCTCAAGGCAGCATCCCCACTCCCCCCCGACCCCCACCTCCTTCTGCAGTGAGAGAAGACAGGAAAGAGCAAAGTTCTTAATTGTTCATTGTAAGGCAAAGAAATGAAGACAAGAGAAAGTGTTTTATCAGAATTCATATTCCTCACTCTCATGTCCATTCCATCCATGCCCGGGTCCTATCTCCACATGTGACCCTTCCTCTGATCCCCAGGGCCTCATCTGTACATACATTCCATCATCTGATCCTTCATTAGCACCCACCCCTCTCCTAGAAGAATGAAATATTTTAGGAAATATTAAAAAGACAGAATATTTTCCCTAAAAGAGAAATAGAAATCTTAAGACAGAAACTCAGCCACAGCTCCCTTCCACCAGCAGATATTTTGGTTATCTACAAGACAAAAGACTGGGCTAGCTTATCTACAAAACAAAAGACCTTCACCCTCAGGACATAATATGATTAGCACTCTACCCATCTAGCAACAGAACTCACCACATGTCACCTGGGGAGATTGCATCACCCAGCAAGGTTCAACCAAGCCTGGGAATCAAGACAGCCTACAAAGTTACCCCTGCATGGCCCCATGGGAGCCTGACAACCAATCAGAATACCTGCCCTTACACAGGAACAGGAAGCTCCAAGGCAGGGCCCAAGAGAGGGTATAAATCTCTCCCCGTCTCTCTTCCATGTGCTCAATTGCTCAGGACCTCAAACCATGTGGTCCTGTCCACCATTAAACCATCTTTCCAAACAGCCTCCATGTTTCCAGTGTCTTTCTCCCCACTTGGAACTGAACCCAGATGGACATTTTCTTCCAACAACATGATGAAAACAGCTTTTAAGATAGTTTAAAGGTTGCTTTGTTTTCTCTCAATGTTTCCAAGACTGATCAATTTGATATAACAAAAGGGGTTAGACAAGGCTGTCCACTTTCTCCGCTATTGTATATTTTAACAATGGAGACTTTGCTAAACAAAATTAGGGAGGACCAGGAAATTAAAGGGTTAAAAATAAGACGAGAGGAGTACAAGGTTCAGGCCTTTGCTGATAACCTTGTATTTATAGCAGAAGAACCATTAGAAGTAGTACCAAAGCTGTTTAAGAAAATAGAAGAATTCGGACTTCCGGCGGTGACGTCAGCGTGTAAGGAACGAGGGGAACGAGGCTCCGTCCCCGAAGTTCCAAATTTCCTGATTGGAAGCCGTTTTTGGCACTTTCGACCACGGAGAGGTCGACAGAAAAAGGAGGACTCCCTAGGACCTCGGGGTGACAGCAATCTCCCCGAAGGTTCAGAGGAAAACCTCCTAATTCCAGCCGGGAAAAAACCAGCCATCTTGGCTGGCCGGAGCGCTGTCAACCGACAAGCGGGGAAGCGAAGATCGTACAGAGAAACATCGGTAATGGACTAAGCTATTCAAATACGAAGGTATAATTATAAGGATTTAAGGATCTAAGGCATCGGCGTGAACAGGACTCCAAAAGCGGCGGCAAGATCTACAGGCAAGCGGCGAGAAATAGTGATCGGAGCGAAGTCTGACACTCACAGTGACTACGCAGATTTGACAGGCGAAAGGAACGAGAGATAGAAGGAAAGGATCAGAAGCAAGCGGTGGATTACAATTTTATATTAATATATTTTGATTTAATACGGAACAAAGACTAATCAACAGAGTGACTAATCAACAGAAGTTTAAAGATCTAAGACTATTTAAGACGGTTGCGGACGGAAAGGAAACAGCTGAACGGTAGCAAATGGCGGATTGAGGACTGAGGATTCAGAGAAGGAACTCTTACTTTGTATCCAGTACCAACAACAATTTAAACCACAGACACGGGATTTGTAATGAGACATTAGATACATTGACGCTGTTGGCAAAAGAGACACAATTTGCTACACAGGGAAAGCGGAATAATTAACTTACTGATTAAACGGAAGCCACTGTAATAGAACTGTGAAGCTGGGTGAGGAGAAGACGAACGGAATAACGAAGGAAGAAGGAGAAGGAAGTAATTCCAATTGGTCTGGAAGTGATATAGTGGAGAGCCTTAAATGTTAATTTATTAAAATATAGTTATTTCATTTTCTTTACAAATCCACACTTAAAACTTATTTAATTTTGCTCAAAGAATATTAATATTAGATCTTGAAGTTATTATAATATATATCAAAGAATTGATTTAAGACTATTTCTTTTTTTTTATTGTTTTATGGTTTCCCACCCTATTGAAATAAGTTAATAGATTCTATAGTAATATATTGATTAAGAGGAACTATATTGTATACCATATTATATTGTCTATTGATTAGAAACCTAGATATTAATATAGATATTGGAGAGAGACGGCTATAGATATTATTAAGGGATATTAAGGAATAATAACTGTGATTATCAATATAGGTAGTATGCATTGGCAACTGTGATATAACTTAATAGAATATTTTAGATAATTCATAGAGAATCTTAGATTTTATAGGTTTATTATATAAAAGCTACATAGAAATTGTTAAAAGGGAATTGTCTAGTGTTAAAGTGAATTTAAGTATTGTGATACCAGAAAGTATGAACATAAATGTGATTTAGCATCAATATAACTTGGTACTTAAATATTAACCGTATTATATTGTATAGAAACAATAATAGAAGAATGAATTGCTAAAATACTGTACTTCCCTCTAACCCCTCTGAATTAATTAATTTGACTCCTATATAACGATATTTCACCCTCCCCCAATCGAATTAGTGTATGAAAATTTGGGGAAAAATAATACAAAGAACGATGGCAACATCCTCAATAACAATAACGAAAACAGGGAAAAAATTAACACCCACACAATCTTCACCTGCACAACAAAAAACCATAGACACGATGCTAACTACAGACAAGGAAAAAGCTGCCACTGCACACAACATGCAGAATATACAGTCTATATTAGCTATGATCCAGGAGGGGATGAACAAGACCCAAGAAACAATAGCGAATAACCATGAAGAAACAAAAAGGAACCATGAGGAACTGAAATCAGAAGTAGGACAAATAAACGATAATATAAAAAAAAATGGACGATAAGATCGAGAGAATCCAACAAAACATAGTTAAAAATGAAGAACGAATCCAAAACATGGAAGCTAAAATGGTGTTAACGGAGCAAAAGATAGATAACATCGAACAAGATCAAATGGAGATAAATAGAGAACTTGAAGAGTCAATTACCCATCTAGAATTAGAAAAGGCATCATTTTTTTTACGATTTCAAAATATTGTGGAAACAAAAGGAGAAGACCTAAGAGAACTGATGACAGATATACTAGCTGAGGCTACCCAGAAGGGGAAAAACGAAATTAGCAGGGAAATTGACGAAATCTATAGAGTTCACACGAACTATGCCCGCAGACACAAACTACCCAAAGAAATACATGTCAGATTTGCACGTAAAACTGTAAAAGAAGAGATCTACACATTAATGAGAGAGGGGAAACCCTGCTACAAAGGGAAAGAAATAATAACTCTAAAGCAAGTTCCAAGAAGAATAAGAGAATATAGGAAAAACTACAATTTCTTGACAACCCTACTGAACCAACATAAAATAATGTTCCGCTGGCTGGTGCCAGAGGGAATTTTAATATCATGGGACGACAAAAAATATAGAATCGACACGATAGAGAAGGCACAAGAATTTTTTGACACACACTTTACAATAGAAGAGGAACAGGAAGCTAGGCGTGACTCAGAAAACACGAATCAGGAACACTCCACGGGGGAAACAAACCAAACAAAAAAAGGAAAGGAAGAAAAGGAGGCTAGAGAAAGGGAGAAGATGGAAAGAGAAGGGGCTAGGGGGAAGACACATATGGTAACAAGAAACACAAGTAGACTTAAACTAATAAAGGGAAACTAAGGGCAATGGGACGAGAGTTGAAATTAATCTCAATTAATATAAACGGCCTTAATCTACCAACCAAAAGAACACATACTTTCAAAAAACTCCAAAAATTAGACACAGACATTATCAATTTACAAGAAGTACATATTAAAAAACAACATAAACAATTACTAGAAAACAGAAAACTTGGATCATTATTCACCTCACTATCAGATCAAAAAAAAAGAGGTATCGCAATATACATTAAAAACCATATTCAGGCAAAACCAATTTACACAGATGGAGATGGCAGGATATTAATGATAGACATTAAGACGGAGACCCAAAATATGTTACTGGTATCAATATATGCTCCGAATGGGAACCAAAAAGAATACTTTAAAAAGATACATGATAAAATAAAAGAATTAGACTACGAACATATATGTATAATAGGGGATTATAATGCAATCGTAGACATGGACAATGATTACCAGAGTAACAAAAAAAACAAATCTAGGAAAAAGACATTACCTGACACTTTTAAGGACATGATTCAAGAGTTACAACTGAAAGATGCTTGGAGAGAATTAAATAAAACCAAAAAACAATATACATACTACTCACACCCTCATCAGTCCTGGTCTAGATTAGATATGGCCTGGATGACCGCAGAATTAAGAGAAAACATCAAAGAAATTGAAATTTCACCGAATGTATGGGCTGACCACAGCCCTATAACAATAGTCTGGAAAGGTCAGCAAAAAAGAGGAAGATGGATGATGGACAGAGAGATCATCAAAGACAAAGAATATATAGAGATGATAAAGAAAGAGATGGAGATATTTTTTCAAATCAACAAAAAGGAACATACAACATTGCAAATTCTATGGGATGCCACAAAAGCATATATAAGAGGACTAACAATTTCATTCAAGGCAAAGAAAAACAGAGAGAAACAGCAAAGAAGAAACAATCTATTGACTGAACTCGCAAAACAGGAAACAGAATTACAGAACAGACCCGATAGGAAAGAGATCAAAGGGAAAATAAACCTTATCAAGCATGAAATAAATCTAATAACAACAACAGAAATAGCTAGGAAAATCAAAATTGCAAAACAAAACCAATTCGAATTCGCAAATAAAACAGGACGTTGGCTGGCCTACAAATTAAAGAAAGAAAAGGAAAAAAGATTAATACACCAACTACAAGACGAACAAGGGCAACTGCAGCATATGAATGAGGAAAAAAAGCGAATTGTAAGGAATTTCTATCAGAAACTATACGCACAGGAAGAAATCCAATTGGAAAAAGTTAAAGAGTATATAAATAAAGCCAACATCCAAGAAATAAAGGAATCTCAAAGAGAACTCTTGAACAGACCAATATCGATGTCAGAATTAATTGAAGCGAAGAAGAAGCAGAACAACAACAAAACACCAGGCCCAGACGGTATCCCGGCGGAATTCTACAAAATTGAACACCAGCTGATTGATGACATTCTACTACATGTCCTGAATGAAACAATCTTAGAAGCCAAAATTCCTAAATCATGGATAGAGACAATCATTACATTGATACCTAAAGAAGACTCAGATCCCACTCAAACTAAAAACTACAGACCCATATCACTCCTAAACGCAGACTATAAACTATTTACATCAATTATGGCCCAGAGAATGAAGACAATTATTGTAAATTATATCCATCCAGACCAAAATGGATTTATTCCAAATAGGCAAATTAATAAGAACACAAGAACAATAGTCAATATCCTGGAATATTATGAACAAAAATCAGATGAAAAAATGGCTTTACTCTTCCTCGACGCACAGAAAGCGTTCGACAATCTCAACTGGGGATTCCTAACATTGCAACTAGAAAAAATGGGAACTGGCGAGAAATTTTTAAATATGATTAAAGCAATATATTCAGATCAAATTGCAAAAATATGGATAAACGGAGAGACAACAGACCAATTTAAAATATCCAAGGGAGTGAGACAAGGATGTCCTCTCTCTCCTATACTATATATATTAGCATTGGAACCCCTGTTGAATGAAATTAGGAATGACAATGAAATAAAAGGACTAAGAACCAAAAACCAGGAATATAAGTTACAAGCATTCGCCGACGATGTAGTATTTATTTTAGAACGACCAAAACAATCAGGACTGAATTTACTAATGAAGATAGAACAATATGGCGAAGTGGCTGGTTTGAAAATCAATAGACAAAAAAACAAAACTACTAACCAAAAATTTGACACAAACTCAGGAGAAAGAATTGGAAGAGACATTAGGAATACAAACAACAACAAAAATAAAATATTTAGGAATTTGGCTCACCAATAAAGCATCATCCCTTAAAGAAGACAATTATATTAAATTGGCTAAACAAATTCAGAAAGACTTAGAGGCATGGAGTAAATTGAAACTATCACTATTAGGCAAAATTGCCTCAATTAAAATGACTATTTTACCAAAAATGTTATATTTATTTAGAACAATACCGATAAACCCAGGAAAATCATACTTCAAAGATCTCGATAAAATGACATCAAAGTATATATGGCAGGGAAAAAGAGCCAGGATCAAACTGAAACACCTGCAAGACACCAAAGAAAGGGGTGGCCTGGGACTACCAGACTGGCAAACGTATTACACAGCAACAGCCTTAACGTGGATTAAAGATTGGATGACGCTTGAAGATAAACGAACATTAGCACTAGAAGGATTTGACCTGTCCAAAGGCTGGCATGCATTTTTATGGGAGGAAAAGCCCAGACAACATGATCATTTTAGGAGACATTATATCAGAGGAGCATTGGCAAAAATTTGGACTGAAATAAGGAGAAAACATTACGATAAAATCCCAAGATGGCTATCAACCATGGAGGCCCAAATTTACCCGAACACAATGGATATAGGCAAGATGAAAACCTATGACGAACTGTTAAACACAGAGGGAGATATAAAAACAACAGAGGAACTGAGACAGCAGGGCACGGACATTGATTGGTGGACGTATTTACAGATAAAATCAAGATATAAAAGTGATATGAAAAAATTCGGAATCCAAAAAGAAAGGAATGAATTAGATAAAATCATAATACAATCAGATGACAAATTGATAACTAAAATATATAATTATTTGCTTAAATACAAATTGGAAGAAGAAGTGGTGAAGGAAAACATGATTAGTTGGGCAAAAAATTTTGGATACAATATTAACTTAGAAAACTGGGAAAAAATGTGGAAAGTAAACACTAAACTGACAATGTCCGTGCCCTACAAAGAAAATACATACAAGATGTTTTATAGATGGCACCTCCCCCCTGCACGGCTGGCAAGGATGTTTCCCAACACCAACCAGAATTGCTGGAAATGTAGAATACAGAAGGGGACCTATTACCACATGTGGTGGTTATGCCCGAAAGCCAAAAAATTTTGGAAAACAATTCAAAGTCAGCTGGAAGAAATTACCACCCAAAAAGTGCCCCTCAGACCGGAAACATACCTATTAGGACTATTGACTAAGGATTATAAAAAAGAGATACAATACTTAATAATACATATCCTAACCGCTGCCAGAATTGCATTCGCACAAATGTGGAAATTGGAAGATACGCCACCAGAAGAAAAAATAATACAAAAAATAATGGAATGTGCGGAAATGGACAAACTGACCAAAGAAATACAGGGAAAAGAAGACTCAGATTATTATTTAATTTGGCAAAAATGGTACAACTGGCTAGATAAAAAGAACACGAAATAAAAAAAAATACCACCCAATGTTACCAAACAAGGAAATAAAATGAAATATCGTTATATAAATGCTGATATATGATGAAAGATAACATGTACAGATATATTGATATATAATTACCGAAGTAGCTCTATTTTCAAAGTTCAAGCTTGATGACTTGATTTCACTGTATAGTTAGTCTATGTTTAGTTCGTTTAAATGTTTATATTTGTATGTGTATGTTTGTCTATAATAAAAAAAAAAAAAAAGAAAATAGAAGAATTCAGGGAGGTGGCTGGTCTAAAAATAAATAGGAATAAATCGAAACTAATACTAAAAAACCTTACGAAGACTCAAGAGACAGAATTGGAGAACAGGATACAAATCCAAGCAATGAAGAAAATAAAATACTTAGGGATCTGGCTGTCACCAAGAACCTCATCAATAAGAGAAAACAATTATGATAAATTAATGATAAAGATAAAAAAAGATTTGGATAATTGGAAAAACCTACAGATCTCTTTAATGGGAAGAATTTCCACTATTAAAATGAACACTTTACCAAAGCTGCTATACCTGTTCCAGGTTGTGCCAATAAAATTAGAGAAAAAATTCTTTGAAACTTTAAATAAGATGATTTCTAAATTCATATGGCAGGGGAAACGACCACGAATAAAACTGAAGTTACTCCAGGACACCAAGGACAGGGGAGGAACAGCACTCCCGGATTGGGAACTTTACTATCAGGCAGCAGTGCTATCATGGGTTAAAGATTGGATGGAACTGAAAAACAGCAGAATATTAACAATAGAAGGTCATGATTTACAAGTGGGCTGGCACTCCTTTTTATGGAACGAAAAACATAAAACACATACTTACTTTAAAAGACACACAATTAGGAACGCATTACTATTAATTTGGCTCAAAATTAAAGAACAACAGTATATAAAAATCCTGAATTGGCTTTCACCATCAGAAGCATTAAGGCATCCAAACTTAATAGAACCCAAAGATATAATTAAATACAAAAACTTAACTGATTATCAAGGGAAATTGAAAAGTAAACAACAATTGGAAACAGATTTAAATAGAGAAATCGATTGGTGGACCTTCTCACAGATTCAATCGAAACATAAGGAATATACAAAAACATACAAAATTTACAAAGAAAAACAAGAATTAGATAAAATCATACTAGACTCAGAAGAGAAACTAATTAGTAAAATTTATAAATTCCTGTTGCGATACAAGATGGAGGAGGAAACAGTTTGTCAGGCTTCGGTGCTATCTTAAATAAACTTCATTCTCAAACGCAAAGTCTCTAATGAATCTCTTTTATTTAAGAATAGAAAAACCCGGCATGCCTGAACTCTGGTTGCAGCCAAACTGGCCCCTCCTTCCAACACCCTCCTCTTCCGCTCTCCAACCCCAATGTCCCATTGGCCATCATGCAGATCCATCTCTTCGTCCCGGCACGTTCTTTTCACAGGAATTTGCCCCCCCACCCTCCGTCACCCAGGTAACACTATCTGTTGTATGCAGAAAACTAGGTAAAAGTTCATCTCAGCAATAAATCAACGCTTCTGCTCTCTGCTTCATTTCATTCATGTCAGCGCTGGAAGAGAGCCTAATTTAGAACGCTGACATCCGGCCCCTCTCCCTTCACTTCTGCAACATAACCTACCCCATAGGGAAAACCACAACAAGATAAGTATCATTAGCCCCTCCTTGGCTACGCACCCCCCCCCCCCCGGCTTTCCCGGGTGGTCTGCATGGAATTTTGCTATAAGGCGGTCAGCTTGGATGTTTGCGCTCTTCACCCAGGAAGCCTCTGACAACGGGTAGCCCTTCCATTTAATTAAGTACTGGAGGCGCCCCCGTGCCAACTTGAATCAAGAATCCGCTGCACTTCGTAGTGTGTTTGGCCCCCAACCACCAGGGGCCCAGGGGGTTCACATGGTGTCGGCCTTAAAGTAGACCCCACTACAGGTTTTAGAAGGCTACTGGGGTTGATTGTATTTATTATAGGAAATGGGCCTATAAATTTTGGGCCCAATTTCTTGCTCGGGAGTCTAAGTCTCAAGTACTTGGTGGAAAGGTAAACTTTCTCTCCCAACTGAAATGGTCTTTGGGGAGTTCGGTGCTTGTCTGCTTGTTCCTTATAAGATTGAGACGCCTTTGCCAGCGCCCTCTTAACATTCTCCCAAGTTTCTCTCAACATTGCCATCCAGTCGGTCAAACTGACTGAGGAAGGGGGCTCCCTCGGGTACTCTGGCATGGGGACAAAATCCATGCCACTCACTATTTTGAACGGGGTTAGCCCCGTGCTGCTGTGGACAGCATTATTATAGGCAACCTCCGCAAAAGATAGGAGGTCTGCCCAATTGGACTGCTGGTAGTCGACGTAGCATCTTAAATACTGTTCTATCATAGCGTTCAGTCTTTCTGCCCCCCCACTGGTGCTCGGGTGAAATGCTGAGCTGAGCCCTTGGGATGACCCTATGGATCGTAGAAACTCCCTCCAGAACTTTGCTGTGAACTGGACTCCTCGGTCGGAGATGATTCTCCTGGGGACTCCATGCAGGCAGTAGATGTGTTTCAGGAACAGTTTGGATAACTGGCGGGCTGAAGGCAGTCCACTACAAGGAATGAAGTGTGCCTGTTTGGAGAATAAGTCTATTACAGTCCAGATCACTGTATTTCCACTGCTCCTCGGTAGGTCTACTATAAAGTCCATTGCAATCTCCTCCCATGGTCTTGTTGGCTCAGCTACTGGTTGCAACAGTCCAGGCGGGCACCCTGGTCTTGTCTTCATCGTGGCACAAATGGTGCAGCTTTTTACATAACTGTCAACGTCCTTTCTCATGTGGGGCCACCAGAACTGCCTTCGTACTAGGTGCAGAGTCTTTAGGAACCCGAAGTGTCCCGCTGGTTTAACGTCGTGGCTCCTCTTGAGAATCAGGATGCGTAAAGTCTGTGGGACATAGAGCTTTGTCCCCCTCCATGCTAGGTCATCTCTTTTTGTCAAGAGATGTTGATTGTCTCGATACCAGGGGTCTGTCAGCGTTTCATTTTTTAATTTTGCAGTTAAGTCACTTGCAAGTTGGCCTTGCTGGTCACGTTGTTGCCGTCTGGTGATCACTTGAGCCGCAGCTTGGGTGGAGGGGATGATGGCATTCACTACCTGCTCCCGCTCACTGTTGTATTGGGGCATCCAGGAGAGGGCGTCAGCCAGGAAATTTCTCCCTCCTGGGATGTGCTTAAGCTCGAAATTAAAATGATTGAAGTATTGTGCCCACCGTACTTGCCTGGGCGACAGTTTCTGTGGGGTTTTTAGGGCCTCTAGGTTTTTATGATCAGTCCAGACTTCAAATGGTTTCTGGCCTCCCTCTAGTAAGTGCCGCCAGGTCAACAAGGCCCATCTTACTGAGAACGCTTCCTTCTCCCACGCCGCCCATCGCCTCTCTGTATCGGTGAGTATGCGGGAGGTGTAGGCGCAGGGTTGTAGATCACCTTGGTTGTTCTTTTGGAGTAACACGGCTCCTACTGCCACATCACTTGCGTCTGCTTGGATGACAAAAGGCTGTTCCGGATCCGGGTGTTTTAAGACAGGTTCTTTTGCGAACAGTCCTTTCAGCGTCTCGAATGCCTGTTGGCAGGTCAGGTCCCACTGTAGGGGTTGTCCCGGGTGAGGTTTCATCGCTGGGCTTCCTGTCTTTAGGAGGTCCGTCAAAGGTTTGACAATCTTCGCGAATGAGGGGATGAATTGTCTGTAGAAGTTCGCAAAGCCTAGAAAACTTTGCAGTTGTCTGCGGGTGCGAGGGGGCTGCCATTGTAGAACTGATTGGACCTTGGCTGGGTCCATCTCTATCCCCTCATTTGATACTCGGTAGCCCAGGTAGTCTAGCCATGATTGGTGGAAATCACATTTTGACAGTTTGACATCTAGGTTTACCCTTAGCAGTTTTTTCAGTACTTGGCGGACGAGGGGTATATGTTCCTCTATGGTCTCCGTGTAGATAAGAATATCGTCCAGGTAGACAGGACCCCT
The DNA here is from genome assembly GCA_022577455.1 of Arizona elegans. Taxonomy (NCBI): domain Eukaryota; kingdom Metazoa; phylum Chordata; class Lepidosauria; order Squamata; family Colubridae; genus Arizona; species Arizona elegans. The sequence continues at coordinate 2,675,016 of JAKOOJ010000035.1, forward strand.
TTGTAAAGGTGTTCATGTAAGACTTCATTTATTAACTGCATGAATACTGCCGGGGCTCCTTGCAATCCAAAGGGCATTACTTTAAACTGGAAACTACCCAGGGGGCAGTTGAATGCTGTTTTCCATTCATCTCCTGCCTTTATGCGTACTCGGTAATAAGCTTCTCGAAGGTCTAGTTTGGTGAAAATCTTCCCTTTAGCTAGGTGGGCTAGCATGTCTTTCATGAGGGGGAGGGGGTACAAGTTGTGTACGCAAACGGTGTTGATACTTCGAAAGTCGACCACCAGTCTCATGGAGCCGTCCTTTTTCTCTTTAAACATGACTGGCGCCGCTACCCTTGGTTTTACTGGCTCAATAAATCCCCTTTGTAAGTTTTTGTCTATGTAGTCCCGCATTTCCTGCATTTCTCGGGGCATCATGGCATACATTTTAGGTTTGGGTAGTTTCGCTCCCAGGATAATCTCGATGGCACAATTGGTCTTGCGGTGGGGGGGGGGCAGAATGTCACAGTCGGCCTCGCTGAATACTTCTGCAAGGTCTTGGTACTCCCCTGGGATCTGATCTGCATTACAAATGGTGGTGGGTGCGGCTGCCAATTGCTTTACTGTACCTTCTGGGAGGGACCCTTGTGTTGGTGGTGTTTTGTTTTGTGGTGGAGGGCTGCTTTGGGGTCTCAGCGTGGGAGGGAATTCTTCTGGTCGGGGCGGCAGGGGTTGGGGGCCCTTTGCTATTCTCAGCCTGCGGGTCCCCTCTTGCCACCAAATGATTGGGCCCCATTTGTCCAGCCACGAGAGTCCCAATATGACTGGTTCTGTCATCTTGGGGGCTATTATGAAGCGGATCGTCTCCCAGTGATCTGCGAGTTCTAGTCTCACGGGTTCAGTCAAGTGTGTGGCATACGCTCCCCCCACTAGGGACCCATCAACTTGCTCAAAGCGAATTGGTTGTTTGAGCTGTTTAGCTCGGATTCCCAATTTCAGAACTGTGGGTAGGTTGATTAGGCACCGTGTGCTACCAGAGTCTATTAGGGCTTGGAAAGTCTCTTGGGCCCCTGTTTTGGGGGCTGTCAGGCATATGGGGAAAAGAAAAGTATGGACAGGTCCACTCACCATCGGGTCGTCTTCGCCTTCGTCCTCCGTGTCGTAGGGTTTGGGGAACTGATCTCCCTCATCTGGGGTTCCTCTGGTTTCGGTCAGGTGAGCGAAAAACTCCGGGATTTGGGGGGTTTCCTGCGGTACGTGGGTGGCGCGCTTGGGCCCTCGTTCCAGTCATGCTTTGGGCGGTGGAGCTGGTCCCGGTCTAGGCATTCCACATCTTGCTGCTACATCTTGGGGTTTCCCGTCTGTTGAGTGGCCCCTGGTCTGGTCGGCCTTTCTCCTTTCCCTCTGGTGGTTTCGACGTGTCGCTTGCCCGCAACCCTCTGTCGACTTTTATCGCTACCCGGAACCATTCAGAGAGTCGGTTTGGGATGTCACGATAAGCAGTCACTTGGGAAATTCTCTTATCTAGGCTTGTTCTAAAAAAATACACCAGCAATCGCTCTGGTAGGGGAGGCAGTGTCCCAATGACTCTCCTGAATTCACGGATATGCTCTCTGATGGGCTTCCCCTTCTGCATTAGGTTTCTTAGCTCGTCTTCCACATAGGGGTCCTCCTCCTCCTCCTCATAACGGGCTTTCAATAGTTGCAAGAACCCATCCGCATCTTGCAGCTGGGGGGCCCTGTTTTTATAGAGGGATGCTGACCACCTCTTTGCTTCTCCCTCCAGCCCTTCCGAAATGGCATTCACTAGGGCTCTGGGGAAAGGGTAGAGGTGTCCAAAACGCTCTATGTATATCTCAGCTGAATCGAGGAATTGGGCGAGGTTGTCTGGGTCACCATCGAACTTCCCTCTGAACTGGGGTGGCTCCTCCCTCTCTGCCCTCTCCTCTCTGTGCTGAGCTCTGTAGGGCCGGCCTTGGTGTTGATAGTCCTCTGCCTCGTCTCTCATCCTGGGGTAGGGAGGTGCTGCCTCATCTAGGCTTTGCTGCTTTCTGGGAGGGGGGGGACCCATGGATGCGTCGTTGGGCTCCTCCTCCTCCTGCTGTGGAGGGGGGAAGGGCTGCGCCTTGGCCTACAGCCTCTTGGGTCAACAGCCCAGACTGGTTCTCTCTTTTCTTTGGGTCTGCAGGATGGTCCCTCCCCCTGAAGGGTGGCACGGTCAAATTTCTCTTTCAACTCATCTATGGGGCTTTCGAGTGGCTTCCTTAAAATTTCTTGGCGCTTAGTTTGTTTTCTGGCTTGTTCCCATTCCCATAGCCAGGATGCCCTGCCCAATTCACGTAGGGGTTTTCCCTTGTCTTTCACGTTTGGAAAGGGAAATTCAGCCTCGGAGGCTTTTGGCACAGTCCCCGGGTACTTATCTGGTTCACGCTTCTTTGTTTGAAGTTTTGCTGAGGGGGAAGGCAGGGAGAGTTGAGCCTTCGTACTTTCCAAACTGGCTGGGATCACGACCGCTTCTCCTCCACTCGTTGCTTGAAGCAGGCTTTCCTCCGAGAGCTTCGCTTCAGCCATAATGTTGGGGGACAACCTCCAGTCCGGCCATATGTCTGGGAGGGAATGGGATGATTTAAACTCAGCCAGCCTGGCTTTGAGGGAGTTTGGCTGTCTGTCAGGCTTCGGTGCTATCTTAAATAAACTTCATTCTCAAACGCAAAGTCTCTAATGAATCTCTTTTATTTAAGAATAGAAAAACCCGGCATGCCTGAACTCTGGTTGCAGCCAAACTGGCCCCTCCTTCCAACACCCTCCTCTTCCGCTCTCCAACCCCAATGTCCCATTGGCCATCATGCAGATCCATCTCTTCGTCCCGGCACGTTCTTTTCACAGGAATTTGCCCCCCCACCCTCCGTCACCCAGGTAACACTATCTGTTGTATGCAGAAAACTAGGTAAAAGTTCATCTCAGCAATAAATCAACGCTTCTGCTCTCTGCTTCATTTCATTCATGTCAGCGCTGGAAGAGAGCCTAATTTGGAACGCTGACACAGTTAAGAATACGATGATTAAATGGATGCAAAACTTCAATTATACAATAGATCTGGAGAAATGGGAAGAACTTTGGCAACTGAACACAAAAGTAACATTAGCGGTGGCATACAGGGAAAACCAGCTGAAGATGTTTTATAGTCATTCTGATTCCGACCGGACACAGGTGAGGTCTTATATCAAGACCTACCTAGTGGCGATAAAAGCGGCGAAATCTAACCATTTTTCCGCTCTTATCGCATCTGCAGAGAACCACCCAGCCGCCCTGTTTAGGGTGACCCACTCCCTTCTTCGGGGGGGGGGAGTGCAGGAGGATCCCTTGCAGGGTCGAGCTGAGGATTTTGTGCAATTCCTGCACGATAAAGTCGCTCGGATTCGGAAAGGCTTGGACTCCGACTGGGCGAGTCCGGGGGAGGAGACAAGGGTAGGTCTTGAGAATATTATCTGGGAGGAGTTTCTTTACATTTCCTATTCCATTTATTCATTTGAATTCTTTCGAACCAATTAATGTTTAATTTTCCATAATTTTCCTCTTTCCTCATTTCATTTTCTGTAAATTTCAGCCATTCACTAATTGTTTCCACTTTCTCTTCTATTATAATCCTCTCTCTGTTACTATTTAATTTCATTGGGCAATTCTCTTTCAGTTTACCTAAATACAATACGTCTGGTATTAATTTTTTTGCTACTCTGTCCCAATTTTTAGTCAAACTATTTAACCAATAATAACAAATTTTAACCTTACCTTTAAAATTTTCCAAAAACCATTTGTAACCAAACTTCTTTATTTCCTTCATTTTCAAACTACCCCAAAGTTCAACATCTCCTTTTAACATTTTTACTACTGTTCTTATATTAAATGCTCTATAATAGTTTAATAATTTTGGAATTCCTAAACCACCTTGTTTTTGGTTCTGATACCACATTTTCTTAATCAATCTTGATTTTTTATCCCCATTACAAAATTTATCTAATTTTTTTATATATACTTCAATGTCCTTCTCAGTTAAAAAAATTGGGAGCATCTCGAATAAAAAGTTAAATTTAGGAAGTAACATCATTTTACATATAGCTATTCTACCAAACCAAGATAACTTTAGTTTTTTATATTTCCCAATTTTCTCTTCAATTTCTTTTATTACTATGTCATAATTTAGTTTCTTTAAATTTTTAATTTTAAGTGAAAGTATAATACCTAAATATCTTAAATTATCCTTTATCCTAATTCCAAATTGATTTTGTAATTTTTCTAATTTGTTTTCCCTATCAATTTCCATTAATAATTCTGATTTTGCCCAATTTACTTTCAAACCATTCATATCTTCAAATTCTTCCAAATGTATTTGAACTCTTTTTATATCATTTGTAATATTATTTAAAATGACAAGAGTGTCATCTGCATATAAATTAACTTTGATACCTTTATAACCTATTAATTCTGAATCCTCTTCAATCAAAGTTGTTAAAATTTCCATTGCTAATAAGAATAGGGTCGGAGACAGGGGACAACCCTGTCTCGTCCCTGCTTCCAAATTTATATCTTGTGTAAATATACCATTTACCTTCACTCTTGCCGTACCCCTCTGGTACAATTTAGAAATAATATGAATAAATTTATTACCAAATCCTAATGCAGAAATCATTTCTTTTATAGTATCCCATTGTATAGAATCAAAGGCTTTAAAAATATCCAAGGCAAGAATACCTATCTTATCACCATTATTCTCAGCAATATCAATAACATTTAATACTCTTCTAACTAAATCACATATATAATGCCCTTTAACAAAACCTACTTGATTGTGGTTTATATATTTATCTACACAATTATTCAATCTATTTGCTACAATTGCAGTAAATATTTTAGCATCTTGGTTAATTAAGGAAATGGGCCGATAGGATTCAATCTTTTCTTTCTCTCTCTTTTTTTTAAAAAAATTTGATTTATATGCCGCCCTTCTCCGGAGACTCAGGGCGGCTTACAATGCGTTAAGCAATAGCCTTCATACTTTTGTATATTTATACAAAGTCAGCTTATTGCCCCCACAAACTGGGTCCTCATTTCACCTACCTTAGAAAGGATGGAAGGCTGAGTCAACCTTGAGCCTTGGAGAGATTCGAACCCGCTGTAAATTGCAGGCAGCTGTGTTAATAACAGGGTGCGTAGACCACTGTACTATCAAGGCTCTTTTCTAAATCTTTACCTGGTTTCGGGATTAAGGATATAATTGTTCTATTCCAGGACATGGGAATGTCACCTCCATGTAATATCTTATTATACAATTTCTGTAGTTTTGGGATCAAAGTTTCTTTAAACGCTTTATAAAATTCTGCTGGTAACCCATCCTCACCTGGAGATTTTCCAAGTTTTAGCTTCTGAATCACATCTTTAATTTCCTCAGAGGTAATATCCTTTTCCATTTTTTCTTTATATTTATTATCAATTTTCTTCTGACCATATTTTTCTAAAAAAAAATTTAATTTACAATTATCAATTTCTTTTTTGAGATACAATTCTTGAAAAAACTTTTTAACAATTTCACATTTCTCTAATTTTTTATAACACCTCTTACCTTTTTCATCTATTAGGACACCTATTTCTCTTTTTTCTTTTTTATCTTTCGCCATTCTTGCTAATAATTTTGAATTTTTATTACCATATTCAAAAAATTCTCTTTTTAAATAGCTTATTTTTTTTAACTATTTCTGTATCTTCCGCTATTTGTTTATTTTTCAATTTTTTTAAGTTCCTCCCATAATTTCCTATCCTTAGTCACTAGAAATCTATTTTCCAGTTCTTTTATCAATTTCTTCTTTTCCTCTATTTTTACTTTATAATTCTTATACTTTCTACTTGATAATTTAATGCTTTCTCCTCTAAAAATTGCTTTCATTGTGTCCCAAACTGTTCCATAATTGACTTCCCCATTATCATTCCAATCCCAATTTTCTTCCCATTTCTTAAGAATACGATTCTTATCTTCCTCGTTTTTATACAATTTTTCATCATATCTCCAACAATTTTCTTTTTTCTCCAAAAACATATCTAATTCTAGCAACATTTCTGCGTGGTCAGAGTCTTTAAATATTCCAACATCCATATTATCCACGTTATCCATCAGATTCTTAGATACAAATATATAGTCAATTCTTGAATATGAATTAAATACCTTTGAGTAAAAAGTATACATTCTTTCATTACCTTTAATCTCCCTCCAAACATCTACTACACCATTTTGCAACATCCAATTATCAAGTATCCCCATTTTTCTTATTCCACCATAGCGGGTAGGATTGGTACTATCTATCTGGTTTCTAATTAAATTAAAATCACCAGCAATGATTACCTTCCCTACCCTTTCAATTTGTAACAAATCGGTAATCTTATTCAAAAAATCTTTTTGATTCACATTTGATACATATAGATTAACTAATGTTATTTTTTCCTTGTTAATACATCCTGTTATTATCAAATATCGTCCATCGATATCCGCTATTACTTTGTTTTTTTCAAAATGGACTCTATTTGATATTAATGTTGCAACACCTCTAGATTTTGAGGACCCAAAAGCTTTTTCATAAACCTGCATCCCTTTTAAATACATCCTGTTTATATCCTCAGATTTCTGATGAGTTTCTTGCAAAAAAAGTATGTCAGGAGAATCTCTTTTAATCTTGAATTCTAAACGTCTTCTCTTAATCTGATTCCCAGTACCTTTAACATTCCAAGTCATTACCATAATTACCCCATTAATATTTTTAATTTTAACTATTCCCTCTTTTCCCTTTCCTTTCCGTGACCCAAAACCCAAACAAATATATATAGACAACACATAACATAAAAAAATAATAAAAATAATAATAATAATGTAAAACATGCAAACAACATAAAACAAAAACTAACATAAGACACAACCACATAAAATCTTCATCTCCCACCGTCTTCATTAAGACACGCCTCGTTTCCAAGAGTGGGGGAGAGGGGACCCCGTCCATCAGCCGGGTCGTCTCTTCATTGGCATAATTCTGGTTTCAATTGAACAACTACAAGTTCTTCATCCCCGCACTCGGGCTCATCTTCCATTTTATGTTCAGAATCCAATGTAATCATCTTTTCCACTCCTTTACCAGTAACATCTTGACTTTTCTTCTGTACCTCCGCCAAGGATGGAGAAATATCTTTCGTTGGGTTTCTTTTCCTCTTTGGTTTTGGACCTAAACCTCCGACCGCCCCTCCTTCTTCCTCTGGTGTTCTTCCTCTTTTTCCAAAGAGCCAAGCTCATGGAGGTATTGAACCGCATCCATTTCTATTGTAAATATATGCATTCTATTTTTATAGAAAATTTTCATTCGCTGTGGTGGTCTCCAATTATACTTACTACCTCTATCTCTTAATATTTTAGTAATTGGCTTCAAATAATATCTCCATGATCTTTCCTCTCTTGAGATATCTTGAAAGACTTGGACCTGTTTTCCCTCAAGCTTCAGCACAGCATCACCATTTTCTCTAATTTTTGCCATTACTTGTAATTTATCATTAACACTTGCAAATCTCACCAAAACATTTCTTATCATTTCACGTTGTCTTCTAAATCCAATTCGATAGACACTTATCAAATCTGTAGTTGTAAAATTTTTATCCAATCCGAGTTCATTAAGCCATTTCAGAACACGTTGTTTAACATTGTCCACTTTTTCTTCCACTATGCCTCTTATAACAATGTTGGACTTCCTAACTTCTTCTTCCAGAGTACATATTCTTCTATCCTGTTTTTCATTTTTTTTAAAAAAAATCAGTTATTTGCTTATCAATTTTTTTTGTTTGCACTTGTAGTTGATCTACATTATCTTTTATCACTGTTACTTCTGCTGTGTATTTAGCAAAATTAACATTAATTTCTTGAACAATTTGTTCCAGCTGATTGGATCTTTCCTTCTTTTCTTCATCCATTTTTAAATGTATTTTTTGAAATTCTGTATCCATTATTTCAATTTTATCACTTAATTTGTTTAATGCCAACACAATTTGAGCTGAGTCAATACTAGCTTGAGAAATCTGTTTGACCTTAGATCGCACCAATTCATCTTTAGATGAATCCATCTTAATAACTCCTATAATTTTTTGACCAAATATTTCTATAACCTTATTCACAATTCAAAATCAATGGGTCATCAACTTGTATTTAAAAAATCTGATTCAAACAATGTTGAATTGTTGAAGAGGAAAATCTTTAACCATCAGTTCTGTACCACAAATACTCAGAAGGGTCTTTTCAAAAGGACTTGGGCTTATTTTACTTTCACTTTAAGGAGCCCGAGATGACAAATAAAGCATTAGGGAGTCCCAAATTTAAAAAAGTTGAAAGTCCAAATTATTGAAGGCTTGCTTACAATTGCTTCTTGCGCCAAAGGCAGTGTAAAATACAAACAGTGAAATTCCTGTAGTCAAGTTAATCAAGATCAGTTACACTCCTCAGCGCCATATTGCCCACTGCGAACTTCAAACAGCAAGAGTACTTTAGATTACTTTAAAACTTTTAACTTTTAGTCCACAATTTTCACAACGTCTTTAAAAAAAGGATAATTGCTTTCAAATTTTCAGATGATCCCACAAACAAGCCATTTATATATTCGGCTATTCCAAAAAAGAAAAAAAGAAAAAAAAAAGGTTCCTGTTCTCCACGTTTATGTCGACTCCAACATTCAGGCAGCTCTCATATATCTTATTTTTATCTTATTCAAATATAGCCATAAAACTTAATTTGCTGCCCTTCGCCCTGCGGACGTTTTTTGCGGATCCAGCTCACAATTAAGTTCAAATTTATTGTTTTTCAGACCTCTTTAAATCATCGTTTCACCGTTTCATCACCCCCTCTGCTCACTTTTATTTCCCCGAAGGGAAAGCACTTTAAAAAAGCCTCAATTAAAAGCAGTTCAGGGTGGCTTACCACATCGAACTTAATCCAACCAAATCAGGAACTCTTCAATAACGCATTTAGTTGTTATCGGACTTTAAAAATGCTGTTTATTTTTATTTTCATCCACTTTCAGTTTTCCATATGCCACAGAGAGACGAAGACAATGTCTCTAAGCCACAGCCATGGACACGCCCCTCACTTGAGTAGTTTTTATAACATCTTTATAACATAATTGATATAGAAAGTGAAGGGTTTTATTTAAATATTTTCCAAATGCCTCTCTAATAATACACTAGATATACGTTTTAAATCAATAAGTAGCTCCTAGCTAATCAGAATCCATAAAAATTGGAGTTTCAGCCATGGACAGTAAAGCAAACCAAGCTACAGATTACTTAAAGTAGTAAAATTGTTAAGTTGGGTGGATGAGGACGCAGCAAGCCAGGCAGTGAGTGACAACAGCTCTTTATTGTAGGGTGAGAACCCAGCGACTGACCTAGGGAAACAGCTCCCTTTATATACCTTGCAGCTGTGGTGGTCAGCCAATCAGCTGATGGTCAGTTAGTTCAAACTTCCCGCCAAGAAAGTGGGAATTTAAGGACTTCCGGCGGTGATGTCATCACGAACGGGTGAGGAAACGGAGGCTCCGTCTCTGAAACCCAAATTTCCTCATTAATTGCTCTTTAAGGGCATTCCCGAACTTGGAGGGATCAGGAAACGAAAGAGGAACTCGCGAAGCCCCCTGGTGTTGCGCTGTCATCAGGGAGGTCGAGCGATCAACCTCTTAAATTGGTGGAGAAGAAGTCGGCCTTATCGGCAGACAGGAGTGATGGCGCCTGCCTAGATCGAAGCAAAAAGTGAAAGCAAATCCAAGTGACTGTCAGATAAATCACCTACAATAGAGGCGGTAAACGGGACGCGCGATCGAATCAGAAGAAGACAAGTGAGTTACAACAGCGGCGATACAAGAGGAGAAGGAAAAAAGGGGAAACAACTACAGCGCGGAAGAGAGAAACCCATAGAATGACTAAGCAAACATAAGAAAAGGAGAAATAGCGCTCGAAGCGGTGTGAGTGCGGACTTTTACAATTGAACAAAGGGAGCAGCCTGTGGACTCTGTGGATATAGACAAGCCGTTTGAACCTGGGAATTATAACTGTTTCAAACCCCAAATATCGGAAAACTGAGTACAGAGACTAATGGCTTAAATGCCCCAAAGAAAAGGAATCAAATTTTCACAAAATTACGAAAATTAGAAGCAGATGTGATATGTCTGCAAGAAGTACACATTCAAAAAGATTATCAAAAAATCCTAGAAAACCCCAAATTAGGAAAACTATATTCATCTCTGGCCCAAAAAAAGAAAAAAGGAGTAGTGATTTACGTAAAAGAAAAAATACAATCTAAACTAGTCTATACCGATGAGCAAGGTAGAGTGGTGATGGTTGAATTAGAAATAGGAAAGAGGAAAATGTTAATTGTAGTGATTTATGCACCTAACCAAAAACTACAGGTTTTTTTTAAAGACCTACATATAAAATTAGCAGAATTAGAATATGATGATATTTGTGTAATAGGGGATTATAATGCAATAGTAAATGCAAAGAAGGACTACAAAACTGGGGAAAAAAAACAAAAGAAAAAAGAAATACTTCCAAAATAATTCTTTACTATGGCTGAAGAACTAAACTTGGCAGACGTATGGAGGGAAAAACATGAAGAAGAGGCCCAATACACCTTTTACTCCCATCCGCATAACTCCTGGTCAAGACTGGACATGGCATGGATGACCCCAAATATCAAAATAGAAGTAGAAAAAATTGAGATAGGCACAAACCAATGGGCAGACCACAATCCACTATTCATAAACTGGAAAGGGGAAAGAAGACGTAAGAGATGGACAATGAACCAAAGATTATGTAAAGAAAAAGAATTTAATTCGATGTTAGAAAAGGAAGTTAAAATATTTTTTCAGATAAATAAAATAGAGGAAACCTCTTTACAAAACACATGGGATACTTTAAAAGCATATATAAGGGGCCTAGTAATAGCATATACGAGGAAAAAGAATAAAGAGAAGAAAAAACAATTAGATAATTTAGAGAAAGACCTAAAACAAATAGAACAAAAACTCCAGGAAAAGCCCCAGAACAAAACAATAAGAGAAGAATGGGAAATGATTAAGCATAAATTGAATTTGATAAACCAAATAGAACTAGCCCAAAAAATAAAAATGGCGAAACAAAATTATTTCGAACACGCAAATAAAATGGGCAGATGGCTAGCCTATAAACTGAAAAAAGGACAGAAAAAAAGAATGATATACCAATTGAAAGACGATAAAGGAGAAATTCAACATAGTAAAGAGGCCAAAAAATAAATTATTAAGAAATTTTATGTGAATCTATATAATCAGGGGAAAATTGAGGAAGACAAAATAAAACAGTACATAGGGAAATCAGGAATGCCAAAAATCACAGAAGAACAAAGAATTACTCTCAATAGGCCAATAACCAAATTAGAATTAGATGAAGTACTGAAGAAGCAAAAAAACAATAAAACACCGGGACCCGACGGGCTACCGGTAGAAATATACAAAACAATGCAAGAAGTATTGGGAGAGAATATGTTGCAATTATATAATGAAGCTATGGAGAAAGCCAAAATACCAAACTCATGGACAGAAGCCATAATAACAATCATTCCAAAAGAAGATACAGATCTCCAGTTAATACAAAACTATAGACCTATTTCATTATTGAATGCCGATTATAAAATATTTGCAACAATCTTGGCCAAAAGGATTAAATCAGTATTAAATACATATATACACCCAGACCAAAATGGATATCTGCCGGGACGCCAAATAAAGAACAACATGAGAATAATACTTAATGCTCTAGAATATTATGAATCACACCCGGAGAAGCAGGCAGCGTTGGTTTTTCTTGACGCCCAAAAGGCCTTCGATAATCAAAATTGGAAATTTATGATTGAACAACTACAAAATATGCAAATTGGGGAAAAATTTGGGAAAATTATAGCAGAAATCTATACCAAGCAATCAGCAAGGATAATTATGAATGATGACATAACAGACAAATTTAATACAACAAAAGGAGTCAGACAAGGCTGTCCACTTTCCCCCTTACTATATATTCTATCATTGGAAATCCTGTTGAAAAAAATTAGAGAAGACCAAGGAATTGAAGGTTTAAGGATCAATAGAGAAGAATACAAAGCTCAAGCCTTTGCTGATGACCTAGTGTTTTTGGCAGAAAATCCTATGGAATCTATACCTAATTTGTTCCAAAAAATAGAAGAATTTGGAGAAGTGGCCGGACTAAAAATCAATAAAAGTAAATCAAAGCTAATTGTAAAAAACCTTACGGAAATCCAAACAAAAGAATTGACAGATAATATACAAATCCAAACAACAAAAAAAATATATATCTAGGAATCTGGTTATCTACAAGAACATCAGCAATTAAAGAAAATAATTATGATAAATTACTAGAACAAACAAAGACTTAGAAAAATGGAAAAATTTACATATTTCATTCCTAGGAAGAATTTCGGCCATCAAAATGACTATATTACCTACATTTTTATATTTGTTTCAGGTCACCCCAATTAAAATAGATAAACCGTTTTTTGAAAAGCTGAATAAAATAACATCTAAATTTATATGGCAAGGGAAAAGGCCACGAATAAAATTTAAACTGCTTTAGGATACAAAAGATAGAGGAGGAGCTGCACTCCCTGACTGGGAGATATACTACCAAGCAGCAGTACTATCGTGGGTCAAAGATTGGATAGAATTAAAGGACTCTAGAATTTTAACAATTGAGGGACATGAACTTCAAACTGGCTGGCACTCCTTTATGTGGGATGAGAAATACAAAACACATTCATATTTTAAAACACACACAATAAGGAACTCATTATTACAAATTTGGCTTAAAATTAAAAAAACAACATTATGTGAAGATACCAAATTGGCTAGCACCGGCAGAATCAATTAGGCACCCAAATTTAACAGATAAGACAAAACTAATTAGATATAAAGATATAATTGACTATCAAGGGAAATTAAAGACCAAACAACAATTGGAGACAGATTTACACAGAGAAATAGACTTGTTGTGGATTTAATAAGACAAACACAACTTTTAGATTAATCAGAGACAGATTTTATATATTGCGCAATAGGTTCAAGGCTCTGTACATGAAGCATTGAACAAAGACAAAAATTAGGTACAATGGTTTTATACCCTTCTAGACAAAGGATTCTGTTAACTCAGCAATTCATATGGTCATATACATTTATCATTTTTAATTGACATTTCCTCATTACAGAGTTTCTTTGCAAACCATTACTGAAGCATAGATTCAATTCAGCTTTTGACGATAGACAACTTTTAACTCATGTGGATCCTCTTGACCTAACCAACCTTTAAGCTGTATATCATTAGAATGTTCCTTTCTTCTGACAACTTAGAGGCCTCCTAGAGGAACCAAAAGGATTTTGGCTGAGTTTGTACTTTTTCCAACCGGATGCATTGCTTTTTAGAATAGAGTGAATAGAAAGTTATCCAGTGGTCATCTATCAGAGCCCGCTTCATTACATTATTCCCCCCTCTGAAAGTTTTTCAATGCAGAAACTTTCACTATTCTCATATAAGTTTAACTTCTGAGTATACAAGGTTCCAATAAACAAATCTACCATGTATAGGGTCTAACAAAAGATAATTAATAAAAGTAAAGGATAGGTAGTTCTTGATTGTTTTTCTACTCTCTTGATTCTTGGGGAGATTCTCTACCTCTTTCTACAGGTTCCATTTCCTCATATGGGTCTGCCTCAGAATCTTTATGTTCTTCCATAGGATAGGGACCAAGTTGAATAAGAAAATGTTCTGTCAAAGCTAGTTCCTTTTCAACTTGAATCTCTTTTACTGCTCTTATTGATAGCTGTTTCAGCATAGGGATTGCATAAGGAATAAAAGCTAGGCCTGCCACAGCCATATTAATTCACCCGGATCCAGGCAACCAAGAAAACCACATGTCAGTTGTTTATAACCTCTGACCTATCTTGGAAGCCCTATCCTGCAATTCCTTGGCAATTTCTCTGACCACACCTGATTTGTTACATGTTCCTGTCCAATTTGTTGGTAAACACAAATATGCATCCTTTCCACATAAGAAGATTTATGGAAAAGGCATGCACTCAGTAGTTCCTTGCATTAGTCCAGATCCCTAAGTCCCTGCCACAAACATTCCTGCCAGTGGTTGCAATGGGACTTCCAGTGAGGGGTCCTTCTGTTTATCTCTGAGAATTGGTCCTTCAAAAACATATCGAGAGATAGAAAAAAGAGATGGAAAAAGGATACATAAATCTGATTTGGACTTTAAGTTGAACCAGAGCGGAAATTCTGAAGGTTGAAATGGTCTTGGACAGATTCCATCCACCCCACTTTCCCTTCTTAAAAGTTTATTTCTGATAGCCTTTGTTCTAACCCGGAGTTGTGGTTTGACAGGAACAGCATGATAAAATGCAGGGCTAGCAGATAAACATAAGCAGCATTTCTGACCTAGAGTAGGGTCGTACTGTTTAACAAGATCTTGACTTTATTCCAAAATCCGTGATATATAGTCTCCTCTATGCAATTGTTGTAGAGGCCCATTTTCCTTATCTATTCCCCCCTCAGCTGGGAATGTCAATAGTGCAACCTTAGGTGGTGGAGTTGACTTAGGTCTAAAGTAAGAACCCCGTGCATAGACAATGCGTTTTTGGCGGGAGTGAACTTGACCTAAAGTGTCTCTACTTGGGGAATCAATGTTCATCTTACGTTCACCTGAGAGTCCTAGTGCGAATAATGTCCAAAGCCATAAACAAATCATAATCAACTATGGTGTAAAGCTCACTACGTCAGGGAAAGGGTTAGTGGTGCATGTGGTTTGGGAAACAGGAGTAGCAATAAAAATCCTAGGTCTACCACAAAAACCGTTCCTATATATATAAAACAAAATTACTAGCAAGATTAGAAAAACAAGTACCCACAAAATGTACTCCCAAACTTCTAATAACATTAGCATGTGTAAGAAAGTGTTATATTACAGCTAATAATATGTATATGTACAATGTGAAGGCAGTTGTCCTCTTTACAAATCTTCCGCCGTGCGTAGAGAATCAGCTTCCGGAGTGATTCAGCAGGGCTGATGATCACCTGGTATCAGTCTCATCCAGTGGATCCAGGATCGTCCTTCTAAGATCTTAAAACCACAATTACAAAACCAATACATCTGGGCGAGTGCGCAAAGGAATCTGAGCAGTTGTAGTCCTTTTTCAGTTGGAAAATAGCATAGGCAACCACTGAATCCTAAGAAAGAAAAAATACAAAAATAGTCCAGATGATGAAGAATGCTATTCCCACTGGTGGCTGGATCCTTTGGATCATCAACTTCACTGGATTTCCTTGATGAGATTGGGCCCGTTTACTTGGGGTCTAACTTCCGTCCAGTTTGGATTAACATCCAATCATCGTGGTGGAATTTGTGGACTGGAAACTTCAAAGGTGGTGTTTGGGCTAATAGTCCTTGTTTCCTAAAAACTTCAAAATATCTGGACAGGTTATACACATATTGTTTCAATATTTTGCCTTTGATTTCCAAGGAAGTAATGCATATGCTTCCTGTAGTGAAAACTACTCCAAACAACAGTTCATATGATGGTAATCTGTCTAGGTTGGGTAAAACTCTTGACACCACTGTTGCTGTAGCATTACTGCAGATAAAAGCTGCAACCCACCCTATGAGGTGGTTCACTATGACTAATAAATATTTTACACTCCCCACTTTTGGTAATTCTGTAAAATCCACATGAATACATTGAAATGGTCTTAAAGCTGGTGGTACATCTTACCCATCTGTTGTTTTTCTGACAGCATATTCATTCACCTTTGTACAAACCAAACATTTGTTTATAATTGATGTTACTAAAGGATATATCCCAATACAACCATAGCTTAGTTTAAAAGTTTATGTACAATAGCTTGAAGTCCCCAATGACTCCACCCATATTTTGCCAAATGATGTCCAGAGACTAAGGGTTACAATGCATTAAGCAATAGCCGTCATAAAGTCAGCTTATTGCCCCCCACAAACTGGGTCCTCAATTCACCTACCTTAGAAAGGATGGAAGGCTGAGTCAACCTTGAGCCTGGTGAGATTCAAATTTACAGTAATTGCAGACAGCTGGTGTTAAATTACAATGCATTTATCCACTGAGCTATCCAGGCTCCCTGTCCATAGAGCTTAATTTAATGAATACAATTCAAAGGTTTGAGCAGACCAATTTCAAGGCAATTTGTCTCCAGGGGGTGTCCCTCCAAATCTGGTCTTGTTTTTGTATGGAGACCAATTATTTCAACACCATAATGTTCTCATCCAAGGTGATCCATTGATCTGGTGTTGGTTAAGAACTGTGCTTGATTCAAATTGAGAACTGTAGGTAAAATCAAATCTGTCTGCTGCATTAAAATTGTTTTATTTTTGTTTAGAATTTTGAATCAGATAACCACCACTGAAGGATAGTTCTGACTTGATGTGGGGTGCTTACAATGAGGGCTCCCTCAAAGGTCAATTTCCTACTTTCTGAGCCAACACCCCTCGTGCAATTCAATTTGTGTGTGTGTGTGTGTGTGTGTGTGTCTACAGAGAGACCGAATGGCTTTTCCAAATTTAGCAAACCCAATACAGGAGCCCTGGTTAAAGCCTGTTTCAAATTT
Organism: Arizona elegans; assembly: GCA_022577455.1. Lineage (NCBI taxonomy): Eukaryota > Metazoa > Chordata > Lepidosauria > Squamata > Colubridae > Arizona > Arizona elegans. Next base: position 2,691,746 of record JAKOOJ010000035.1, read on the forward strand.
TCAAGGCTTCCTCTTTCATGTCCCTCCCATTTCAAACTCCAAGGTCCAGATTCAATTAATTTTGCATAGAATTATCTTAATTCTTGCTTGTTTATAAATGGAGGCGGAGATGCTACCCCTCCTTTCTATCAGGAGTGATTTTTGTTTACTACTCCTGTTGGGGGAAAAAAAGTCTTTCCCTTTAAAGATTGCTGAAAGGCAGAGCTTTCCCCGTCCTGAATTCAAAACTCCTGGAATCAGTTTTATTGTTCCTAGTAAGGCAAGCAAGAAACAAACACATCTTTTATTCTTCCTTTTGTTGTGGAAATAAGGTGGCGTCTCAACTTCTTAATGGCCCATTGGTAAAGGTGGGGGCTGAACTCTGCCTGAGTTTCTGCTTGTTTTCTTTAGGGGAATTTTCTTGTGCTTTTAATATTGAGCTTCTCAAATCTTCCAACACTCCCTTCACTGATTAAGTGTATTCAAATGCTTTGTTCACTTAATCTGATCTCTGTCAATGAAAAACACCACTTCTCTTCTTTGGATCGGGCAATCTTTAACGCTGTCTTCCCTGCCCATATCACCACTTCTCTCCTACTTCTTAGCACTTCCACATTTCAATCTGCCAACTTCCATAACTTTCCAAAAACAAATCACATACCTTCTCCTTTCCATCAATTCTACTTTCTCTAACTCCTTCTTATACAATTCTCCTACCGCTGTCAGCACAAGTCTGTGTAGACAAACTTAAAGGCAACTTTCTGACTTCCCTTAAAACTTCCTCTCACCTTTCAACTACCGTATATCCTTTCTATAAACAATTAGCTCCTCAGCACCAATTATCTAATCTCCCCGCAAACTGAAGTGAACAAAAACAAGCATATTCTTGAGGCAGAATCCAACATTTTGGACAAAAATGCCACTGAATCTCTCCCACCACACATCGCAATTTCCAACTCATCTCTGTGACAATTCCCAAAAAGGGCAGCAGTTTATGCTACTGACAAACAAAAAAATAAACAACAAACAAACATACAAACGAACAAACGTGTCATCTGTTAAGTATGCAGAATGCACGCAGACATAGAATAAAAATAAGAATAAAAATAAGTTTATTTCTATATCACCCTTCTCCTAAAGGACTCAAGGCGGTGTACAGCCTATTTTGTTTAAGACAAACACCTATTTAAAATAATTAAAAATATTAAATGGATTCAGCTCAATTTAAAACCCCAGAAACTTAAAACATCCGATTTAAAATTATGTTGCTAACCCAGCCTGGCGAAATAACAGGATTCTGAGTACAGGTTTAATGAAGCGTTTTTAAACCTCCAAAAATTTCCAGAAAAAAATAAAATCAAAATTGTATTCAGAGCAGAAAAGTTTTCATATGCAAATTAAAGAGACCTAGCAGCAACAGCATTAGCCGATCACCCACTTCCCCCTCCTTTCTCTGCTCAGCAGAGAGACATGCTGTCCGCAGCCCACCCTTTTCCTGCTTCTTTCTTCCAAAGGAAGGGGCGGGGGGGGGGAATACAGGGAAAAAAATATTTAAAGTACATAGAATTCTCATCTTCCTTTTACCTCTCCTTTCAACAACACAACCCTCTGCATTTCTTTCTAATTTCTCACATTCTCAACACACCGGCATTCACATTTGCACTGAAATCAACTTCTTGTTTAAACCAATTTCACATACAAAAAATCCCACTTCATACAATCCAACCATTACAATAATCTCAAATATCTCCCACAGCCTCAAGCACAAATCTACTTTGCTGGCAGCCACACATATCACAATCAATGCAATTCCATTCAAATTTACACACTATCATTATATATATATACATATATATTTAACAGAAATCACACCAAATTGATCAAGTCATATCTGTTTTCCCATTTAGACAGGCTTCACCTTTTTAACTGCCTGCTAAACCCCGGGAGGGAAGAACAGTAAACTCTGGCTGTTTAAGAATGTCAGTTTATCAGAAAATTTATAACACTGCAATTAGTTCTTCTCTTACCACACATAAGATTACAAACAATACTTAGTTAAATACTTAATTCCAGAGACTTCAGGATGCCACCTGGTCTCCCAGGGGATTGATCAAATCCCACTCTTCCACCCCTTTAAAGGGTAGGTACCTCTAAACAGAGAGACTTTAACTCTCTGATTTATACTTACCTGTTTTCTTTTTCTTTCTTTCTTTTTTGTATTTATGTTGAGTCTCTGTGTCTGATCAACCTTCAAGGATTCTTGACTGGCCTGTTTTCGTCAGCGGGTTTACGGCACCTCCTCACTGAATCTCCGTGGACTTCAAAGGAGTCCTAATGGCCGGCCAGTGGATTTTCCTTGGGGAGGCGTCGATTCCCGCTGAGGCAGGCTGTCTGGTAGAACAAAAGTTCTCTGCCTTGTAGTCTCATCTGCAGGGTGCCATAAATGTTGTGGATTTAATAAGACAAACACAACTTTTAGATTAATCAGAGACAGATTTTATATATTGCGCAATAGGTTCAAGGCTCTGTACATGAAGCATTGAACAAAGACAAAAATTAGGTACAATGGTTTTATACCCTTCTAGACAAAGGATTCTGTTAACTCAGCAATTCATATGGTCATATACATTTATCATTTTTAATTGACATTTCCTCATTACAGAGTTTCTTTGCAAACCATTACTGAAGCATAGATTCAATTCAGCTTTTGACGATAGACAACTTTTAACTCATGTGGATCCTCTTGACCTAACCAACCTTTAAGCTGTATGTCATTAGAATGTTCCTTTCTTCTGACAACTTAGAGGCCTCCTAGAGGAACCAAAAGGATTTTGGCTGAGTTTGTACTTTTTCCAACCGGATGCATTGCTTTTTAGAATAGAGTGAATAGAAAGTTATCCAGTGGTCATCTATCAGAGCCCGCTTCATTACATTAGACTGGTGGACTTACACTCAAATACAATCCAAATACAGAGAACATATAAAAACATATGAAATTTATAATCAAAAACAAGAAATAGATAAAATTATATTAGATTCAGAAAATAAATTAATTAGTAGAATTTATAAATTTCTTCTACGCTATAAATTGGAAGAAGAGACAGTCAAAGAAATGATGATTAAGTGGGTTCAAAACATCAAACACACAATACCTTTGGAAAAATGGGAAAAGTTCTGGCAGGTAAACCTAAATTTAACAAAAGCAACGGCGTACAAGGAAAACCAACTGAAAATGTTTTATCGGTGGCATACTGTATGTCTCCAACCAGATTGGCAAAAATACAACCTAAAAATAGCCCAATTTGTTGGAAGTGCAAAAAGGCACAAGGGACTTTCTATCATTTATGGTGGACGTGCCCAGCAGCAAAGAAATTTTGGTCCAACATCAAAAAATGGTTGGAACAAATAGCAAAAACACAGATTGAAAAAGAACCAGAAACATTTTTATTAGGAATCTTTAACAAATCATACCCTAAGGATATCAAATATCTTACAATTCACATATTAACTGCTGCAAGAATAACCTACGCAAGAAATTGGAAACAAGAAAAAATACCAAGTGAAACAGAAGTAATAGGGAAAATTTTAGAATGCGCTGAAATGGATAGGTTAACCAAAGAATTACAAGAAAGAGAAGAATCAGACTATTATAAAATATGGAATAATTGGTATAATTGGTTAAAAATCAGAAATATACAAAAAATATAGGGGATATATTACATATATATATATATATATATATATATATATATATATATATATATATATATATATATATATATAATAAAAAATATTATTAGATTAAGGAGAGGTGAAGGAATATATCATAAGTAGAATTGTAGAACGTCACTCTGAAAAAATGCTTAAGAAGAAATTACACTCTTTTTGTGTATATGTTGTATAAATGTTTGTTGTGTATATGTTACGTATGTCTTTTTTAATATTTATATTCAATAAAAACTATTTTTTGTTTTTTAAAAAAAGAAAGCCTATTTACATAACACTCCTCTCCTCCCAGAAGTCACTTTGGGTGTTATTTACATAGAAAGTCTCTCAGGTGACCAGGGTGTGTACGTATCTTGGTCGACCTGCGCAGTTCAGTTGGAGGGGCAGCGTCGAGCAGGTCGGAGGGACTCCCTGTCTCTCCCTGCTCCGCCAGTGGAACCTCCAAGATCTCTTTGTGGGCGGCGACTTCTCCGGCCGGTGGAATCTCTTCGCTGGGGTGGCTCCTGACGCCAGGATCGTCAGCTAAGTCCTCCGCTGCACTCGGGCTTGACGTAGTTTGTGGTTCTGGCTGGTAGTCAGGGAGCGGTTCATTGAAGTTTTCCTCGGTGTCTGTGGCGCTTCGCCTTCTCAGTTGATCTATGTGCCTGCGCCAAACTCTCCCGTCCCCCATGTCTACTCTGTATGATTTGGGCCCCGTGATTTCTGTGATTGTTCCTGCTTCCCAGAGTGGGCCCTTCCCATAGTTCCTGGCGTGGACTGGAGTCCCTATGGTGAACTCCCTGAGCTTCTTCTCCCCCCCTTTGAAAACCTCGGGGGAATAGTTGGGATTTAGCCTATCCAGTACCCCTCGGAGCTTCCTTCCCATTAATAGCTCTGCCGGGCTTTCCCACTCCCTCACCGGTGCTGTCGGTGGATCTGGCCTAGACTCTTGGCAGGGCTGGCATCTCCCCACCCACTCGGTAATGTCTACATCCATGTTGGGCCACCAGACGTAGCTCCTGGCTAGTCCCTTCATCCGTACAATCCCAGGGTGCCCCTCATGCAACAGTGTTAAAACTTTTTCCCTTAGGCACAAGGGAACAATAACCCGACCGCCCCACAATAGACACCCCCCTTGCATGGTTAGCTCGTCCCGTTTGCTCGTATACTGTTTAAATTCCCTGCCCCCAGTCTTCTCCGGCCACCCCCTTGTTACCCAACTTGAGACCGTCCGGATCACGTGGTCCTTGGTTGAGGCTCTCGCTACTTCTGCTGATGTACTGGGCCCCGAGTCCAATACGTCTATCAGCAGAATGGGGATGCCGGGTGTGGGGTCTTCCAGCTTGTCTGGTAGCGGGCAACGGCTGAGTGCATCGGCGTTGCCCATGTCTGCCCCTGGTCGATGTACCAGGCGATAAGAGTATGCTGCGAGGAAGATGGCCCAGCGTGTCATCCTGGGCGATAGGTCTGCCAGTGTTGGTCGGTCTCCTGCGATGAGACCCAGGAGTGGGCGATGGTCAGTGATCAGGTCGAAGTCCCTCCCGAATAGGTACTCGTGGAACTTTTTTACTCCCGAGACGGTGGCGAGGGCCTCCTTGTTAAGCTGGCTATAATTTCTCTCGGCGCTTGACAGAGTTCGGGAGAAGTAGGCGATGGGTGCCTCTAGGCCATTCGGGAGTCTATGGCTCAGGACGGCCCCCACGCCGAACGGAGACGCATCACAAGCTAAAACAAGGGGAAGCGTAGAGTTGTATTATATCAAGAAACTCTCGGCTGACAGCAATTTCTTAATGTTTGCGAATGCAGTGTCCTCAGCCTTCCCCCATTTCCAGGTGGACTTCTTGGCTAACAGTCTGTGCAGGGGTTCAGCCACTGTTGCCTTGTCCTTTAAGAAAATTGGGTAGAAATTTAACAGTCCCAGGAACGCTTGTAGTTCCGCCTTGTCTTTAGGGGTGGGGGCCTCTTGGATCGCCCTGATCTTACTTTCGGTGGGGTGTATGCCGGTGCCGTCTACTCGGTACCCCAGGAACTCTACTGAGGGGACTGCGATCATGCATATTTTGCGTTTGACCCGGAGTCCTGCATTTCTGAATTTTTCTAAGACCGTTCTCAGCCTCCCCCCTAGCTGCTGTTCATCTTCCGCTGTGATGAGTACATCATCGAAATAGGGGACCACCCCAGGGATCCCCTGCAGCAGCCGCTCCATGGTGCTTTGAAAAAGTCCGGGGGCTATGCTAACTCCAAACTGCAGGCGGGTGCATTTGAAGGCCCCTCTATGAGTTACGATAGTCTGTGCTTCTGCGGTATCGCCATCTACCGGCAGCTGCTGATACGCCTGTGCAAGATCAGGTGTTGTGGCGAAAGGTACAAAAGGATATGGAAACCTGGAAAAAACTGCAGCTGTCTCTACTTGGAAGAATAGCAGCAGTTAAAATGAATGTTCTACCTAGATTTTTATTTTTGTTTCAAATGATTCCGGTGCTTAAAAATGATAAACATCTGATGGAATGGCAAAAAGGAGTGAATAAATTTGTTTGGAATGAGAAAAAGCCAAGAGTTAAACTGAAAATTATGCAACATATTCGTGAAAGGGGTGGACTTAAACTTCCAAACCTGCGATTGTATTATGAAGCAGCAGCGTTTACACAAGCAAGTGATTGGTTTGGAAGGACAAAGACTGGAATATTGAATATCGAGAGCTATGACCTTGAATTTGGTTGGCATGCATATTTATTTTATGAAAACAAGGTGGATAAAGTATTTAACAGACTCAAATGGGATTATAAAATACCGTTGTGGTTGGATCTTGGCCATATCATACGGAATATAAATATAAAGTCACTCGGGGGGTTTTTATACAAAGAAGTACTTTTTAATGATGGGGGCAGATGGCAATTGAAGTCATTAAAGACAGTGTTGGAAGAAGGGATTAATCTAACTTGGTTACAGTATAATCAACTTCAACTGAGATGGAGAGAAGATCAAGAAACTGGTTTAATGTTGCATGAAGAAGAATTGGTTAGACAGATAAAAGATAGAGGCCCAATGCATATTAAGAGGGTTTATAATGTTTTGTTAGAAAGAGATTCAGAAAATGAATTGGTTAAAGATTGTATGATAAAATGGGCGCAAAATTTTGGAGAACCAGTTATGATGGAAACGTGGGAAAAAATATGGGTTCAGAATGTTAAATTCACACAGTTGCAGAATTTGAGGGAAAATTTTTATAAAATGTTTTATAGGTGGCATTTAGAGCCTAAGAAATTGTCATGCATGTATCCTAATGTTCAACCAAAATGTTGGAGATGTGATTGCTTAGATGCTACATATTATCATATATGGTGGACATGCAAGAAAGCAAAGGCTTTTTGGATAAAAATTTGGTGGGTTATGCAAAATGTTTTGAAGAAAAAAACTCAATTTTCTCCTCAATTGTTTTTATTGGGTATAGTCAAGGGCTTTTCAGTGGGTGAAACAAAATTGATATTGTATATGGTGACAGCAGCTAGGTTATTGATTGGTCAATATTGGAAAAGGGATGATATGCCTACAATTCAAGAATGGACTTTGAAGATGGCCAGTTTTGCAGAAATGGCGAAGATATCAGCATATTTAAAAGACCGGACTCAGGAGACTTATGTATGGGAATGGAAGAAATGGATAGATTATGTGCAGAATAAATATCAAACTAGGAAGTACCAGATAGCTTTTAGCTGAATGTTGTGTAGAAATGTATAGTATATAGGGGGCAATATAGCTTATTGTTATGTAGAAATGTATGGTGCACAGGGGGGAGAATAGAGGGCTGGTAAAGCATGTTATAATACAATGTGGATGGATTTCACCTTGGGGAAGTCACAGGAGGAGGGGAGGGTTAGGGGGGGTTAGGGAGGGATGGGGGGAAATGGGGGAAAAATTGGTATTTGTAAAACTTTTTCAATAAAAAGTTTAGCGAAAATCTTGCCGGGGCCTAGGGAATGCAGCAGATGGTGTACAATTGGGACTGGATAAGCGCTCTGTTGCATGGCCTTATTAATTGTACACTTATAATCAGCGCATATGCGCACTGACCCGTCCGGTTTCACGGGTGTCACAATTGAGGTCTCCCATTTGGCGTGGTCGACTGGCACAAGCACCCCTTGCTTAATTAATTTGTCCAGCTCGACGTCTATTTTGGGTTTCAGGGCAAATGGTACCCTCCTAGGCTTCAAATGGATTGGGGCAACGTTGGAGTTGAGGTTGAACGAGATAGGGGTCCCCACATACTTGCCAAGCTGTTCGTCGAACACGTCCTGGAACTCCTGCATCAGGTCGTCCTTCAGGGTGCTCTAGATGTTCCTCACTCCGGTGAATCCCATGCCCAGGGCTCGAAACCAGTCCATGCCCAGGAGGCTTGGGAGCTTGCCGCTGACAATGGTGAGGGGCAGTCTCTCGCTGAACTCTCCGTATCGCACTTGGAACTCGCCTATTCCTTCTAAGGGGATGTGGTTTCCTTGATAGTCCTTTAGCCGGCGCCACTGTGGTTGGAGCTGCCGCTTGTGTGCGCTGGGGATGGCTTTCTTTAGGTTGTCCCACAACATGATGGAGATGGGTGATCCCGTGTCGATCTCCATCTGGCACTCACGTCCCACGATCTCAACCACGGTGTAGGTCTTTTCTCTGGGAGAGGTGCAGGTCTGGCCGATGCGGATAGTGTAGGCCTCGACGTCTTCAAGTTTCGCGCCCTTCCGGCTTCCACCATCTTTATTGGGCCTCCGGCGCGGCGCTGTCTCGGATTGACTGGCTTGGCCTTGTGGTTTGTAGCCTTGTGCTTGCTTGGCCCTGCAGACTCGAGCGATGTGGCCCTTTTTCTCACAGAAACGGCAGATCGCATCCCGGAACTTACAGTTGTGGCGGGGGTGGGGTCCTCCGCAGCTGGCGCAGTCGTCCCTGGGTCCCCGTCGGTCCAGCCTGGACTGCTCTGTGCAGTAGACCTCCTCCTCGGACTCCCCTTCGCTCTTGGTGCTTACGGCTTCATGGTGCACGGTCGCCAACCTCTGCGTTGTCCGGCCAAGGATGGTCCCTTGCAGTCTCTTGGCGGCCTTTACAGACAACTCTTGTGCTCTTGCTTCATCTAGGGTGATGTGCAGGGTCAGGTTCAATCTCGCGAGTAGCCTCCGTTGTAGTCGGCCATCCCTCACTCCGCAAATTAGTTGCTCTAGGAGCATTTCATCTAAATCTCGGTACTCGCACTGGTTTGCAGCCTTATGCAGGGCAGCGACGTACTCACTGATCGACTCACCGTCCTGTTGCAGCGTTTGCCGGAACTCGTACCGCTGGACGTACTTGGAAAGCGTTGGGGCATAGTGGTCTTTCAGCAGGGTCTGCAGCATTGACCATGATATGGTGTGGACCAAATTTGGCTCCGACAAAGCTTCGGCTGTGTCGAACACCCGTGGTCCGCAGTGGCTCAGGAACAGGGCCTTCTTCTGCACGTCTGGTAGCCCTTGCAGGTCGTTGGCCACCATGAAGCACTCGAACCGGGACATGTAGGATCCCCACTTCTCTTCCTTGGGGTTGAAAGGCGCTGGCGGGGTGTAGGCAGACATCGTTTCTTGCTTCTCCGGTGCTCCGCTCGCTCGCCTGGCTGGATTTTGGATTCGGGCGTTCCATGTTTCTCTCGGAACGTGATTTCAGCTCTTTTCGGTTGTGGCTTCAGCTCTTTCCTTGGCTTCTGGCCTCGATCCCACCTTTGTCGCCAATGTTAAGTTGGGTGAATGAGGACGCAGCAAGCCAGGCAGTGAGTGACAACAGCTCTTTATTGTAGGGTGAGAACCCAGCGACTGACCTAGGGAAACAGCTCCCTTTATATACCTTGCAGCTGTGGTGGTCAGCCAATCAGCTGATGGTCAGTTAGTTCAAACTTCCCGCCAAGAAAGCCTATTTACATAACAAAAATAAAACCACAACTTTCTATCCTTATGTTTCGCCATCAAAGTTAAAAAGATACTACAGACTTCCTCATTTTAGCTGCCTCCAGCAACCCTCTTCCTTGTCGTTTAACAATAAAAAAGCCCCCAAAATGGTGCAGATCTTCAAAAAGGAGTAACAGGCTGTGGCCTCTTTTCAGCTTAATAAAGATAATACTCCCAGAAAGTGATTAAGAAATGAAAGGCACTACTTATTATCCGTTTGAAAAATAAATTCCAAAATGGCTTCTTTTTCAACAACAAAGTGATTGCAACCCCAGCTAAACGACTCACCACTCCCATGGCTTCCTGCAGGCCGCTGCTATATGGTGCTGTGGCCCCGCCCTCTGAGCCTGTCCCATTGGAGGAAGAAAGCTCCGAGCATGAGGAAGAGGAGTCAGCCAGGCCTCCCTCTCCAGGCCCCTCCCCTCTGGCACTGTCTCAGGTGCCGGCCGAGGGAGAGGAGATTAGCAGGGAGACAGGTGGCTCGGTTGAGAGTGACGGAGAAACATCATTCCTGGACGCACGCCTCCGAAGGCGTGATAAATGATTGCAGCAGCTCAGGAGGCGTGCTAGGGATTAGAACTGAGTCACTGGACCACACCCCAGAGACTATATAATAGAGGGTGGTGGCCAGTGATCCTTGTGACGAACAAAAGTAAACCTTGGATAGTCACTAAAGCCTCGTCCGGAAACTGCTGAGAGAAATATTATTCTGATTGGACTTTTGGACGCTAAGTATCTTATCTTTCTGTTTTGTGGAAATAAATGCACTTGGCAGACAGTGTGTAAATCGCTGCCAAGTTGGAGATAAGGACCTGGGTGTGTGCCAAAGTGTTTCCTTAACCCTCGGCTGGCTGTGTTTGTGTGTGTGTGTGGACGGGGACAGATCATCTTGTTCGTCACCCATACTCCATCGTTAACCCACGATGGACCAACAGCTGCAGCAGCAGATACAGCAGATGCTGGAAGCCAATCAGCTTCTGCAACAGCAAGTAGCACAGCTAACTGCCCAACTTGCTTTGGGAAATGCTCCTGCAGCTCCACCTCCTCCCCCTCCCCATCCGAGATGCCCAGTGAACGTGCCAGATTGGTTTTCTGGGCAGCAGGAGATGTTCCCGGCCTTCTTGGGACAATGCCAACTGTTCATGGCGATGAGGCCGGAGGATTTTCCGGATGACCGGGCTCGGGTGGCATTTGTTATCAGCTCCCTCTCTGGCACTGTCAGGGCATCAATTAATCCCATGTTTGGCTCTGGGAAAAATCACCCTGGTTTAGAGGAGATGGATCGTGGCTTATTCCAAGTTGCAATATTCTGATAAAGAAAAACGCGAAGGAAAGTTTCTAATGAAACTCATTTATTTGTTATAAAGAAAATAAAACACCTCACTAACTAAGAAAAGTAATTGTTACATTTTGGCAAGCGAGATCTCCTGCCGGTCCAGCCAGACCTCTGGCAAGAGAACAAAGGAAAGAGTGTGTGAAGCAAGTGAAGGAATGCGGACATGCGTAGTAAAGTACTGATAAGGAACTTGGCAAACTACAGTAAGTCTATTAGTCCAAAAATAATGAAGCTCAGCTGGGAAATAAAAAAACGCTGTGACATTCCCCTTCTTTTGCCAGTTGAGCGAATATCAGTACATCATCAAATAAGGCACATCTTCATACGCAGATACTCGTGTTGAGCTGCTGGAAGTGGTTTGTTGAGCATATCAGCAATTTGATCATGTGTAGATACATATTGCATTTTGACAAAACCTTTTTTCACTAAATGCTTTATGTTTTGATAACGGATGTCAATGTGTCTGGACCTAGAACCTGTGAAATGAGATTCAGAAATATAAACCACCGATTCATTGTCTTCCATCACGGTGATCGGTCGGATCGGGTGTGTCCAGATATCTGTGACTAAAGCATCAAACCAAGTTAGAGAATTACATGCATCTGAAACACAAGCATATTCAGCTTCAGTAGATGAACAAGAAACAAAATTCTGTTTACGTACTTGCCAATAAACAGGACATCCATTTAAGAACATCATATAACCTGAAGTACTTTTATGTGATTTCTTATCACTTGCCCAATCAGAATCTGCATAACAACATAATTCTGCATAATCAGTATGTGTTGGTTCTAACAATAACTTCAAATGTTTGGTGTATTTTAGGTATCTCAATAATTTCTTAATACATGTCCAATGAAACTGTTTTGCCTTACCTACGTGTCGTGATAAGAGATTAACACTAAGTGCAATGTCGGGTCTGGTCCAACTACTAATGTATAACAGTGACCCAATGACTGAACGATAAAGTGTTTGATCCTCGAACTCAGGACTTGCTTCTTGTGTCAAGTTGTGAAAATCTGTTTGCATGGGTGTCTTTGTTGTGTTAGCATCTTTCATGTTACAATGATGCAAAATTTGTTCAATTTTATCTTCTTGTGAAAGACTAAACCCCTTCTGTGTTTTTTCAATCTGAACACCTAAATAAGTGCTAATGTAACCTAATGATTTCAATGTGAAGTATCTCTGCAAAGCTTTGGCAAAAATTTCACTCATTTGCTTATTTGGACCAATATAAACAATATCATCAACATAAACAAGAACTATCTCATATGCATTGTTAGATCTTTTTTTTTATTATTATTACAAAAGTTTTACAATTACATTTTCACCCCTTTTTTCCCCTCTCAACCCACCCCAAACTTCCCAACCTCCCTAACCCACCCTAACCCTCCCCTCCCCCCGGACTTCCGCACAGTATACTCATATCAGGTAAAAGGAAAAACCCTCCTTTGTATATAAAACTTGAACCCCTCCCTCCCCCTTATAAATTTTCATCTTCATTACCTTAAAATATTTCTATCTTAATATAACATTTTCAAATAAAAGCTATTTGATACTTCCTAGTTTGATATTTGTTCTGAACATAATCTATCCACCTCTTCCATTCCCATTCATAAGTCTCTTGTGAACAATCTTTCAGATATGCTGAAATCTTCGCCATCTCTGCAAAACTGGCCATCTTCAAAGTCCATTCCTCAATCGTGGGCAGCGCTTCATTTTTCCAGTATTTACCTATCAACAATCTTGCTGCTGTTATCATATACAATATCAGTTTTGTTTCACCCAATGTAAAACCCTTAACTATACCCAGTAAAAACAATTGTGGAGAAAATTGATTTTTTTTCTTCAGAACATTCTGCATGACCCACCAAATTTTTATCCAAAAAGCCTTAACTTTCTTACAGGTCCACCAAAAATGATAATATGTAGCATCTAGACAATCACATCTCCAACATTTAGGCTGCACATTAGGGTACATACACGACAATTTTTTGGGGTCTAAATGCCATCTGTAAAACATTTTATAAAAATTTTCCCTCAGATTCTGCGACTGTGTAAATTTAACATTCTGAACCCAAATCTTTTCCCATGTTTCCAACATCACTGGTTCCTCAAAATTTTGTGCCCACTTAATCATACAATCTTTAACTAGTTCAGTTTCTGAATCCCTTTCTAACAAGACATTATAAAGTCTTTTAATATGCATTGGACCTTTCTCTTTTATATGTCTGACCAATTCTTCCTCATACATCATAATACCAGTTTTTTGGTCCTCTTTCCATCTCAATTGCAATTGATTATATTGTAACCAAGTTAGATTAATCCCTTCAGCCAACAATGTCTGTAATGTCTTCAGCTGCCTTCTGCCCGCATCTGTAAAAAGAACCTCTTTATATAAACCCCCCCCGAGTGACATTATATTTGTATTCCACAAAGTATGACCAAGATCCAGCCATAGCGGTATTTTATAATCCCATTTGAGTCGGTGCTTCTTCCAAACTCTCAACAAAGAATCTCTAAGTATATGGCTTTTAAATACTTTATCCACTTTGCTGTCATAAAATAAGTAGGCATGCCATCCAAATTCCAAATCAAAACTTTCTGCGTTTAATATTCCAGTCTTTTTTCCTCCAAACCAATCACTTGTTAAAGTCAAAGCTGCTGCATCATAATATAACTGTAGGTTTGGAAGTTTAAGACCTCCCCTTTCTGGAACATCTTGCATAATTTTCAATTTTACTCTTGGTTTTTTCTCGTTCCAGACAAACTTGTTCACTCCAGTTTGCCATATTTTTAGTTGTTTATCATTTTTAAGCACCGGAATCATTTGAAACAAAAAAAGAAATCTTGGCAAAATGTTCATCTTAACTGCTGCTATTCTTCCAAGTAAAGACAGCTGCAGTTTTTTCCAAGTCTCCATGTCTTTTTGCACCTCTCGCCACAACACCTCATAATTATTTTGAAACAATTTCATATTTGATTCTGCAACCTGAACTCCTAGATATTTTACCTTTGGTACAATCTCAAAACCTGCCCTCCTTTCAAGCTCGTGTTTACGATCTTGTGTCATATTTTTGACTATCATCTTAGTTTTTTTCTGGTTCAGTCTAAAACCTGAAACTTTACCATAGTCTTGTATAATGCCCTTCATCTGGATTATTGATTCCATTGGCTGTGTTAGGGTAACGACCAGATCATCTGCAAATGCCTTTATTCTGTAATCCTCTTGCCTTATCATTATACCTTTCAAGATATTAGAGTCCCTTATTGTATTTAACAAGACTTCTAGTGTTAAAATAAACAACAATGGGGACAGCGGACATCCCTGTCTTGTTCCTTTTTCGATTTTAAACTCTGTTGTCAAACTTCCATTAATAATAATCTGTGCCTTTTGCTCTTGATAAATTGCTGAGACCGCCTGTATAAATTGGTCCCCAAAGTCCATCTTTTTTAAAGTCTTTAGTAGAAAATTCCAGTCCACTTTATCAAAGGCCTTCTCTGCATCCAAGAAAACCAGCACTGCAGGGATCTGTTTATTCTTCTCAAGATATTCCAATAAGTCTATTACTTGCCTTACGTTGTCCTTCATGTGCCTACCCTCGATAAATCCCGCTTGGTCATCATGAATCACCTTTTGAATTACTGGCATCAATCTGTTGGCTAATACTTTTGCATAAATTTTATAATCCGTATTCAAAAGAGATATTGGTCTGTAATTCTCCGGTTTTTTGGGACCTGCTTGCTCTTTTGGTATCAAAGAGATATAAGCTGTAGTCCATGATGGGGGTACTTTTCCCCCTTGTTGTATGTTACAAAATAAGTCTCTGAGTTGTTCCACCATTTCTGCCTGCAAAGTTTTATAGTACACTGCAGTCAGACCATCCGTTCCAGGAGCTTTGGCTGTTTTTAATTGTTTTATTGCTGCTATTATCTCCTCCTCTGTTATAGGATAATTCATTCTTTCCTTTTGTTGCTCAGTAATTTTTGTAACTCTTTTGTTGTCTAAATATTTTTCTATAAGTCCATTCTGCACCTCCTCTTTGGCATATAGTTTAGTGTAGTATTCAAGAAAAGCTTCTTTAATTAATTTCTGTTGAAAAATTTCTTTCCCTCCGATATCAATACTATCAATAGTCCGTATACTCTGTTTCTTCCTCAATGTGTAGGCCAACCACCTGCCCGGTTTATTGGTGTTGCAGAATGTATTATGCTTCGCGTATTGTAAATTTGTTGCAACTTGTTCCGCTATAAGCATTTGGAATTGATCTTTCAAAAGTTTTATGACACCACGTATTCTTTCATCTGTTGAATTTTTAATAAGTAACTGTTCTTTATTCTTTATTTCTGCTTCCAATTCAAGTCTTTTCTTTTGTCGGATCAATCTATGTTTAGAGTTCATATAAATAAGCACCCCTCTCATATAAGCTTTGCTTGCGTCCCACACAATTTCCATTGGAGTGCCTTTATTCAGATTCATTTCAAAAAACTCTTTCAAATACTTTTTAAGTTCTATTATATTTTTTTCATATCTGAACAAGTTTTCATTTAATCTCCAAGAGCGTCTCTCAGTCTTACATGTCTCAATTTCTATCCACACTGGGCTATGATCAGTCAAAGTTCTTGGCAAAATCTTTGTTCTTTTTGTCCTAACAAGTAAGTCATCTGACAACAAAATGAAATCAATCCTAGAGAAGGATCTATGTCTATCAGAAAAGAAAGTATAATCTAGTTCTTTTGGGTTATGTATTCTCCAAATATCTTTTAATTCCAAGTATTCTTTCATATCAAAAAAAGTCTGTGGTAGTCTAATCCTTGACTTCGCCAAAGTCTTTTTATCTAATTTAGAATCAATTACTCCATTCCAATCTCCCATAATTAAAATAGATCTATAATCCCATTGTAGTATTTTAGTATGTAGCATTTTGTAAAAATAGTCCTGTTGTTGATTGGGAGCATAAATTCCTATCAAAAGAATTTGACTATTTGCAGAAAGTAGTTCAATTGCTACAAACCTGCCATCTTGATCAGCTTCTATAAGTTTGGCTGTTAATTTTTTATTTACATAAATAACCACACCATTCTTTTTTTGGTTAGTTGAAGATATAAAATGTGTCCCTAATTTGGAATTTTTCGAATAGTTTTGATCTTGAACTGTAATATGTGTTTCTTGTAGACAGATTATATCATTATTAAATTGTTTCAAATATGCAAATACTTTCTTCCTTTTCTGTGTTGCATTCAACCCATTCACATTCCAAGATAAACATTTAATCATCATTATTCTCTTTCTGGAGCAAAGAACAGAATAATCGGATTTCATCCGAAATCTTCAATCCTGCATTCCCCACGGCCCCAGTCTCTTGTATAGTCTTTGCCCCCTTTTCACCTTGTCTTTCCTGCTGTAACTTTTCTTTAAGTTGCTTGGATTTTGCTCGGGTTATACGCTGGTCCTTGACTTCAGCCATCCAAACCGGCTCCAAGATTGGAGAAGGTTCCACCAAAGGCTCATCCAGGAAACCTCCTTCAGCGCCCTTCAACTCCTCTGATTCCTGCTTAGATTGTTGTTGCGGTTCTTGAAGTTGCTTCTTATCACTCTCCTTAATCTCCAAAACTGTGGATGTACGTGGGGATGGTGTTCTTTCTTTAAGGATATCAGTATAAAATTGCTCCGCCTTCTCCACAGTATTCAAACGGTATCTCTCTCCCTTATATCTCAAAATTATGCCAGTTGGAGCATCCCAACGAAATGGTATCTGGTTATTCTGCAGTTCTTTAACAAGAAAGCCAAAGTCTTTTCTAGATTTCAACATCTTAGGTGGAAGCTCTTTATAAACTGTGATTTTTGACCCTCCCACTTGCACAGAGGTAAGAAAAGATTTTTGCAGGATATCATTTCTTATTGCTCTGTCTGTAAAATATATGACCACATCTCTGGGCAATTGTCTTTGTCTGGCCACCCAGGAATTCACTCTGTAAATTTTGTCTATTTTATAGAAAACCATATCAGGGTTAATTTTTAAAATCACAGCTAAGGCTTCAGCACAGACCTGTCTCAAATCTTGTCTCTCCTCTTCTCTAATTCCTCGAAGCCGTATAGCGAATTCCATTGCCCTGAATTGCATCATAACAATTTCGTTCTCAACTCTCTGCATCTTATCATCAACATCAGAAAATTTATGATCATTATCTTTCATCTTAGCATTAACTTCTGATTTAAATTCATCCACTTTTGACTCAACTTTCATAATAAATCCTGCCAGGCCAGACGCCACATCTGTTATTTTTTTGGTCACCTTCTTTTGGTTCTGCTGCATTTCCTGCATAATTTCCTGTTGAGACTTTTGGATTTTATCATCTATTTCCTGTTGAGCTTTTTGAAATTTGTCATCCAGGATTTTTGAAATAAATTCTTTTAAATCTCCCATATCAAAATCTTTTTTCTGAGCTTGTGACTGCGTGTCCTGTTTGCGTGTGGGGGATCCCCCCCCCTGTTTTGCCTTCCTGCTTCTTTGAAGCCATCCTGCCACGTAGGCTAGCTTTTCTGAAGAGGGAGGTTCCTCTTCTTCTGCCACCTCCACAAAACCTTCTAAAAAAGTCCCCCAGATTTAATCAGGGCAGATCTGTGGTGATGCAAAGTCAAGTATTGAAAAGGGAGAGATTTTCCTCTTGTTCCTGTTATTACAGCCGAAGCAACTTAATAACAACTTATTAACTTTGTAACAAAGCAAGATAACTTCACCAATCCACACTCGCTGATTCGTTTACTCTAATGCTGAGCGCCATATTTTTTCCAGTCACTTTCACTCATGCAAAAATGTTCCCTTCAAAATAAGAAATCAGCAAAGTGCTAATACTTGCAGTTCCGAGTTTCAGGGTTCAAGTAAATTTCGGCTGCTTGTTTGGGTTGTTTCCTTTCTCTATTGAAGTTTCCTGCAGCCGGCTTGTTCTGCAAAAGCAGAGACGTCCCACACCGCCCGGAGTCTCAGCAGGTTGGGAGGGAGCCGCGCCTGTTTCCTCCCCAGAAACAATTCCCTGGGGGGGTTGCAGGGGCTCGACCTGTGCCCTGCTGCCTCTTCTTCAAGAATCCTGAGGATTTTGAAGCTTTCAAGCCGCTTCACGATCGGGAAGCGGCTCTACAAGCGGCTGGGCTGGCGGTGCTTAAAAAGGCACCGTCGTCGCCGAAGACGAGGAAACCGGAAGTCCATTGTTAGATCTTTTTGTGAACACGCACTCATCAGTTTCGGACTTAATAAAGCCCATTGAATTTAGTTTGTCAGTAAGACATAAATACCACATTAAACCAGATTGTTTCAGACCATAAAGACTTTTGTTTAGGAACCAGGTATCCCCTTCTTGCTGTCGGAATCCTGGAGAACTTCTCACGTAGATCTCTTCATCTAGATCTGCATGTAGATAAGCCGTGTCAACATCAAACTGGAAAACTTCTAGACCAAGGATAGTGGCAGTTGCTAAAGCAATTTTTACACTCTCAGTTCTGACTGTCGGTGAGTAAGTATTTGTGTAGTCCTCAGGATAACATTGAGTGAAACCCTGAGCTACAAGTCTGGCCTTGTACAATGACTCACCATTTGGTTTCTTTTTGATTCTGTAGACCCATCGAGTGCCAATGACCTTTTTGTTTGCTGGAGGTTTTGCAGGTGTAAATACTTTAAGTTTCTTCAGACTGTCCATTTCAACCTGCATTGCCTCATACCATTTGTCTTGCTCTGAATCAGGGAGCTGCTTGATTTGTGTGAAATTATCAGGTGGAAGTGTAACATTGCAAATCAAAGGCAAGGGTGCTTTTGTCAGTTGCCAAGAATATCGTTGTGGAGGGATTCCTTTTGTGGCCCTCTTGGAACGTCTCGGAACAACTGTCCAATCTTCTTCTGCTTCGTCCTCGTCCTCACTTTCGTCGCTAGCGTCAGCATCCGCGGCTTGCGAAGACGGAACATCGGGTTGAGAAGAATCAGTGGAATCTTGATCATCAATCTGCGTGGCATCAGCAGTATCATCTCTGGGAAAATAAACTCCGGGATCATTGGAATGAATCCTGGACCAGTCAATATCTTCCTCAAAATTAGCAGATTGGGAAATCACAATTGCATGTTTAGAGTCAATAAATTTGCTCCATTTTGAGTTATCATCAATACCCATAAATCTCAGTCTCTTTGCTGTTGGACTTCCTTTTCTTCTTTGAGCTAAGGGAATGTTCACCATAGCATATGAACCAAAAATATGAATGTTTTTAAGATCGGGCTTGTAGCCATACAACATGAAGAAAGGAGTCTGATTTGTTACACTGCTCCAAGTACGGTTGACAATGTAATTTGCATACTTGATAGCTTCACCCCAGTATATCATATCAAGGTTGGCGTCTTCTAGGAGACAACGCATCATGGTTTGCAGTACTCCTTTTCTTCGTTCTACGACTCCATTATGAGCCGGTGTATAAGGGGCCGAAGTCTGATGAATAATTCCATTCTTATGCATCCAGTCCTGGAAACGCTGAGACATGAATTCGGCACCACGATCACTCTGGATTCTGGCGATGCGAACTTGGTGTTGGGTAGAAACAAGGGCTGCAAAGTCTTTAAAGATCTGAAAAGTCTCTGATTTTTCTTTCATAGGATATACATATCCATATCTAGAGTAATTATCAACAATTGTTAGAAAATATTTTCTACCACCAAATGATGGCGGGAAAGGACCAACTATGTCAATGTGAACCAAATCAAAAATGCGTATTGACAGGCGTGTAGTGTGTTTGGGAATGGCTGCTGCTTTGGATTTGGCCTTTTTGCAGACAGCACAATCCAAAAACACCTTACACCCCTTTAGATCCAAACCTTTTGTGAACTCCGGCATCTTCCTAAGAACACGGAAACTGGCATGCCCCAATCTTCTATGCCATTTGTGGATACACCTGGAATGCAAAGGTTTACCTGTTAGTGAATTCTCAACATTAACATTTTTATGCGGAACCTCAGGCTTGCTCTGAGCAACCTGTTTACCAATTCTATTTTTGTTGGCTTTAGGAGCCTTTGGAATAGCAACAGGATCTCTCTCTGGAGCATCTCTATCTGGGCCTGTGCTTTCCCTTTTTGGAGTTTGCATACTTGCCTGTGTTTGTGGTTTAGGCTTTGGCTTTAAGTAATAAACACAACCAATTAATATGGTTTCAGCAACAATATCTCCATCTTTAACTATGTAACTTGCTTTTTCAAGGTGGTGAACTTGGAACTTTAACATTCTAGACAAGTGATACTGACTAAGCAAATTACTGGTTGCTGTTGGTATGTAATAAACATCAGGAATGAATGCATCGAGCTCTTCAACATAAACAGTTCCTTTTCCTTTGACCTGACAAGGATGATTGGAAAAAGAATAAAGTTCACGTAGTTCTGGTTCAGGCTCGTGCATCTCTATGAAAAGTTCCTTTCTGTAGGTAACATGCAATGCTGCACCACTGTCCAAAGTCCACAGGAGTCGTCTGTCGTACTCTGGTTGAGGTTGTGGCTCATTGGTTAAAGCCAATGTGGCGAGTGGAGTTTGTGGATCACGCCGGGGACCATGACGACCTTGTCTACCGCCTCTGCCTCTGCCTCTGGAATCTGTTCCTCTGGGCTGGTACGTGACGGGAGCTGGAACTCGTTGGGGACAATCCCGGGTGGCATGTCCCACACGATTGCAGGTGTTGCATCTTGGCATCCTTGGAGCGTAGGTCCTTCCTTGGAAGGGACGCCTAGCTGGAGCTCTTGATGCGGGTGGTCCTCTCAAATGTGGCGTGGCCAACATGAATGCCTCTTCTTCAATTAAAAGTCTACAGACATTGTCCACTGTGCATTGAGCAATTGGGACTTGGTTAATTTTTGTAACAGCATCTTTCCATTCATAATTCAAAGAGTTAATAATGATGCTGATCATTTGAATATCTTCAATGTTATGGCCTCTTTCTCTCAATTCTGTTCTCAGTCCTTTCAGTTTGGTCAAATGTCCTCCAATTTGTTCACCGGGTTTCAATCTCGAACCGTGGAGTTCAGACATGAGTAAACATGAAGATTCAATTGAGATAGGCCTGTAGCAATTTTCCAATTCAGCCCAAATTTGACGGGCTGTTGTATTTGGTGGAAAAGTGACCTGCAGTTCAGTATCCATGGACATCAATAATGTTGTGCGAGACCTTATCTCTAAATCTCGTATTGCAAAATCCCATGGTTGTGCAGGAGGGTTAAATACCATACAATGCGTGCCTTCTCTAAGAAGCAATAGTGTAATCTCACTGACCCAGGCTTTGTAATTGTGTCCTGACATTTTTAGTTTTGACTCACCAGTTAGTGGAGAGACAGAAAATGCCTGGTAAGGAGCCTGCACTTGGTATGCTGGCTGTGCTGGCAGAAATGCCTGTGGTATTTGCTGTGCCTGTTGTGGACCTAAAAATGGTCTTGGTTGTGCCATTGGAGGTGGACCAGGAGGTGGCCCTATTTGCACTTGTGGCTGGGGCACATATGCAGGCATTTGTAGCTGCTGTGGCTGATGCACTGGAATCTGCTGTATTCCAGTTGCCATTTGTGCTTGATCTGCAATATTGGCATGACCTGCTGGAGATGCAGTCATTTGCCTTTGCTTCATAAAGCGTGCCTGTGTTCCATCTAAAAAGGCACCATCACCACCAGGGGGTGTTTGAGTTCGGGCCTGTGGAAACACTTGTGGCATTTCAGCTTCCTGTAGTAAATTACTTTCGCCAGCAGATGGTGCTGCACCTTTAGCTTCGGGCAGCTTTGCAGTTACAAGAAATGATTGGGTGGCAGGTTTATATGTAACTTGATCAGGGAGACTTTCATGTGACGTACGCAGGGCCCTCTGTCTTAATTGGCCTGACACAAAATCCACCAGGGGGGAGTGTCTTTGGCTCCGATGAAGAAGACAATATGGCGCTTTTTGAAAATCTTAAGTTGTCTCCCTTATCTTGCTCAAGCATAGATATAGCCATTTTTGCCTGGGATAGCTGCTGTTCATAGAGTTTTATACGGTCACGAAAGGCTTTCATAGCCAGCTCATCCAGGGTGAGCTTAGAGCTTCGAGGAGAATAATGAATTGTTTCTCTCTCTGCGTGGGAGTAATTTTGCTCGGCAGTGTGCTTTGGCCTTGCATCGAGCGTTACAAATTCAGAAGGTTCTGGGGAGACAGGTTGAGAGCTGGCATAATTAGAAGGGGGAGTTACTGACCTCAGTCGTAGTGCTTCTCCTTCAAAAACAGCTTCTGTGTTATCTCCCTCCATTTCTGTTCCCACGGCTTTTTCTTGTTCCAGGCGTGTGGCTTTAGCAAGGGGCTGGAAATCTGAAAATCTCCTGTCTGCCACCTCTTCGTTGGAAAAATCAATCAAATCATTTACGAAGAGTGGTCTTAGTTTCATTTTGCCTTTTTTCTTCTGTTTCGGCATCTCAGCAATATAATTAGCGTACCTCAGTAGCTAAAAACTAATTGCCTATGCGCTCTTATCAGAAATAACAAAACAAGGAAAAAAGCCATAAATCAACCGTCCGAGTGTTACCAGATGTCAGGGCATCAATTAATCCCATGTTTGGCTCTGGGAAAAATCACCCTGGTTTAGAGGAGATGGATCGTGGCTTATTCCAAGTTGCAATATTCTGATAAAGAAAAACGCGAAGGAAAGTTTCTAATGAAACTCATTTATTTGTTATAAAGAAAATAAAACACCTCACTAACTAAGAAAAGTAATTGTTACATTTTGGCAAGCGAGATCTCCTGCCGGTCCAGCCGGACCTCTGGCAAGAGAACAAAGGAAAGAGTGTGTGAAGCAAGTGAAGGAATGCGGACATGCGTAGTAAAGTACTGATAAGGAACTTGGCAAATTACAGTAAGTCTATTAGTCCAAAAATAATGAAGCTCAGCTGGGAAATAAAAAACCGCTGTGACAGGCACTGCCGCCCGATGGGCCATGCCCCTGTTGTTGCAAGATAGCCCCTTGCTCCTGGACTTTCAGGGCTTTTTACAACACCTGTGCACCATGTTTGAAGACCCCCTCTGGGTGCAGACGGCAGCGAGGCGCATCAAGGACCTCCGCCAAGGCAAGTGCCCCCTGCAGGACTATTTTGCGGAGTTCCGACTGCTAGGCCAGGATTTGGCTTGGAATGAGGTGGCGCTGATGGACGCCTTCCAGGACGGCCTCTCCGACGAGATGCAGGACAAGCTGGTTTGTGTGGAGGCGCCACCAACCCTCGACGTGCTGGTGACCCAATGCCTGCGCATCGACGCCCGCCTGCAATGGCGACGGCCCCATCGGGCTTTTCCGGAACCACCGACAGTGTCGGCACCCCCGCGTTTCACACCGACAGCACTCCGGACCGCACCGTGTTTTGTGGCGACGGCTGAGGAGCCCATGGAGCTCAGAGCAGCCAGACCTCAACTGACGGCCCAGGAGCGGATGCGGAGACGTCAAGGGGGGTTGTGCCTCTATTGCGGCGAGGCGGGACATTTTGCCGCCTCGTGTCCCCGGAAGCGGAGTGGACCGCTCAAGCCTGTTCCGGAGTCTCGGCGTGACCAGCCAGGAAACGGGCCAGGCCTGGCCTAGGGGAAACTCTGGGTCAGGCACGTGACCAGGCCCTGCCGGAGTCGGCGGCTGTGGACTGTGAGCCCCCTCGGCACCTGATTTTGAACACCCGGGTGTTGTTGGCTAACCGGTCGGAGGGGCTCCAGGCGCACACGCTGGTGGACTCGGGGACCACTACGAACTTTATGGACCAGGCCTTTGTGACCCATTACAAAGTCCCCTTGGTTCCAGTGGACCCTCCATTGAGGGTCGAGACTATCGATGGGCGGGAACTCGTGGCGGGGCCCATCAAATTCGCTACCCAGCCCTTGTGCCTCGCCATTGGGAACCATGAAGAGTCGATCCAGTTTTACGTAACGGCGGATCTGCACTTTCCCTTGGTCCTGGGGATGGCCTGGCTTCGGGCGCACGATCCTCAGGTGGCGTGGTCGAGAAATGCCATCTCGTTCCCGAGCCTGCATTGTGTCGACCACCTTCGCCACACCTGTGCCGGCCAGGACGTCTCTGCCCCGAACGTCTCCTTGCCTCCGGAGCTGACGCCCTTCGCCGACGTGTTCAGCGAGAAGGAGGCGGACTGCTTGCCCCCGCACCGACCCTATGACTGCGCGGTGGACCTGATGCCCAACGCGCCCCTGCCCTCGGGATGCCTGTACTCCATGTTGGAGCCCGAGCTGGCCACCTTACGGGACTTTCTGGAAAAGAACCTGGCCCATGGGTTCATCTGGCCCTCGACCTCCCCGCTCTCGGCCCCGGTCCTCTTCGTTAAAAAGAAGATGGGGGACTTACGCCTGTGTTGCGACTACCGGCGCTTGAATGCCATCACAGTGCGAAATCGCTACCCCCTGCCGCTGATCCCGGAGCTGATGGAGAGGTTGCGGGAGGCCTCGATCTTCACTAAGCTCGATCTCCGAGGGGCCTACAACCTGGTGCGCGTACGAGAGGGGGACGAGTGGAAGACGGCATTCGGCACTCGGTACGGACACTTCGAGTATACCGTCATGCCGTTCGGGTTGACCAACGCCCCCACGGTCTTCCAGCACTTGATGAACGACGTGTTCCGGGACATGCTGGATCGGTTCGTGGTGATCTACTTGGATGAGATTTTGATCTATTCCCGGACCCCGGAAAGTCACCTCCAGCATGTCCGCCAGGTCCTGCAGCGCCTGCGGGAGCACCAGCTCTATGCAAAGTTGGAGAAATGCTACTTCTTCCAGACTTCCATAGAGTTCCTCGGGCACATCATCACCCCCGAGGGCATCGCGATGGACCTGCGCAAGGTGGAGGCCTTGCGCAGTTGGGAAACCCCACATCGGGTGAAGGACGTCCAGCGTCTGTTGGGATTCGCCAACTACTATCGGACCTTCATCCCGGGCTTCGCCACCCTGACCTTGCTGTTGACCCAGCTCCTTCAGAAGAAGGTCCCGTTCCAGTGGGGGCCCCCGCAGCAGCAGGCCTTCGAGGTCCTCAAGCAGGCCTTCCTCACGGAGCCAGTCCTGAGGCACCCCAATCCACACTGTCCGTTCGTGGTTGAGACGGACGCGTCCAACGTGGCGATTGGGGCTGTGCTGCTACAGGCTCTGGTGGATGGCGGCACTCTTTTTCCCTGCGCATACCACTCCCGGAAACTCAATCCTTCCGAGCGCAACTACACCATCTGGGAAAAGGAGTTGCTGGCCATCAAGGCTGCGTTCGAGGCTTGGCGACATCACCTCGAGGGGGCCCGACACCAGGTGGAGGTGCGGACGGACCATCGGAACCTGGAGCACCTCACCACGGCCAGGAAGTTGAACCAGCGGCAGATCCGGTGGTCGTTGTTTTTCGCCCGGTTCAACTTCCACGTCATTTACATTCCGAGCAACCTCAACCAGAGGGCGGACGCGCTATCCCGTAAGCCACAATACTTTTTCCCCAAGGACTCCCTTCCCCCCCGGACGGTGCTGCCAGCGGACTCCTTGGCCGCGGTCCAGGAACCGGTGGACCTGCGGGCTCAGGTGCTGGAAGTGCAGTGACGGGACGACTGGTCGCAGCAGCGGAAAGTGGACGTCGGCCCCGCGTCCCCATGGACCGTGGAGGAGGGCTTGCTCAGACACCGGGGTCAGCTGTACGTGCCCACAAGTCCGCTCCGAGCCCTCGTCATGAACCAGTGCCATGACAACCCCGCGGCGGGGCACTTCGGCTTCTTTAAGACTTTGAACTTAGTGACATGGACTTTTTGGTGGCCTCGGGTACGGCACAACGTGCATGCCTACGTGACGTCCTGTGTGACGTGCCGACAGGCCAAAGCCGCGTCCGGCCCCCCTCCTGGACTCCTCCAGCCGCTGCCGACACCGGAGAGACCGTGGGGAGCCATCTCCATGGACTTCCTGACAGACTTGCCCCTGTCCGCTACGTTCACGACTGTCCTCGTGGTGGTGGATGTGCTCACAAAGATGGCACATTTCATCCCGTGCCGCGGCCTGCCCTCGGCCCGCACCACTGCTCGCATGTTCCTGCAGCACATCTTCCGCCTCCACGGCCTGCCGGACCGGGTGGTTTTGGACCGCGGGGCCCAGTTCACGGCCCGCTTCTGGAAAAGCCTGATGGCCGCGCTGGAGGTGCAGGTGTGCCTGTCGTCGTCGCACCATCCGGAGACTGACGGGGGCACGGAGAAGGTCATCGGCATACTGGAGCAGTACCTCCGCTGTTTTGTCAACCAGCAGCAGAACAACTGGGCTGAGTACCTTCCCCTGGTGAAGTTCGCCTTTAACAACTCCCAACACACCTCCACCCAGATGACCCCGTTCCATGCTAACGTCGGAAACCATCCACGGCTTTTCCCGTTGACCATCATGGACTCCCCTGTTCCCGAGACCCGGGACTTCCTCTCGGAGCTGCAGGTGGTTCAGCAACTGGAGAGGTGGCAGCTGATCCGGGCGAAAGAGGATTATAAACGGTTCGCCGATCGCGCCCGCCGGGCGACACCACCGCTGGAAGTAGGAGATCGGGTGTGGCTGTCTACGAAACACCTCCCCACGGACCGGCCGGTGAGGAAACTGGCCCACCGCTTTATCGGTCCCTTCCCTATCGAGGCAGTCATCAACCCAGTGGCCTACCGGTTGACTCTACCCCGCTCCATGCGGCTCCACCCCATTTTTCATCGGTCCCTCCTTGTCCCTGAGGCCCCCGCGAGCCATCTCCACCACCCGCCGACGCCTGCCCCCCCGGCCGCAGCTGACGAGGATGATGCCTCCACGTAAGAGGTGGACAGTATCCGGGACTCCCGTTGGCTGAAGGGGCGCTTCCAATATCTCATCGCCTGGAAGGGGTACGGGCCCGAGGATTTCACCTGGGTGGATGCGTCTGCCGTTCAGGCCCCTGACCTGGTGCGAGCTTTCCACGAACAGTTCCCGTCCCGACCCCATCCCGACCGTCAGACCCGGGGGAAGGGCCCTGCAGTGGGGGATAGTGTTGTGGCCCCGCCCTCTGAGCCTGTCCCATTGGAGGAAGAAAGCTCCGAGCATGAGGAAGAGGTGTCAGCCAGGCCTCCCTCTCCAGGCCCCTCCCCTCTGGCACTGTCTCAGGTGCCGGCCGAGGGAGAGGAGATTAGCAGGGAGACAGGTGGCTCGGATGAGAGTGACGGAGAAACATCATTCCTGGACGCACGCCTCCGAAGGCGTGATAAATGATTGCAGCAGCTCAGGAGGCGTGCTAGGGATTAGAACTGAGTCACTGGACCACACCCCAGAGACTATATAATAGAGGGTGGTGGCCAGTGATCCTTGTGACGAACAAAAGTAAACCTTGGATAGTCACTAAAGCCTCGTCCGGAAACTGCTGAGAGAAATATTATTCTGATTGGACTTTTGGACGCTAAGTATCTTATCTTTCTGTTTTGTGGAAATAAACGCACTTGGCAGACGGTGTGTAAATTGCTGCCAAGTTGGAGATAAGGACCTGGGTGTGTGCCAAAGTGTTTCCTTAACCCTCAGCTGGCTGTG
This sequence comes from Arizona elegans, assembly GCA_022577455.1. Taxonomy (NCBI): domain Eukaryota; kingdom Metazoa; phylum Chordata; class Lepidosauria; order Squamata; family Colubridae; genus Arizona; species Arizona elegans. The sequence continues at coordinate 2,719,274 of JAKOOJ010000035.1, forward strand.
TTTGTGTGTGTGTGTGGATGGGGACAGATCATATGGAAGGTCTTGTGTGGTGATTCTAGGACTCTCCCTAACCCAGAAGAGTCATATAAACTAAAGGAATGCCTGTTCCTTTTGTTAGCAAATTGAAAAAGCCACAGTCCAGAGAAAATCCCTTCAGGGAACCCTCCCTGGGCTTGTTGTCAGTTGGCCAGTACTCTTCAATATCTTCATAAACGACTTAGATGAGGGAATAGAAGGGGAACTCATCAAATTTGCAGATAACACTAAGCTGGCAGGAATAGCCAACACCCCAGAAGATAAGATCAGGATCCAAAAAGATCTTGACAAACTTGAACAATGGGCCCTATCCAACAACATGAAATTTAATGTGGAGAAAAGCAAGGTTTTACACCTAGGCAGGAAAAACCAAAGGTACAAGTGCAGATTAGGTGAAAACTGGCTCAAAAACAGAAACTGTGAGAGGGACCTTGGAGTCCTAGTGGATGATCACATACAGTCAGGTCCAGAAATATTGGGACATCAACACAATTCTAACATCTTTGGCTCTATACACCACCACAATGGAGTTGGAATAAAACAAACACAATGTGCGTTAACTGCAGACTGTCAGCTTTAATTTGAGAATACGTACATCCAACTCAGGTGAACGGTGTAGGACTTACAGCAGTTTGTATATGTGCCTCCCACTTGTTAAGGGACCAAAAGTAATGGGACAATTGGCTTCTCAGCTGTTCCATGGCCAGGTGTGTGATATTCCCTCATTACCCCAATTACAATGTGCAGATAAAAGGCCCAGAGTTTATTTCAAGTGTGCTATTTGCATTTGGAATCTGTTGCTGTCAACTCTCAAGATGAGATCCAAAGAGCTGTCACTATCAGTGAAGCAAGCCATCATTAGGCTAAAGAAACAAAACAAACCCTTCAGAGAGATAGCAAGAACATTAGGCATGGCCAAAACAACTGTTTGAAACATTCTCAAAAAGAAGGAATGCACCGCAACACCAAAAGACCTGGGAGACCATGGAAAACAAGTGTGGTGGATGACCGAAGAATTCTTTCCCTGGTGAAGAAAACACCCTTTACAACAGTTGGCCAGATCAAGAATACTCTCCAGGAGGTAGGTGTATGTGTGTCAAAGTCAACAATCAAGAGAAGACTTCACCAGAGTGAATACAGAGGGTTCACCACAAGATGTAAACCATTGGTGAGCTTCAAAAACAGGAAGGCCAGATTAGAGTTTGCCAAACAACATCTAACAAAGCCTTCACAGTTCTGGAACAAGATCCTATGGGCAGATGAGACCAAGATCAACTTGTACCAGAGTGATGGGAAGAGAAGAGTATGGAGAAGGAAAGGAATTGCTCATGATCCTAAGCATACCACCTCATCAGTGAAGCATGGTAGTGGTAGTGTCATGGCGTGGGCATGTATGGCTGCCAATGGAACTGGTTCTCTTGTATTTATTGATGATGTGACTGCTAACAAAAGCAGCAGGATGAATTCTGAAGTGTTTTGGGCAATATTATCTGCTCACATTCAGCCAAATGCTGCAGAACTCATTGGACTGCACTTCACAGTGCAGATGGACAATGACCCAAAGCATACTGCAAAAGCAACCAAAGAGTTTTTGAAGGGACAGAAGTGGAATGTTATGCAATGGCCAAGTCAATCACCTGACCTGAATCCCATTGAGCATGCATTTCACTTGCTGAAGACAAAACTGAAGGGAAAATGCCCCAAGAACAAGCAGGAACTGAAGACAGTTGCAGTAGAGGCCTGGCAGAGCATCACCAAGGATGAAACCCAGTGTCTGGTGATGTCTATGTGTTCCAGACTTCAGGCTGTGATTGACTGCAAAGGATTTGCAACCAAGTATTAAGAAGGGAAAGTTTGATTTATGATTATTATTCTGTCCCATTACTTTTGGTCCCTTAATAAGTGGGAGGCATATATGCAAACTGCTGTAAGTCCTACACCGTTCACCTGAGTTGGATGTACATACCCTCAAATTAAAGCTGACAGTCTGCAGTTAACGCACATTGTGATTGTTTCATTCCAACTCCATTGTGGTGGTGTATAGAGCCAAAGATGTTAGAATTGTGTCGATGTCCCAATATTTCTGGACCTGACTGTAAACATGAGTTGGTAGCATGCTGCGGCAGCCAAAAAAGCTAATACAATTCTTGGTTGTATAAACAGGCATAGAGTCAAAATCACATGAAGTATTAGTACTGCTTTATAAAGCCTTAGTAAGACCACACCTGGAATACTGCATCCAGTTTTGGTCACCACATTACAAAAAAGGTGTTGAGACTTTGGAAAAACTGCAAAGAAGAGCAACTAAGACGATTAAGGGCCTGGAGACAAAAACATATGAAGAACGTCTGCAGGAATTGGGTATGGCCAGTCTAGAGAAAAGAAGGACTAGGGGTGACATGATAGCAGTATTCCAGTATTTGAGTGGCTGTCACAAAGAGGAGGGGGTCAACTTATTTTCCAAAGCACCAGAAGGCAAGACAAGAAACAATGGATGGAAACTAATCAAGGAGAGAAGCAACCTGGAATTATGGAGAAACTTCCTAACAGTGAGGACTATTAACCAGTGGAACAGCTTGCCTCCAGAAGTTGTGGGTGCTTCACCACTGGAAATTTTAAAGAAAAGACTGGACAACCACCTATCTGAAATGGTATAGGGCGGGGGTGTCAAACTCACATCGTCATGGCAGCGTCACGTGACGTATCAGGACTTTTTTCCCTTTTGCTAAACTGGGTGTGGGCGTGGTCAGCACGTGATGCATCTGGCCTGTTGGAATTTTTTCAAGGCTTCTCCTCAGGTTCGAATTTCCCGGCTGGGAGAGCATCACCCACGTGGCGGAGCGTTATCCGCGTAGCGAAAGTAATTGAGATCAAAGCGAGCTGCGTGAAAGTGAGGGTTCTTTATTTTTCAGGAAGACCGATCTAGCCGTGGCGAGGACCAGCGTTCCTGGGTGAGCTGACATCATTATGAGGTAAGTGTACATTTTTATACTTTTTGTACAATGGAAGTTCTTTGTTTCTTTTGGTGCTTTTGTGTGTTTCCCTTTGTTTGTGTGTTCGCGGATCACCCTGTGCTTTCCTATTCTAGTTTACTGTTGTTCTACTCGATGCTGGGTGGGGTTTCGGTTTAAGCGTTATCTGGGTGTGTGTTCCTTTTGTTTCCCTTCGCCCTTATTATATTGTTTCTCGCCTTAAGCTGATCATGCTGTTATCGAATAAGCCCTTACCCCTGGCTTAACTCTTATCAGATCGCTCGGGCTATTGCTTAAATCCTCTTTCTTTGCCCTGAGCTAATCATCCCTTTATTTGCTCTCCTAGTTTCTGCTGTTTCAATAGTTTCTTTCTTGGCATGTCCTGGGTCTTTGTGTTATTTCGTGAGTCTTCTTTTGTTCCTTAATAGCCCTGATGTTTATGTGTTTTATTTGGGAAGATCGTTTTCCTATATCTGTGTGGCTTTTATTTCTCTGAGTTGATCCTGCACTATGAAGTTTTATTATGTTTTTACAGAGCTGGCACTGTCTTTGTGGTGTTCCCCTCCTACAATCCCTAATTCCTCCCCCGCCCCTTGTGTGTGTTATTCAGGTGTTTCTATATCTTCCTTTATTTTAGCTGGATCCAGGTCTGAGTAGATTTGATACTCGTGGTCAATCTGGACCATCATGAGAGCTGCTTGATTGTTTCCTGCCTTTTGCTGGGAACGGTTCGGCCTCCAAGTCCCTATGCAGCTGAGGCAGGGAGGAATACAGTGACAGAGACAACACGTGAGGGCTGCCAGCACACAGATAGTGACTATACCTGTTAGGACAATTTTAAGCCACGAGAAGTCTGGCAACCAAGAAAAGAGCCAAGAGAAATCTAGGGATGACTGGCTATGACCAATGTTCTGTGCCAGTTCTTTCAGATGATTGATGTCTGTGTCTACAATTTTTGAGCTTTGTTCCAAGTCAAAACAGCATAATTCTTCACAGCCATGATTGTGTCTTAATAGTAAATAATCGATTGCTGCTCGATTCTCAAGGGTAGCCTCCCTGACTTGTCTCAATTCTCTGTTTAGGGCGTCTAATGCATGGGAAGTTGAATTTTGACCTTTTGCTAGGGTGCATGCCAGGCTATTCAAGTTTCTAGAATTTCAAACTGCTAGCCCTGGCACTCCCACTAATGAAATAGCCAATGAAACATATTCTGCTTTGGTGAGTAGGCTCACTTGGGAGTCACAGTCTGCCTCTAGAGAATGGAAAGCCCTCCTGTGTCAGGTTTTGGTTTCCCGGCGTGGGAGAAATACTACAAGGCAGCATGCCTGATATGGATAAAAGAGTGGGTTAATTTAGACAATCAATGATTATTAAAACTCGAAGGGCATGATTTAATGATGGGGTGGCATGCCTTCCTGTGGAATTCCGGGAACAAAACATACCAACATTTTAATAATCATATAATTAGAAGAGCATTAATTGGCATTTGGTTGGAGATAAAGAAAAAATGCTATACGAAGGTTCCTGGGTGGTTTTCCACAGTGGAGGCGGCTATGCACCCCAATACTATAAATCCTCATAGAACTATATGGTATAGGGACCTACTAGATTCAAATGGACTACTAAGAACACACCAGGACCTCAGAGATGCGGGAATGGAATTGGATTGGTGGCCCTACCTTCAAGTACAAAATAGGTATAGGAAAGACAGGGACGAAGGAGGAATTGATGTGAACCCTAATAGGCTAGATAAATTTCTGGAAGTGAAAGAAGGGAAATTAATATCCAAAATATATAAATACTTACTAGAAATTGACTTAAATGAGAATATAATTAAAGGACAAATGATTGCCTGGACCAGAAACATAGGTAAAAATATTCAACTAGAAGAGTGGGAAAGGATTTGGGAAAAAAACATTAAAATAACGAAATCAGTAACTTACAAGGAAAACCAATACAAAATGTGGTATAGGTGGCACCTTGCCCCTGCGAGACTAGCACAAATGTACCCTAATTTGGACCCAAATTGTTGGAAATGTAAACAGGCCCGAGGAACTTTCTATCACGTATGGTGGCTATGTCCCAAAATCAAGGTATACTGGGGGAAAATTAGAATTTGGATATCACAAATTACAGGAGAAGAAATAGAATTAGACCTAGAGATTTTTTTATTAGGAATGTATAAACAAAATATCAGAAAAGAAATGACATATTTGATACATCATATAATTATGGCGGCCAAAATAGCAATTGCACAAGTTTGGAAGACCGATCATTTGCCAACCAACCAGCAGATAATACAAAAAATATATGCATGTGCGGAATCAGATCAACTAACACTGAAATTAAAGGATAAGGAAAGCTCAAAGTATTTTAAGGTATGGGACAAGTGGTACGATTGGATTAAGCGAAAAGAAAGTGGATAAGGATATACTTAGTAAAGTATAAAGATAATCTTGATGAATATTAAATTTTACTTTTCTCTAATAGTGAGTTTTAAACTAAGAACTGATAATTGAGAGTGTATTTCCATGCTTATTTCATATAAATACCAACAGTGACTTCACTGTCAGGAGGATGAATATGGGACTAGGTTATGAAATATATAATGTGTAGAGGATAAGAATATATATAGATATGTAAAAGAATAGAAATGAAATGTCAAATATATGATATGATCTATGTACATGAATATCTTATTATGGTTTTAATTGTTTTTATAATTGTTTGATAATTTAATAAAGTTTGTTTTAAAAAAAAGGAAAGCCCTCCTGTGTCATCTCTGTAGGGATGGCATTAACATGGTTAGTTTCCCTAGGGTGCATGGCCCTCCTGTCGAGTTGGCTGGTAGGTATGAGTAGGCTTGTAGCCCACACAATATGAACCAGCCATGAGGCAACCTTAGATAACTATAAGAGAAGGGAATCTGTTCTGTATTATTGCATCTTAATTCTGTGTTATTTAAATTGATGCAATTTCCATTTCCCAACTTGCTACACCCATAGATTTTAAAACACCAGTATGAGGCGGAGATAGCAGCTACATGGAGGCTGTCCATGTCTAGATCTTTTGTCATGGAGATGTTGCCCCACTCATAAATGGCTGAGCATGGTGATGTAATAGGGAAATGTCTAAGCCACGTGTGGTTGAGTATAGCTTGGGGTCCTATTGCTACTCCCATTAAACATGTTTGTAGGATGTCTTTCACTGATTTTCCTCCTGCTAAACAGAATTCTGTGGTGTTAAGTATTTCTCTTGCTAGGTATTCCCAGATGTTTCCCTTTTCTGGGATGAGATTTGGTTCTAGGAACGCTGTTACTTGAGATACAATTAATAATATACAATATAGGTTACATAGCATGCTTATAACAGATTTCCCCTTTTTCATTGTGCAATCTGATCCCTCCCCCACTTTTTAACTGATATTAAAAAAAAGAAAGAAAAAAATGTAAATATATATAAAAGATAATCAGAATGGTTCTAACAAAACAGTTATTACTGTTCAAGTTTGTTGTGTTCAAAAAATGCTTGCAATGTCCATTGTTCTGTGTCTGGGTTTTTCTTCAGTTTGATTGGAGGGATTGCTGGGCTGTTGTCCACCACTGCTGGTTTGGCGTGTGTCCAGTGTATCCAGCTGTCCTTCTCTGCTACTCTGATGGCTGTCTGGGTTGTTAGTAGAACTTGGTAAGGTCCTGTCCACTTGGGTTGCAGTTGTGAATTCCTTGTGAAGGATTTTATCCACACCCAATCACCTGGCTCGAATGGGTGCAGGTTTTCTTCCAGAGGTAGCGTCTGTATTAAGGCAGTCTGCGTCCACAGGTCCTGTAGTCTCCTATGCAGGGCTGAAAGGTATGAAGAGAGAACCATATCACCCCCTTTCTAGGCTGAGGGACACTCTCTGCCAGAGATCTCAGCAGGTGAAAAGTGTCAATTTTGCATGCCTGTTTGCCGTTAGAGGCCAGCAGGAGATCATCCACATAATGGATTAGGGTTGATCTCTCAGGCAAGGTGATAGAGGCCAGGTCTGCCTTTAGGATTTGGGAGAATAGGGTGAGGGATTCTGTGTAGCCCTGGGGCAAGCGGGTCCAAGTATATTGTTGTTCTTCCCAGGTGAAGGCAAAAAGGTATTGGGAAGCCTATTCCACCAGGATACTAAAAAAAGCAGAGTCTCGGCTCTTCTGATCCGCGGCCGGGAGGCTCTTCAGATGAATCACCAAACGGAAAAACAGAGTTTAGCCAAACAATCTTTAATCCACAACGGTCGGGTATCAAGGAAAAGCCAAGTACGGATGTAACAAAGTCAGTGCTGAATGTTAGGTTTCGTCAGCGCTTTTTAAAGCAGCGTGCTGACCGCGCCCACGCCCCACCCACATACATTTATCTTTCACAGCTGCTCCTCATTTCCTCCTTTCTGAGCCGATAGTACTTCCACATTTTGAGAGTTGCAGACGGCGTTGCAGATGACGGTTTTGTACAGGCAACCCTGACACACAGCCTATGCGCAAGTATTAGCAACCACCACCACCAGAACCCATCGAACCTGTCACCACTCCTAACCCGAATGTCTAACAACAATCCCCACTGCCTTTCTGTGGATTTGCCAGCTGGCCTTAGATGCCTCTCCCGCTGACAAACGTGTCGAGCTGATGTTGGGCTCGACACAGAGCATAAATCTATAACCGTGAAATGAGTAGCTGAAGCCGGCACCTCTGTAATTATCGTGGCCGGATTCGGCACTATAGGTGCTTGGGGTATCACGTGATTGTTATTTTTTAAAAAAAATTGATTTATATGCCGCCCTTCTCCGGAGACTCAGGGCGGCTTACAATGCGTTAAGCAATAGCCTTCATACTTTTGTATATTTGTACAAAGTCAGCTTATTGCCCCCACAAACTGGGTCCTCATTTTACCTACTGAAGTAGTTCGGGAATGATGAGAGGCCCAAGCAAGCAAGTGACAACAGCTCTTTAATATACAGTGAGACTTCAGCAAAAACTCAGGGGCTGCAGTCCTCCTTATATACAATCCAGGAGGGACTGTCAGCCAATCAGAAACGTATGCAGGTTTGAATCTCCCGCTTAAAAGTATCAATACATAACACCCCTCCCTTCCCAGAAGGCACTGACATTCAAAAATTAACATATTTACAAACAAAATCTCGCAGGTGCTTAGGCTGAGTTCTCGCCCTAGTTGACCTGCGCAGTTCAGTGTTTGGTGGGGCGTCGAGCTGGTCGGAGGGACTCTTTGTCTCTCCCGGCTCCGCCAATGGAACCTCCTGGATTTTGTCCGGGGCGTGGTTATCCCCGGCTGGGAGTGGCGACTCGCTGGGGCGGCGCTGGAACCAGGGCTTGTCAGCTAAGTATTCTCGCGGCCCCGGGCTTGAGTTAGCTGTTTTGGAGAAGTGGTCATAGTTAGGCTCGGACATGTCTGCGTTGATGTTTGCCTCGCCAACCGCCCGTTTCCTCAGTTGGTCTATGTGGCGCTTCCAGAGTCTATCTACCCCCACGTCCACCGTGTATGATTTTGGGCCTGTTATCCCCACTATGGTTCCTGCGACCCACAGAGGACCGCTGGCATAATTGCGAGCGAACACTGGGGACCCGACCTGAAACTGCCTTAAGCCACAGGTCTCTCCCTTAAAGTTTTCGTGCGAATAGTTAGGGTGAAGCCTGTCCAACACACACCGGAGCTTTCTCCCCATGAGGAGCTCTGCTGGGCTTCTCCCTGTTGCCGTGCATGGTGATGCATGCTGAACCGCAAGGAATTGATCTATCCTGGCCTGCCAGTCCCCATTGTCTAATCTGGATAGTGCTTCCTTGGCTGTCCTGACAAATCGTTCAGCCAATCCGTTGGAAGCCGGGTGAAATGGGGCTGATAGGGCATGGCGGATTCCCAGGCCGGCCAAGTAACCTTCAAACAGGGTTGCTGTAAATTGGGGCCCATTGTCCGACACCAAGGTATCCGGCAGGCCGTGGGTGGCAAACAACTTTCTTAGGGCCTTGATAACCGCTTCGGCCGTTGTGGATGGCATTAATACAATTTCGAGCCATTTTGAAAAGGCATCCACTACTATTAAGAACGTTTGGCCATGGAACGGGCCGGCAAAATCAATGTGGATCCTCCCCCATGGGCCTTTTGGTTTCTCCCACTCTCGGATGGGCGCTACTGGGGGATCGGGGCGAGACTCCTGGCAGGGTCTGCACTTCCCCACCCACTCGGAAATGACCTGGTCCATGTTGGGCCACCAGACATAGCTGCGGGCTAAACACTTCATCCTGACGATGCCAGGGTGCCCCTCGTGCAATAACTCTAGAACTCTACCTCGTAGTTTTGTTGGAATTACCACTCTGTCACCCCACAGTAAGCACCCCCCTTGCATAAACAGTTCATTTCGTTTGTTGGCAAAACCTTGGTACTCCTCCCCGACCACCTTGTCCGGCCACCCTTTCAAAACCCAACCCATAACAGTCCGGATAACAGGGTCTCTATTTGATGCTTTCGCCACCTCGCCGGAGGAGATGGGCCCCAAAGTTAACGCGTCCAACAACAGGACGGAGGTTTCCGGTGTTGGGTTGTCCAGCAGGTCGGGAAGGGGGCAACGGCTAAGGGCATCCGCATGACCCAGGGTTCGCCCAGGCCGATGGACGAGCTGGTACGAGTATGCCGATAAGAAAATCGCCCATCTAGTTAATCGGGGGGAGAGGGCAGCGGGGGTTGGCCTGTCGCCTGCTAGCAGTCCTAGCAACGGCCTATGGTCAGTCACAAGTTCAAATTTTCGGCCATAGAGGTATTCGTGGAACTTCTTAACCCCCGCAATCGCAGCCAGAGCTTCTCTGTCCAATTGGCTATAGTTTCGTTCTGTGCTGGACAGAGTTCGGGAGTAGAAAGCAATGGGCGCCTCTAGGCCGTTCGGCAGTCTATGGCCTAGGACTGCACCAACTCCTACGGGGGAGGCGTCGCAAACTAAGACGAGCGGCAGCTCTGCATTGTACTGGATCAGGAAACTGTCCTCAGATAGGAGTTTTTTTACTGCCTCAAAAGCGGCCGCTTGCGGTTTCCCCCAGACCCATGGTACATTCTTTCCTAGGAGTTTGTGAAGGGGATCAGCGACCGTGGCCTTATCTCTTAAGAACATTGAGTAGAAATTGAGCAGTCCAAGGAAGGCTTGGAGCTCAGCTTTTGATTTGGGGGCTGGTGCGCTTTTGATGGCTCTCACCTTGCTTTCGGTAGGGTGGATGCCTGTGCCGTCCACCCTGTACCCCAGAAATTCTACCGAGGGGACCGCTATCCTGCACTTGTTCTTTTTAAGTCTTAGTCCCGCTTCTCTGAATCTGGACAGGACGTTCCGTACCCTGTCCCCTAGCTGGTGTTCGTCTTGGGCGCTGACTAAGACGTCATCGAAATATGGGACTACTCCCGGAAGTCCTTGCAACAGGCGCTCCATGGTGCTTTGGAATAAGCCGGGTGCGACGCTCACCCCAAATTGGAGCCTGGTGCATTTAAATGCACCCCTATGAGTCACGATCGTTTGCGCCTCTGCCGTGGCGTCGTCGACCGGTAACTGTTGGTAGGCTTGGGCCAGGTCTAATTTAGCAAAAATTTTTCCGGGGCCCAGGGAGTGTAGTAGATGGTGCACGATCGGCACCGGATAGGCGCTCGGCTGCAAAGCCTTGTTGATCGTGCACTTGTAGTCGGCGCAAATTCTGATTGAGCCGTCGGACTTAACTGGGGTGACTATGGGGGTCTCCCACTTGGCATGGTCAACGGGAACCAACACCCCTTGCTTAATCAGTTTGTCCAGTTCTGCATCGATCTTTGGTTTCAATGCGAACGGCACTCGTCTGGCCTTCAATCTTACTTGGGCTACGTTGGGGTCTAAGTTTAGTGAAATAGGGGTCCCCACATACTTGCCCAACGTGTCCCCGAAAACGTCCTGGAACTCGGTCAGGAGGCTGTCTTTCAGGGTTGACTTGGACATCAGGTGGACGCCGGTGAAGCCCATGCCAAGGGCTCGGAACCACCCCATGCCCAGGAGGCTCGGCAGCTGTTTCGTGACGATGGTCAGCGGCAGGTCTCTTTCGTAGTCTCCGTAGGTGACCCGGAACGTGCCCACGCCTTCGAGGGGGACTCGGTTCCCCTGGTAGTCTAGGATGCGCAGTCTCTGTCTGGAGAGTTGATCCTTCCGGAACGACGGCAGGAGGGTCTTTAGGGTTGTCCACGACATGATGGAGAGAGCTGATCCGGTGTCGATCTCCATCGAACACGGTCTTCCGTTGATCTCGACCACCGTGCTGACTTTGTCCTCGACCGTTGTGCTGGCCTGGTCGATGTGTATGCTGCGGCCATCTCGCGGTTCAAATTCGCGCCGTTTTTTCGCGCCGCCTTCTCTCGTTGGCTGCTTCTGGCGCGCTGATTCCGGTTGGCTGCGGCGCTCACGTGGTTTGAGTCTTCTGGGCAGAGTGGCTCTGCAGACTCGCGCCAAGTGCCCTTTCTTCTCGCAACGCCTGCAAATAGCCTCTCTGTATTTGCAGGACAGTCTATCATGGTGCCCGCCACAGCTGGGACAGCTTCGCCGGGGGCTGCCAGTGTCTTTTCTCCGGTGCTCTGTTCGGAAGACGTCCTCATCCGACTCGGACTCCGAGCTGGATCCGGCGTCTTCTCTGTGCACCGGGGCAGACTTGGGGCTGTCTTTGCTGGTCGGCGGACGCTGTAGCGTTTCAGCGGCCTTTGTGGAGGCTTCGTGAGCCCTGGCCTCATCAAGGGCTCCGGCAAGCGTCAGATCAGGCTTGGCGAGCAGACGCCGTTGCAGCCTAATGTCCCGAACACCACAGATCAGCTGCTCAAGCAACGCATCATCCAAGTCTCTGTAGTCGCAATGAGTTGCGGCTTTTCTCAGGCTGGCCATGTACGCGCTGACCGGCTCTCCCTCTCGTTGGACGCGCTGCCTCAGTTGGTATCGCTGCACGAACTTGGAGGGGACGGGAGCGTAGTGAGCCCGGAGAGTTGCCATCAGGGTGTCCCATGAGACTGTTTGAACCGGCGTTGGCTCACACAGTGACTCGGCCATCTCAAACACGTCCGGTCCGCAGTGGCTTAGGAATAGGGCTCTCTTTCGATTAGCCGAGAGGCCCTGCATGTCGCTGGCTTCTAACGAGCATTCAAACCTCGTTAGGTACGAGACCCATTTTTCGCGGGTCGGATCAAAAGGCTTGGGCGGAACGTAGGCAGACATGTCCGGTATGTCTCCTGTGGTTCGCCTCGTCGCCTAGCTGAAGCTCGTGGTCTCACTGGTTGGCTTCTTGTAGCCTCTATCCCACCTTCGTCGCCAATGAAGTAGTTCGGGAATGATGAGAGGCCCAAGCAAGCAAGTGACAACAGCTCTTTAATATACAGTGAGACTTCAGCAAAAACTCAGGGGCTGCAGTCCTCCTTATATACAATCCAGGAGGGACTGTCAGCCAATCAGAAACGTATGCAGGTTTGAATCTCCCGCTTAAAAGTATCAATACATAACACCTACCTTAGAAAGGATGGAAGGCTGAGTCAACCTTGAGCCTGGTGAGATTCGAACTTATAGTAATTGCAGACAGCTGGTGTTAATCACAATGCTTTTAGTCTGCTGAGCCACCAGAAAACAATTCTATAGCTGTGCTGGCTTTCTCTACTGCCAACTCCCCCTGGTTTGCCTCTATAGTCTGAGTTACTTCTGGCAAGGCTTTTATTTCTTTGTTCAGGGTACACCTTTGCAATTCTTTCAATTCTGCTTCTGTGAATACTTTGTTTTATATTATAAATCATTGTTGATCTGCTAGCCTCTGTGTTAGATCGTGGGAGGCAATGAAGAGGCAGGATGACAGACAGTAACTTCAGCTCTTTATTTAAGTAAGTGACTTCTGGGGAGGCTTAGCCGGCAGCACTCCCTTTTAAAGGGAGCTGTCCCACCGATTCAGCCACTGACAACGCTTTACTTTTCCTTCCGTTTGAATCCACCAATCAGTGGCGGCCCCCTTTGAATCCACCAATCAGCAGTGGGCATGCAAATGTCCAGCTAAACCCGGACCTGAGTGAAACTTACATCCCTGGCTTCACTTGCTATTTACATATGTAACACCCATCCCCTCTGGAATAGTCTTACCCAATCATCAGGGTGTACAACACATAGTCACATAAGTAGGCGGGGCGTTGATAGTTCCTACCTGACCTGCGCAGTTCATTCAAGTTAACAACAGCGGCCTGGGTAGTCAGGCCTGCTGCCGCTCCCACTCCCTGGCATGGAACTGCCTGGAAACTTTCTGTGGGTGTGGCGGACCCAGCCTGGTTTACTTCCCCAGTCTTGTCGCTGGACACTTGGCCCTACAGGTGGGTGGGTGGTTTCCCTCAGGCTTGAGAGGAGGTCCCCTGTGTCTGGGTAATGTAGGCCGCAATCTATGTTTGTTTTGTATCCTGCTTGGGGCAGGACACTGTCTCTTCCTATGGTTGTTTCATGTTCAGTTTGGGGCTGATTATTTTCAAACTGTCTTAGGCTCGAGTTCCCTATTCATCCCCGGAGTTGGTCTATGTTCCTTCTCCAAACTTTTCCATCCTCTAGTTCTACCTGGTATGACTTGGGACCTATAATGTTAATTATTTTTGCCTTTAACCAGGCAGGGGTCCCTGCATAATTGTGAGCATATACTAGATTCCCTACCTGGAAGTTCCTGACCTTACTGGTAGAATCGATGGGGGTGTCTGTGCTATAATTGGGGTGCAGTCTGTCTAACGGGGATCTTAGCTTTCTTCCCATGAGTAGCTCAGCTGGACTCCTATTCGTGGTTGTGCTAGGGGTTATATGTTGCATTAATAAGAATTTGTCTATTTTGGTTTGCCAATCCCCAGGGCCCATTCGTGCTAGTGTTTCTTTGGTCGTTCTAACCATTTGTTCGACCTGCCCATTACTGGTCGGTGAATATGGTGCGACCAATGTATGCCGTATGCCCTGTTCAGCTAAAAACACCTCGAATTGTCTGGCGGTAAATTGTGCCCCATTATCTGATACCAAGACATTGGGTAACCTGTGAGTGGAAAATATCTTCCTTAACACCCTAATTACTGCCTCGGCCGTTATGCTGGGCATCAAATTGACTTCTAACCATTTTGAGTATGCATCTACAATGATCAAGAATGTTTGGCCTTGGACTGGTCCCGCTAGATCTATGTGCAATCTCAACCATGGGCCCCTTGGTTTGTCCCACTCTCTTACGGGTGCCCGGGGTGGCGCTGGTCTAGATTCCTGACAGGGGGTTCACGTTGCCACCCACTCCGTAACAACCTCATCCATGTTGGGCCACCACACGTAACTCCTAGCCAGAGCCTTCATGCGTACTATTCCAGGGTGACCCACATGCAGCGCTTCTAACACCTGTTCCCTTAGCTTTTGTGGAATTACCACCCTGTCTCCCCACAATAGGCACCCCTTCTGTACCAACAATTCCCATTTCTTATTTACAAATGGTTTATATTCCTCCCCCCATGGTTCCTCTGGCCAACCTCTCAACACCCAGTTCAAAACCGTTGACAGGACTCTGTCTTTAGTCGACTGACCTGCTATGTCCGTTGCTGTCAGTGGGATGTCTGTGGAGTCCTCGATGAGTAGAACGGGTGCTACTGGTTCTGGGTCTTCAATGAGGTCTGGAAGGGGGCACCGGCTGAGGGCGTCTGCATGTCCGATGTCCTTGCCCAGTCAATGTATTAACTGGTAATTGTAAGCCGCTAAGAAAATTGTCTACCTTGTCATCCTTGTGTTTGGTGTTGGCCGGTCTCCCGCAATAAGTCCCAGTAGTGGTTTATGATCGGTGACCACAACAAAGTCCCTTCCATACAAATATTCGTGGAAACACTTCAGCCCCGCTACCATGGCCAGTGCTTCCTTATCTAATTGACCATAGTTCCTTTCTGCTGATGACAGTGCCTTTGAGTAGAACGCAATAGGTGCTTCTGTTCCATTTGGCATCTTATGGCTGAGCACTGCCCCTACTCTTAATGGTGATGCGTCACATGTTAGTATTAGGGGCAGTGTTTCATTATACTGAATGAGAAAACTCTGTGCTGATAATAAGTTCTTTACTGCTGTATAGGCAGTGGCTTCCTTCCGTCCCCACTTCCAGTTGGCTTTCTTATCTAGCAGTCATGCAATGGTTCAGCCACCATTGCCTTCTGTGGCAAGAAAATACTATAAAATTTTAAAGTCCAAGAAACGCTTGCAACTCTGTTTGATTTTGTGATGTGGGAGCTTCCTTAATAGCTTTTATCTTACTTTGAGTGGGGTGTATCCCTGACCCATCAATGAGATATCCTAAGAATTCAACCTTAGGCACAGCTATTTTACATTTTTCCTTATTTACCTTCAACCCAGTTTCTTTAAATCGCCTTAAGGTTTCCCTTACCTTCCATAATAATTCTTCTTTGCTGTCCCCTGATATGAGGACATCATCGAAGTATGGAACTACTCCAGGAATGCCTTGCAACAAGCGTTCCATTATACTTTGGAATAGCCCGGGGGCCACGCTTACCCCAAATTGTAATCGGTTGTCGAGTGTCAAAAGCCCCTCGACAACACATCACCTTGATGGATGGTATTGAAAACCATGAAGGGGATCCGGAGGATACTGAAGGATTCCAGCAACAAAACACAAGAGCCTTGGTAGTACAGTGGACTAAAGCACTGTTATTAGCATCTGCTGCTTGCAATTACTGCAAGTTCAAATCTCACCAGGCTCAAGGTTGACTCAGCCTTCCATCCTTTCAAAGGTAGGTAAAATGAGGACCCAGATTGTGGGGGCAATAAGCTGACTTTGTATAAATATACAAAAGTATGAAGGCTATTGCTTAACACATTGTAAGCCACCCTGAGTCTCTGGAGAAGGGCGGCATATAAATTAAAGCAAAAAAAAAAAAACCACGGTGGAGGTGGGTGTTGCGTTAGGACACCATGTACACTAATAGTGGGTGATGGATGGAAGGCAAGAAGAGGGAGGTTGGGATGGGAACGTAAATCAGCTGCTGAAGAGATAATGAAGAGGGGGAGTGGAATGGGAACGTAAATCAGCTGCTGAAGAGATAATAGTGCAGAGGGGAATGACGTCCTATGTCTGCGACAAGCATGAACAGAACAAGCGGCAGCTTTGATTGTGACAGCTGTGAGAAATCACTGCCTGCTTAATGATAGTTAACTGTATCCACACCCTACAAAACAGTATGGGCGGAGACCTAGGGCGTCTCTGACTTTGTTTTGCTTAGCAGCTCAATCTCTACTGTATGCTGCTGTGTTGCCTCCATTAAACCGGGTTTTGGAACGAATCCTCCTTTTCGTGTGCGCATGTTCGTTTGTGCCCGGTGAAGCACTGGCGGCTCCAGAGGGGCTGAGAGAAAGTCAGAGACCAGCTTTCCATCTTCAAGAAATAGGTGTGAACTGAGAGAGATATGGCAGAAGGTACGGAAGAGGGGATTGCCGTTTTGGATTTGGAAGTGCCTGAAGGGACAAAGGATGAAAAAGAAGAACAGGGGGAATGTGAACAGCTGGTGGTGTGTCCCAAACAGAGAGCGGTTCAACCAGAGGAAAGGCAGGGGAGTCAGAAGAGTATGGTTGCAGAAAATACCCAGCCATCCTCAGGACATTGGTGGCATAGTTCGGCTTTGTGGGGGAAACTGGGGTTTCGGGCACCACCACCACCACCCTCAGGTCCGCAATATCAAGGTTGGAGAGAACGACAGTGGACTGACGAGGAAGAGGGATAGTGGGGTTACTCCACTGGATCGGGAGTAACCACGATGGATTTGTTGAGAGAGAGGTTTGGGGAGGCCAGCTTTAGGGACGCTCCTTCTTGGCAGCCATGGGCTCTGGGGTTGGAATCATCGGCTACCTGGCAGGGAGGGAGTGGAGCGTTGGTAGGAATGTCTGAGAGCAGATTTAGACTGGCCAGTCCCAAATTGAGGATGGAGTGGTATCGGGGGAGGGGGGAGGAACCCACCCTCCCTGAGACGATACCAACGTTGGGGCCACATGGAACTGTCAGGGTGGCAATTAATCCCATTCTGCTTTTGGGTAATTGCACCTTGATTAGAGAATGGATTGTGGCTTTTCCTTGAAGTATACTTTAAGAAAATAAACCCGAGATATATTCTAATAAACACATTTTATTATAAAGAAGTAAAAAACATCTTACTAGCTAATGATTACATCTTGGCAGCATTCCTGCCTTGCCTCTTGGCAGGGGAACAAAGAAAGTTAGAAGAAAAGGAAAGAATGTGAAAGAATGTGGACATGTGCAGTGGCTTCTGAGATAAGAGTCAAATCAGTCTACCGTAAGTCTCAGAATGGGAGCCCAGCTGACAAATACAAAAAACGCAGTGACAATCCCCTTCTTTGTCAGTTGAGCGGACATCAGGTACATCATCAGATAAGGCACATCTTCTTACGCAGATACTCATGTTGAGCTGCTGGAAGCAGTTTGTTGAGTATATCAGCAATTTGATCATGTGTAGATACATATTGCAATTTAACAAAACCTTGTTTCACGAATTGTTTTATGTTCTGATAACGGATGTCAATGTGTCTGGACCTAGAACCTGTGAAATGTGATTCAGAAATATAAACCACCTATTCATTGTCTTCCATCACAGTGATTGGTCGGATCGGACGTGCCCAGATATCTGTGACCAAAGCATCAAACCATGTTAGAGAATTACATGCATCTGAAATATAAGCATATTCAGTTTCAGTAGATGAACAAGAAACAAAATTCTGCTTACGCACTTGCCAATAAACAGGACATCCATTTAAGAACATCATATAACCTGAAGTACTTTTACGTGATTTCTTATCACTCACCCAATCAGAATCTGCATAACAACATAATTCTGCATAATCAGTATGTGTTGGTTCTAACAATAACTTCATATGTTTAGTGTGTTTTAGGTATCTCAATAATTTCTTAGCACATGTCCAATTAAACAGTTTTGCCTTACCTACGTGTCGAGATAAGAGATTAACACTAAGTGCAATGTCGGGTCTGGTCCAACTACTAATGTACAACAGTGACCCAATAACTGAATGATAAAGTGTTTGATCCTCGAACTCAGGACTTGATTCATGTGTCAAGTTGTAAAAATCTGTTTGCATCGGTGTCTTTGTTGTGTTAGCATCCTTCATGCTGTAATGATGCAAAATTTGTTCAATTTTATCCTCTTGTGAAAGACTAAACCCCTTCTGTGTTTTGTCAATCTGAACACCTAAATAAGTGCTAATATGACCCAAAGATTTCAATGTAAAATATCTCTGCAAAGCTTTGGCAAAAATTTCACTCATTTGCTTATTTGGACCAATATAAACAATATCATCAACATAAATAAGAACTATCTCATATGTACTGTTAGATCTTTTTGTGAACACGCACTCATCAGTTTCGGACTTAATAAAGCCCATTGAATTTAGTTTGTTAGTAAGACATAAGTACCACATTAAACCAGATTGTTTCAGACCATAAAGACTTTTGTTTAGAAACCAGGTATCCCCTTCTTGCTGTTGGAATCCTGGAGGACTTCTCACGTAGCTCTCTTCATCTAGGTCTGCATGTAGATAAGCTGTGTCAACATCGAACTGGAAAACTTCTAAACTAAGACTAGTTGCAGTTGCTAAATAAATTTTTACACTCTCAGTCCGGACTGTCGGCGAGTAGGTATTTGTGTAGTCCTCAGGATAACGTTGAGTGAAACCCCAAGCTACAAGTCTGGCCTTGTACAGTGTCTCACCATTTGGCTTCTTTTTGATTCTGTAGACCCATCAAGTGCCATTGACCCTTTTGTTTGCTGGAGGTTTTGCAGGTGTAAACACCTTAAGTTTCTTTAGACTGTCGGTTTCAACCTGCATTGCCTCATACCACTTCTCTTGCTCTGAATCAGGAAGATGTTTGATTTGTGTGAACAAATCAGGTGGAAGTGTAACATTGCAAATCAAAGGCAAGGGTGTTTTTGTCAGTTGCCACGAATATCGTTGTGGAGGGATTCCCTTTGTGACCCTCTTGGAACATCTCGGAACAACTGTCCAGTCTTCTTCTGCTTCGTCCTCGTCCTCACATTCGTTGCTAGCGTAAGCATCCGCGGCTTGCGAAGACGGAACATCAGGTTGAGAAGAACTAGTGGAATCTTGATCATCAATCTGCGCAGCATCAGCAGTATCATCTCTAGGAAAATAAACTCCAAGATCATTAGAATGAATCCTGGACCAGTCAACATCTTTCTCAAAATTAGCAGGTTGGGAAATCACAATTACATGTTTAGAGTCAATAAATTTGCTCCATTTTGAGTTATCATCAATGCCCATAAATCTCAGTCTATTTACTGCTGGACCTCCTTGTCTTCTTTGAGCTAAGGGAATGTTCACCATAGCATATGAACCAAAAATATGGATGTTTTTGAGATCAGGCTTGTAGCCATACATCATGAAGAAAGGAGTCTGATTTATTACATTGCTCCAAGTACGGTTGACAATGTAATTTGCATATTTTATAGCTTCACCCCAGTATGGGTTACTAAGGTTGGCGTCTTCTAGGAGACAACGCATCATGGTTTGCAGGACCCCTTGTCTTCTTTCTATGACCCCATTATGAGCCGGTGTGTAAGGAGCCGACGTCTGATGAAGAATTCCATTCTTACGCATCCAGTCCTGGAAATGCTGAGACATGAATTCAGCACCACGATTACTCTGGATTCTGGCGATGCGAACTTGGTGTTGGGTAGAAACAAGAGCAGCAAAGTCTTTAAAGATCTGAAAGGACTCAGATTTTTCTTTCATAGGATATACATATCCATATCTAGAGTAATTATCAACAATTGTTAGAAAATATTTTCTACCACCAAGTGTTGGTGGGAAAGGACCAACTATGTCAGTGTGAACCAAATCAAAAATGCGTGTTGACAGGCATGTAGCGCGTTTGGGAATGGCTGCTGCTTTGGATTTGGCTTTCTTGCAGACAGCACAATCCAAAAACACCTTACACCCCTTTAGATCCAAACCTTTTGCGAACGCCGGCATCTTCCTAAGAACACGGAAACTGGCATGCCCCAATATTCCATGCCATTTATGGATACACCTGGAATGCAAAGGTTTACCAGTTAGTGAATTTTCAACATTAACATTTTTATGAAGAACCTCAGGCTTGCTCTGAGCAACCTGTTTCCTTATTTTCTTTTTGTTGGCTTTAGGAGCCTTTGGAGTAGCAACAGGATCTCTCTCTGGAGCATCGCTCTCTGGGCCTGTGCTCTCCTCTTTTGGAGCTTGCATACTTGCCTGTGCTTGTGATTTAGGTTTTGGCTTTAAGTAATAAACACCACCAATTAACATGGTTTCAGCAACAATATCTCCATTTTTAACTATGTAACTTGCTTTTTCAAGGTGGTGAACCTGGAATTTTAACATTCTAGACAAGTGGCTGACTAAGGAAATTACTATTTGCTGTTGGTATATAATAAACATCAGGAATGAAAGCATCGAGCTCTTCAACATAAACAGTTCCTTTTCCTTTGACCTGACAAGGATGATTGGAAAAAGAATAAAGTTCACGTAGTTCAGGTTCAGGCTTGTGCATCTCTGTAAAAAGTTCCTTTCTGTAGGTAACATGCAATGCTGCACCACTGTCCAAAGTCCACAGGAGTCGTCTGTTGTACTCTGGTTGAGGTTGTGGATCGTTGGTTAAAGCCAATGTGGCGAGTGCAGCTTGCGAATCACGCCTGGGACCATGGCGACCTTGTCTTCCTCCTCTGTCTCTGCCTCCTCTGGAATCTGTTCCTCGGGGCTGGTACGAGACGGGAGCTGGAACTCGTTGGGGACAATCCCGGGTGGCATGTCCCACACGATCACAGATGTTGCATCTTGGCATCCTTGGAGCGTAGGTCCTTCCTCGGAAGGGGCGCCTCGCTGGAGCTTTTGATGCAGGTGGTCCTCTCAAATGTGGAGTGGCTAACATAAGTGCTTCTTCTTCAATTAAAAGTCTGCATACATTGTCCACTGTGCATTGAGCAATAGGCACTAGATTAATCTTTGTAATGGCATCTTTCCATTTATAATTCAATGAGTTAATAATAATGCTGATCATTTGAATATCATCAATAAGATAGCCTCTTTCTCTCAATTCTTTTCTGATTCCTTTCAGTTTGGTTAAATGTCCTCCAATTTGTTCACCAGGTTTCAATCTCGAACCATGGAACTCAGACATGAGTAAACATGAAGATTCAATTGAAACAGGCCTGTAGCAATTTTCCAATTGGACCCAAATTTGTTGGGCTGTTGCATCAGGCGGAAAGGTAACCTGCAGTTCAGTATCCATGGACATCAATAATGTTGTGCAAGCTTTAGTCTCTAAGTCTCTTATTGCAGGAGTCCATGGCTGAGCAGGAGGATTAAAAACCATACAGTGAGTACCTTCTCTGCGAAGTAACAATCCAATCTCACTGACCCAGGCCTTATAATTTTGTCCTGACATCTTTAATTTCGACTCACCAGCTAGTGGAGCAACAGAAAATGCCTGTTGAGGAACATGCATTTGGTATGCTGGCTGTGCTTGTAAAAATCCCTGTGGTATTTGCTGTGCTTGTTGTGGACCAACAAATGGTCCTGGTTGCATGGCTGGAGGCACTTGTGTGTGCACTTGTGGCTGAGGCTGTTGCATTTGAGCTGCAATATTAACATGGCCTGCTGGAGATGCAGTCATTTGCCTTTGCTGCATTAAGCATTGTTGTGCTCCATCTAAAAGGACACCAGCACCACCAGGGGGTGCTGAAGATTGGGCCTGTGGAGACACTTGTTGCATTGCAGTCTGAATATCTTGGTGAGTTAAGGACATGTTTGATAAAGTCTTGTGCAATACTTGAAAATGTTCATGTAAACTGCGATGCATTTCAGCTTTCTCTAGTAAATTACTTTTGCCAGCAGATGGTGCTGCAACTTTAGTTTCAGGCAGCTCAGATAATTTTTCTGCCTTCGTGGCATGTGTAATTTGATCAGAGAGAATGTCATGTGACAATTGTGACGTGTACATAGCTCTCTGTTCTGGTTGGCCTGACACAATATCCTCTAGGGGGTGTGTCTTTAGCTCTGAAGAAGAAGCTAAGACTCTCTCTTATCTGCCTCGAGCATAGATAAAGCCATTTTTGCCTGGGATAGCTGACGTTCAAAAAATTTTATATGGTCATGATAGGCTTTTATAGTTTGCTCATCCAGGGTGAGCTCAGATCTTCGAGGAGAATAATAAATTACTCCTCTCTCTGTGTGGGAGGGAAAATGCTCAGCAGTTTGTGAAAACTTTGGCCTTGCACCAAGCGTTTCAAATTCAGAAGGTTCTGGGAGGACTGTTTGAGAGCATGCATATTCAGAAGGAGACGTCACTGACCTCAGTTGCAGCACGTTGCCTTCAAAAGCAGCTTTTCTGTTATCTTCCTCCTGAAGACTCTGTAAGAGCATTTCATCCGATTCTCCTGCTCCTCCCACGGCTCCTTGTTCCAGGCGGGTTGGTGAAGCAAGTGGCGTTTGAAGAATTGAAAACCTATTTGTGGTTCTTGCCACGGCTTCATCAGAGATATCTATGTCTTCAGCAGACTGTTGTCTGTATTTTGTTTTGATCTTTTTCTTTCTTGGCATATTTGCAAAAAATAATCAGCGTTCCTCAGTCGCCGAAAATAATCATCTGTCTAAACTAGCCTAGAGGTCTAATCATCAAAGTAACAAGCAAGGAAAAAGCCATAATTTCAAAACGAGCCATCCTCCTGCTACCACGTGTCAGGGTGGCAATTAATCCCATTCTACTTTTGGGTAATTGCACCTTGATTAGAGAATGGATTGTGGCTTTTCCTTGAAGTATACTTTAAGAAAATAAACCCGAGATATATTCTAATAAACACATTTTATTATAAAGAAGTAAAAAACATCTTACTAGCTAATGATTACATCTTGGCAACGTTCCTGCCTTGCCTCTTGGTAGGCGAACAAAGAAAGTTAGAAGGAAAGGAAAGAATGTGGACATGCGCAGTGGCTTCTGAGATAAGAGTCAAATCAGTCTACCGTAAGTCTCAGAATGGGAGCCCAGCTGACAAATACAAAAAATGCAGTGACAGGAACAACCCAAACCCATGGGAGGGTCCAGCGAGAAAGGGAAAGGGAATCAGAGGTTAGGCTTCAACAGACAGAAGCATGGAGGAGCCATCAGGGAGGCAAAGGCTCTGCACGTGGTAGGGACCCAGGTCCTGTTTGGGTGCCTGGATTGTGGCCACAGCAAATCCCCTGGGGGCCTACTCCATTGCAGGCTACTTTTGACGGTAATCCGGAACGTGTGGCTCTCTTTTTGAGCCAAGTAATTAGCTACATGGATGCCTATGGACATTTCTATCCCTCTCCATGGGCGAGAGTGGTGGCTGTTACTATGAACTTAACTGGTGATGCGGATGACTGGGTAGCTGGATTACACAACCTGCATGCCCGGGAGCTCGCGGATTTAGGTCACTTTCTGGAAGCCCTGCGGTGTAGGTTCGAGGATGATGCAAGTACTCAAGCAATTGTCGAAGGTGATTTAATCTCATTGAGGCAAAGGGGTCGAGCCGCTAATACGTACAAGACTTTTGAAAACTAGCAGGACGGCTGAGGGCGTGGCCCGAGCGTTTACTCGTGCACCAGTTTCACATGGGTCTGGACAGGGAGCTACGCCAGGCTTGTGTTTATAGGGGGCTTGGTCCTCATATTGTGGAGTGGTATAAAGTGGTCATAGAACTGGATATTGGGTTAAAGGAGTTTCGTACACGAGATCGAACATGCCTATAGGGGCCAGATCTACTGCTCCTCCAAGACATCCGTTTCGATGCTACCGATGTGACCAGGAGGGGCATAGAGCCATCGAGTGTTCCTTTCCACCTCTCGGGGTATCGGCTCCACAACCATCGAATCCTGGGGAAAGAACCAACCCACGGTCACAAGTGACTTCGGAACGTTCTCATAGTGCAAGCAACGGAAAGCGGTCTTAGTAGACGTGAAGAAAGACATGGTCGCTCGGGAACCGCTCGGGTACCAGAAGAGCCGGAGGTTACCGAAGACGAGACGGATCCCCGAGACCCTATGGTATGTGCTCCTATACATCCCTTTATAGTCCAAGTAACATTGAAACACCCAAAAACGGGTAAGGCAGAACACATAGGGGCTTTGGTTGACCCTGGGTGTACGTGCTGTCTCTTGCGGAGGTCAGTGGCTGAAGGGTTGGGTCTTCGTATTATAACTCTGCAGACTCCCATTAAGTTTGAACAAATGGATGGCTCAACTCTAGGTGGACAGCCTGCTACACATGTGACAGAACTGGCGAGACTTGAAATTGGACAACATTGGGAGTTGGTGCGATTTGTGGTAGTGGAGACAATGATAGAACCTGTTATCCTGGGGCTATCATGGTTGGACAAGTGGAAGACCACCATTTGGTGGGAGGGGGGTTACCACAAACTAAGAATAGTATTGGGTCCTGAACCCCCAGAGGATGGTTCTAGTAAAGGAGCTGTGGGGCGAGAAACAGAGCCATCCCTACTGGAGGGGGTCCCAAGGATATACTGGGACTTAAAACGTGTATTCAGCGAAAAGGAATGTGAATCCCTCCCACCACATTGCCCCACTGACTGTGCTATAGAACTGAAGCCTGGTCTTTGGTTGCCCAAACCTCGCATGTATGCAATGACTCCCCAGGAACTGGAGGAGCTACGTCGATATATCGATAGTAATCTGGCTAGGGGATTCATAAAACCCAGCAGATCACACATGGCAGCGCCGGTACTATTTAAAGAGAAGAAAGATGGTGGCCTTCGCTTATGTGTTGATTTTCGGGGATTGAATGCAGTATGTGTGGAACCTTTGTACCCGTTACCCCTTATGACAGACCTGCTCTCCACTTTGGCTACTGGTAAGATTTTCACTAAGCTCGATCTATGAGAAGCATATTACAGAGTCCGTATCCGTGACGGTGATGAGTGGAAGACAACTTTCAACTGTCCTCTTGGGAGTTACAAGTTCCAGGTTATGCCGTTTGGGTTGCAGGGGGCTCCCGGAGTATTTATGCAACTTATTAATAGCATACTCTATGACCATCTGTATAGGGGAGTCCTAGTCTATTTGGACGATATTCTGATATATTCCACCACCATGGAAGAACATAAACAACTTGTGAGACAGGTTCTAACAAAACTGTTAAATGACCAGTTATTTGTGAAACTTTCAAAATGTGAGTTTCATAAAACAGAGATTGACTATCTTGGATTCAGGATCACGGGAGAGGGGATAGAAATGGACCTCAACAAAGTGAAAACAGTGTTGGAATGGCAGGCTCCAAAGACCCGAAGACAGCTACAGAGCTTCCTCGGGTTTGCAAACTTTTATAGAAGGTTCATTCCCACATTTGCCCAGATAGCCCTACCCCTAACAGATCTTCTATGAACACGGGATCTGGGGGTAGGAAAACAAAAACCAAAACAGATACTAGAATGGACACAATCCTGTCAAAGGGCGTTCAAGACTTTGAAATTTCTATTCGCCAGAGAACCAATACTTCAGCATCCTGATACAACACAGCCATTTGTTATCCAAGCGGATGCAAGTGAGGTAGCGGTGGGTGGAGTCCTGCTACAACGGGACACTCAAGGCATACTCCACCCATGTGCATACACCTCTCGAAAACTAACTCCCACAGAACGGAACTGGACCGTGTGGGAAAAGGAGGCTTACGCCATCAAATGGGCTCTTCAGACCTGGAGACATTTGCTAGAAGGCACCAATGTTCAGTCCGAAGTATGGACGGATCATAAGAACTTGGAGGCTCTGCAGACACCCCGTAGGTTATCACCCAAACAAGCAAGATGGGCACAATATTTCTGCAGCTTTACATTTACACTGAAGACCATACCAGGCCAAAAAAATTATTTAGCGGATGCTCTATCTCATATGCCCCAATATGAGAGTAAGTGGGATGACTCACCACAATCCTTGCTGCTGCTTCGGCAAACAGGAAAACAAGTAAGAGATGTACCCCAGGCGGTATCCCCCTGGATAGTAGACTTAAAAAAGGAAATAGCGACGGACCCCTGGTTAGCAATGAATTGCCAATTAGTGACGCAGAGAGGAGGATTGGCATGGAGTGGGGACAAATTGTATATCCCAAACCCCTTAAGGGACAAAATCTTAAAGTAATGTCATGATGTGAAAATGGCCAGACATTTCGGGTTCGTCAAAACATTACATTTACTACGACGGCAATTCTGGTGGCTGCGCATGCGGAACCATGTAGAGGAATACGTACGGGGCTGTCCTGTCTGTGCAGTAGCCAAGCCACTAGTAGGGAAACCACCCGGCCTATTACAGACAGTTTCTGACCCATGTAGACCATGGGATGAGGTAGCCATGGATTTTGTTGTTGAGCTACCTAAGAGCAAAGGACATACTGTAATCTGGACAGTCATTGACCTGTTTTCTAAACAGGCACATTTCGTCCCATATAAAGGTCTGCCTTCTGCTAGACGTCTGGCAAAACTGTTTGTTCAGCACATATATCGTCTCCATTGTGTACCTAAACAGATTATATCCGACAGGGGTCCTCAATTTACTGCCCGATTCTGGAAACTGTACCTACGACAAATAGGAACAGACCAAGGACTTAGTTCTGCATTCCAGCTGAGTACCAATGGGGCGGCCGAGCGAGCCAATGCAATGGTGGAGAGATATCTACGCTCCTACGTATCCTACCAACAGGATGATTGGTATGACCTATTACCATTCGCTGAGTCAGCCTACAATAATATGGTACAAAGTAGCACAGGATATAACCCATTTCAGGTGGTGTCAGGAAAGGAGTTTCCTGCTATCCCAGAACTCGACATGCAAACACAAACATCACATACGCCTGGCAACTGGACAAGGAAAATAAACAGGGTTTGGCTGCATATAAAGAATGCGTTAACAAAAGCCACAAAAGCATATAAACAGCAAGCCGACAAGAGGAGGAGTGATGCCCCACCCTTTAAGGTGGGGGATAAGGTATACTTATCTACTAAATGTATAAAATTGCGTATACCCAGCAAGAAGCTAGGCCCCAAATATATAGGCCCCTTCACCATTACTAAGGTCATAAACCCCATCACCGTCTCCTTGAGACTTCCACCTCTACTAAAAAGGATACACCCTGTATTCCACAGCAGCCTCCTAAAACCGGCTATTGGCGTGCAATCTCCTGGAATGAGCCCAGGACCAGTGACAGGAAACATATATGAAGTAGAGAAAATACTTGACTCAAAACTGTATCACAGGACACTTAGATACCTGGTGTGGTGGAAAGGATAGCCCGACACAGATGCAACATGGGTACGACCAAAGGATCTAAATGCTCCTCGATTACTGAAGCGATTCCATAGAGCACACCCACACAAACCTTGGAGCTATCCCTAAGGGAAAAGACCTGCTAATCCTATCTTTTTGTCTCTACCGGATGAGACCTGGTTGGGGGGGGCGCATGTCGAGTGTCAAAAGCCCCACGACAACACATCACCTTGATGGATGGTATTGAAGACCATGAAGGGGATCTGGAGGATACTGAAGGATTCCAGCAACAAAACACGGTGGAGGGGGGTGTTGCGTTAGGACACCATGTACTCTAATAGTGGGTGATGGATGGAAGGCAAGAAGAGGGAGGTTGGGATGGGAACGTAAATCAGCTGCTGAAGAGATAATGAAGAGGGGGAGTGGAATGGGAATGTAAATCAGCTGCTGAAGAGATAATAGTGCAGAGGGGAATGACGTCCTATGTCTGCGACGAGCATGAACGGAACAAGCGGCAGCTTTGATTGTGACAGCTGTGAGAAATCACTGCCTGCTTAATGATAGTTAACTGTATCCACACCCTACAAAACAGTATGGGCGGAGACCTAGGGCGTCTCTGACTTTGTTTTGCTTAGCAGCTCAATCTCTACTGTACGCTGCTGTGTTGCCTCCATTAAACCAGGTTTTGGAACGAATCCTCCTTTTCGTGTGTGCATGTTCGTTTGTGCCCGGTGAAGCACTGGCGGCTCCAGAGGGGCTAAGATCGGTGGCATTTGAATGCCCCGCGGTGAGTTACAATTGTTTGCGCTTCTGCCATAGCGTTATCTACCAGCAGCTGCTGATATGCTTGTGCCAAATCAAGCTTTGCTTTTATCGAGTCTACACTTGGTCTTAAACTTTCCCCTGGCTCAAGCTGATGAAGGGAGGAGAACTTGTGGCTCAGAGGTTAATACAACTGCCTAACATGCAGGAAGCCCAAGTTTGAATCCAAGTAAGGGTATGGCTAGCTGATGAGAGCTAAATAGCTTGAAATAGATCTATACTAGTCTCCCTTTATTTCTTTATCAGCAAAATATAAGTTTGGTATAAAAAGGTTTGTCGTGAATGCGACTGCTTGAGGGCTCCTGGATTGGAGCTGAAAGGCAAAAAGGAGTAGAATGCCCCCTCCCACATGTTGGGGTAGACCAGGTGTCTCGATAGAAAAACACTTAATATATATAGGAGTCATGTTGTGATGAAGAGGTTTAGAGGAACTAGAGGCATGTCCCACTTTTCAATTAATTAACTACATTCGAATACTAATCTAGGAATGTTATTTGAATTAAAAGAACTTGCTCATTATCCATAACACATTTTTAAAAAGTATTGAGAGATAATAGGGACATCCTCTGCCTCACATCAACAAGTTACTATCTGCCAGGTTTTCTGGAACAGATGAGACAGTTATAACAGAATGAAATAAAAATCTGCAACAATCATGCCTAGAAAGTTTAGTAAATGTGCAAGAACTACAAACAGCCAAGCAAGAGAAGGAGAGGAATCTGAAGATGGCCAGTAGTATACTAGGCACAACTTTAATCATGTTGATAAAACAAACTAGTCTGCTCACACATATTTAAAAAAATAATTTCCCTTTCTGTTAGAGGCTTGGTTGTAATTCCTGCATCAACCACAGCTTTGTGCATTGCACGCAGTGTTTCAAGTTCTGGAGCAGAAATAAAAACTACATAGGGCATAAACTCTGATGTCCACAACACTTTAAGTGCCTGGAGAGAAAAGAATTAAGTTACCCACTCATATTATTATTTATTTTTTTGGATATTAGGCAGCATCAGTGTAAGCAACTTTACTATTATGCAGATCTTTATGGCAGCCCAGAGACTAATATGTATCTTTCCCTATTTAATACTCAGTGTGTTTCAGGTCCTTTCAATCAAGCAATGCCATCTATTGGGACACAGGAAGTGTGCTTTCTTTGTTGCAGCACCTACTGTACC
The DNA here is from genome assembly GCA_022577455.1 of Arizona elegans. Taxonomy (NCBI): domain Eukaryota; kingdom Metazoa; phylum Chordata; class Lepidosauria; order Squamata; family Colubridae; genus Arizona; species Arizona elegans. The sequence goes on from JAKOOJ010000035.1 coordinate 2,748,640, forward strand.
CTCTGGAATTATATGCCCCCAGAGATTCATATAACTGCCAGCCTGATGATGTTCTGGAAGTCTTTAAAACCTTGGCTCTTTTCTCAGGGTCTTTGTGGAATCTTGTTATTGGTGGTGGTGAGATAGGGATGGTTGTCAAAACGTGTCAGAGATTTTCTTTGTATTGTTTTTCTGTTATTTAAACTGTAAGCTGCCCAAAGTTACTCTAGAGTCAGGTAGACTCTAAATCTAAGAATATTTTAATTCAGTTTTACATTTCTCAAAATGATTAGCAACTAATGATATTTTTATTTACTTATGTTTATATCTCACTATAATTTAACACTCAGTCGTGCATGCATTACACACACAGAGAGAGTATATCTTAATTTCATTTCAGCTATTTCTATACATATGAGTGAAAATAGCATTAGAAATATTTTAATATTAATTTAATTTAAAAAATGAAAGTGCAAATAAAAAGTGACTTGCCATACATCAAAAAGAATGCAAGGTAGTCAGTTTGGTGTACGGGTTAAAGCACCAAGCTAGAAACTGGGAGACTGTGAGTTCTAGTCCCACCTTAGGCACAAAGCCAGCTGGAAGACCTTGGGCCAGTCACTCGCTCAGCCCTGGGAAGGAGGCAATGGAAAACCTCTTCTGCCAAAAAAATTGCAGGGGCCTGTCCAGTCAGTCACCAGGAGTCAACACTGACTCAAAGGCTGTTAGGTGTTTTGTGCCAGCCATGGCAGTTTCTTCAAAGGCCACCAGATGGGGGCAAAGAGGCACCTTTGATCCCACTGGTGGGTCAAGGGGCTCCAGCCCCTGCAGCCCCATTGGGGAGATGTCAGCCTCTGCCTTTACTGCTTTGGCTGCCATAAGAAACGGGTGGGAGAGAATTAGAGAGCGTGGGGGGCGGGGAAGCGTGCTGGAGGATTTTTGAAGAAACGAAACCTAATCTCCGAAGTGGCTATCGGGTCAACCGTCATCGCATTCCTGATTGATGACGATGCCAGACGTGCTTCCACCTGACTTTAGTTTCAGCTTTTCCTTGGTAGCGTTCACTTCATTTTCTAGTAAAAGTACATTACTCTATAAATAATGGAGTTTGGCTTATTCTTTCCAGGACTTTGAAGGAAGCACACCTGACATTAAGCTGAAACTCACTCCAGTCATCCCGGATAACCACCGAGGGGACTGAGATCCAGATCATGTCGGACCATGAAGGTGAAGAAGAACAGATGGGAGCACCGGGTTATACAATGCCTTCACTTCAAGCAGAGAAAGAGGCTGCCGAATGGTTGGAAAAACTCCGGCTGAGAGAGGAGCCTGAGGAAGCCAGATGGTCGAAAGGAGTAGGAAGGCTGCCAGACTGGGGGGGGGGGACCCCCCAGGGAGTAACCAGCTCCAGACCCCGTAAGAGAGAGGCGGTGTGGCTGCAAGAGCAAAAGGAAAGCCTCATGTTGGCACAGGCGTTGCAACTCCTCCGTGATGATGAAGAAAGCCGGAAAAGCCGTGAGTCTTATGGGTTCCCTGTGGAGAAGGGAGGAGACGGCCCCAGGGGGGAGCCGGAAGAAACAGCACGTGGGGGAGAGAATGAGGAAGCTGAGGAAAGAACATGGTATCATGTTGCACCGGTTGGCGGGGTTGGGGGTGGGGGGCACCGTTCTGTGGTGGTTCTCCTCCTACCTCTCTGACCGGACGCAATCTGTGTTGACAGGGGGGCAGCGGTCAACCCCGAGGCACCTTGCTTGTGGGGTGCCACAAGGGTCGGTCCTCTCGCCCCTTCTGTTCAACATTTATGTAAAGCCGCTGGGTGAGATCATCTGTGGCTTTGGGGTGGAGTTCCATCAGTACGCTGATGACACCCAGCTGTACATCTCCACCCCAGGCCACCCCAACGATGCCCTTGAAGTGATGTCCCAGTGCCTGGAGGCCGTGCGGGCCTGGATGGGGAGAAACAGGCTCCGACTCAACCCCTCCAAGATCGAGTGGCTGTGGCTTCCGGCGTCCCGATATAGCCAGCTGATGCCATCGCTGGCTATTGGGGGCGAATCACTAGCCCCCACGGAGAGGGCTCGTGACTTGGGCGTCCTCCTGGATGCACGGCTGTCGTTAGAAGATCATTTGACGGCCGTGGCCAGGGGGGCTTTTTATCAGGTCCGCCTGATACGCCAGTTGCGCCCCTTTCTAGATCGGGACTCCCTACGCACAGTCACTCAGGCACTCGTCACTTCCCGCCTGGACTACTGCAACACTCTCTACATGGGGCTCCCCCTGGGGTGCACCCGGAGGCTCCAGCTGGTCCAGAACGCGGCTGCGCGGGGGATTATGGGGGCGACGAGGCGCTCCCATGTAACACCTCTCCTGCGCGAGCTGCACTGGCTCCCGGTGGTCTTCCGGGTGCGCTTCAAGGTGTTGGTGACCACCTTTAAAGCGCTCCATGGCTTAGGGCCGGGGTACTTACGAGACCACCTTCTGCCACCAATAGCCTTCCACCGGCCAGTACGCTCGCACAGAGTGGGCCTCCTCAGGGTGCCGTCCGCCAGACAATGTCGGCTGGTGACCCCCAGGGGGAGAGCCTTCTCTGTGGCGGCGCCCACCCTCTGGAACAACCTCCCCCCAGAGATACCTACAATAACAGACCTCCGGATTTTTCGTCGGGCCCTGAAAACCCATTTATTTCAACTAGCTGGGCTGGCTTGAGTTAATTTTAAATTGATTTTAAATTGGGTTGTTTTAATTTTTGGCCAAATATTTAATTATTTTAAACTGCTTTTAAATTTTGTATGTATTGTTTTTTACTTTGGCTGTTCACCGCCCTGAGTCCTATTTTGGAGAAGGGCAGTATAGAAATTTAAACAAACAAATAAATAAATAAATAAACATCTCAGGCTTCTGGAGCTCAAGTGAGGGATGCAGCAGGCCAGGGACCCCCAGCCTTGCAGCCACCCCCCCCCCCCCCGCAGACGTAAGAAACCAAAGATTCCCCCCCTAACCGGGAAATATGATGGGAATCCAAAGACCTTGGGGTTTTTTTTGACTCAAGTGTGGAACCACATGCAGGACTGGGGGGAGGACTACTTATCAGATGCCGCTCGAGTGAGATGCGTCACGAACGTCTTAGAGGGAGCAGCAGCTGACTGGATGGTGGTCCTCCACAATAATAACTCCCCCTTGCTGAGAAACTACAACCAGTTCATGGGGGCTCTTAGGAGGCGGTTTGAAGACCACCTAGCTGAACGGAAAGCGAGACTCAGAATGAAGGGCATCCAGCAAGGCCGGAGATCAGTGGCAGAATATACCCAAGAATTTCGTGAGCTGGCACCCTACATGACAGGGTGGTCAGAAGCGGCTCTACTGGAGAGCTTCAAAGATGGGCTGAATGAAGAGATATACAAGGACTGTAGAGGCCGGGGGGGGGGGTCCCCGAAGACTTGCAGAGTTGGTATATAGTAGCTGAGGATGTGGAGATCGAGCTGGCCCGAAGCCAACTCCGAGGGGGGCATGCAGGAGACCCGTCATCCTCCTTTCACCGTAAAGGAGAACCTAAGATGGCCGAGGGGAAAGCGGAATTCAAACCGAAGTCGAAGCTCTTCACCTGTTTCAAATGTGGGAAGGAAGGACATCGGGCTGCCGAATGTTTCTCCAAACCAGTACCAAAGGCCACCGGCTTGGGACCAAAGAAGGCCGACAAACCACCCACAAAAACCCGCAGCACTGCCCTGAAAGGAGAAGTCGTTGAGTTCGCTCCCCGAAACAAGGGTGAGCTGGGAACTCCGACCACCGACGATGACAGCGAGACGGACTCCGACTCCGACGATCTGGTGAGTCACACAGAGGACCCCATGCTCATCCCCGTAGAAATAAGGGTGCCATCCACAGGGACACAAGCACAGATGTTAGCCCTATTAGACTCTGGGTGCACCAGGTGCATAATCAGCCCGAAGGTGGTGGAGAAGATGGGCCTGAGACTAAAAACGTTAAAAAGGCCCATTGACTGAACCCATTGAAATGCAGTTGGGGGATCATGTAGAGAGTCTCAGATTTATTGTGGCCCCTGGCATGGAACGACCCCTCATACTTGGGCTGCCTTGGCTCTGTAGATGGAACCCACGGGTTAATTGGAAGACGGGGGTCTTGCGTATTTGCACTGGAAAACCGAAATTAGAGAGGGAAACCCCCCCCCCAAAGGACAGGATAGGACCCGAAAGGGCGGAAGTGGCAGTAGGCCACATTGAAGGGGAGGAGAAGATTCCAAAAGAGTATTGGCATCTCCGTGAAGTTTTTAGTGAAAAGGCCTCGGATGTACTGCTTCCCCACAGAACTACGGACTGTACCATTGAAATACTCCCAGGTGTGAAGCTCCCTAAGCCGAAAATCTACCCCATGACCCCTCGAGAATTAGGGGAATTGCGAAACTTTATTGATAAAAATCTAGAACGGGGGTTTATCCAACCTGCCAGACCAAAGGTGGCGGCACCGATATTGTTCCGAGAAAAGAAGGATGGCTCCTTTCGCTTGATAGTTGATTATAGAAATCTGAATGCGATTTGCGTGGAAAACGTTTACCCCCTACCACTCATGAAGGACATGCTATCTCACCTAGGAAAAGGGAAAATCTTCACCAAACTTGACTTACGGGAGGCATATTACTGAGTGAGAATTAAAGAGGGGGATGAATGGAAGACAGCGTTTAGTTGCCCACTTGGATGTTTCCAGTTTAGAGTGCTCCGTTTGGACCACAGGGAGCCCCTGCTGTGTTCATGCAATTGATTAACGAAGTACTGCATGAGCACCTGTTTAAGGGGGTCCTGGTCTACTTGGACGACATTCTTATCTACTCAGAGAACATGGACGACCATGTGAAGTTGGTGCAAACAGTCCTGAAAAAACTCAGGGCTGCTGAACTATATGCCAAACTTTCTAATTGCGAGTTCCATCAAAGCAAAATTGACTATCTTGGATATCACATATCGCATGAGGGGATAGAGATGGACCCTGGAAAGGTTCGGGCCATATTGGAATGGGCCGCCCCACGCACCCGCAAACAACTACAGAGTTTCCTGGGATTTGCGAATTTCTATAGACAGTTTATCCCCTCATTTGCAAAAATTGCACTGCCAATAACAAATCTTCTGAAAACTAAAGGTGAGGCAAAACCAAGGCCCTCACGACCTCTTGAATGGACTATGGACTGTCAAGCAGCCTTCGAAAAGTTGAAACGATTGTTTGCTGCTGAACCAGTCCTCAAACATCCAGACATGGAAGAGCCTTTCGTAGTACAGGCTGACGCGAGCGACGTAGCTGTGAGAGCAGTGCTTCTGCAAAAGAACACAGAAGGGGAATTACAACCCTGTGTTTACATGTCCCGTAAATTATCAGAAACCGAGAGAAGATGGGCCATATGGGAAAAAGAGCCTTTTCTGGTGCGATGGGCATTGTTAATGTGGAGACAATTTCTGGAAGGAGCAAAGCATCCTTTTGAAGTTTGGACTGATCATAAAAATCTGGAGGCATTGAAAACACCGCGTAAACTGTCACCAAAGCAAGCTTGTTGGGCCCAGCATTTCAACCGCTTCAATTTCACTCTATGCTACATTCCTGGTGGAAAGAACTTCATGGCGGATGCACTTTCCAGATTGCCTCAATACAACAGTACCAAGAAAGAAGTGGTTCGACCCATCATCCCTTCGACACAACTGGCAGCGCCAATGACTACCAGAGCGCAGGCGAGGGCCGATCCGGCCCTTTCGGGCAACCTACTTCAGAAACTGCAAGAAGCCCTAAAAACTGACGAGTGGTTTAAAACCCATTCAAATGAATGTACACTCCGTGATGGTCTAGCTTGGATAGGGGCAAAATTGTATGTCCCTGATAGTTTAAGACTAACAGTATTACAGTACGCTCATGATGCCAAAGCAGCGGGACACTTTGGGTTTGTTAAAACTCTACATCTTGTTAAAAGACAATTTTGGTGGCCTGCCCTCAAAAAGGACATAGAGGCATATGTGGCTAGTTGTCCGGTGTGTGCCTCAGCTAAAAGACCTCCGGGGAAGCCACTCGGTTTACTGCAAGGCCAGATGCCCCTTGGAAGGAAATATCCATGGATTTTATTGTTGACCTACCAGAGAGTGAAGGGTGCATGGTCATTTGGGCAGTAACAGATTTGTTTTCCAAACAAGTGCACTTCATCCCCTGCTCTAAAATCCCTTCAGCTAAAACTCTTGCAAAACTGTTTATTCGTCATATTTACAGATTACATGGAGCTCCAAAACATATAATTTTGGACAGGGGTGTACAGTTTACTTCCAACTTTTGGAAGGAGTTTTTAAGGTTGAGGGCTAAGCTCCGCCCACCACCCCCAGACTAATGGGGCTTGTGAGAGAACCAATGCTGTGTTAGAACAGTACCTGAGATGTTATGTAAATTACCAGCAAGACAACTGGGTGGACCTATTGCCATTTGCGGAGGTGGCATACAACAACTCCATACATAGCAGCACCGGGTTCACTCCGTTTAAGGTAACATCTGGTCAGGAATTTGTGCCAATCCCCGAGCTACCACAAGACACCCCACAAAACCCATCTTTGATTGAGTGGATCGAACAGCTACGGAGCACTTGGGCCGTAACTCGAAAAGCCCTAGATGATGCACACCGAGCGCATAAGACCCAAGCTGATAAAAAACGGTCCCCGGCACATGTGTATAAAGTGGGTGACAGGGTTTATCTTTCCACCAAATACTTACAGACTTCACAGAAATCAAAAAAGCTTGGACCCAAGTATGTGGGTCCTTTCCTGGTCACTAGACTTATTAATCCAGTAACAGTTGAATTGGAGTTGCCAAAAACTTTGAGACGAATCCACCCTGTGTTTCATGTTAGCTTGTTGAAACCAGAACACTCGTCCCCTTTACGACCGGACCAAGATTCCCCTCTGGTCCCCATACTGATAGAAGGGGAACAACATTTTGAAGTCAAAGAAATTTTAGACTCTAGGAAGCACCACGGTAAAGTGCAATATCTGGTGGCCTGGAAACATTTTCCTTTGTCTCAAGCTGAGTGGGTGAACAAACGTGATGTCCGGGCACCAAAGAAAGTACAGTTGTTTCATATCAAATATCCTGATAAACCTTAATGTCTGTATTGCAATTTTTCTTTTCTTCCTTTTCTTTTCCCTGTTTAGGACTAACATCTTTTTTCCGGAGGGGCCGAATGTCAGCCTCCGCCTTTACTGCTTTGGCTGCCATAAGAAACGGGTGGGAGAGAATTAGAGAGCATGAGGGGGAAGGAAGCGTGCTGGAGGATTTTTGAAGAAATGAAACCTAATCTCCGAAGTGGCTATCGGGTCAACCGTCATCGTGTTCCTGATTGATGACGATGCCAGACGTGCTTCCACCTGACCTCTGGAAGACCTTTGGATTGGGTGATTGATGATGGACAGTGGGAGGGGATGCTTTCTATATGCAACTTTCGCACCTATTGCTTTAGTTTCAGCTTTTCCTTGGTAGCGTTCACTTCATTTTCTAGTAAAAGTACATTACTCTATAAATAATGGAGTTTGGCTTATTCTTTCCTGGACTTTGAAGGAAGCACACCTGACAGGAGAGTTAATGGTCCTCCGGCCCCCTCACACATTGGTAAGGGAGGGGCCAGGGGCCCCTATAAAAACCCCTGCACAGGGGCTGCTCCCTGCCTTCTGCTTTTGCCTTTTGTCCTTTTTCCCTTTTTCCCTGCTCTTGTTCTAGTCTCCTATGGGACTGACCCATGGGCTCAATCCAGGCACGGATGCCTCCATGCCTGGGACCTTATTTTACTCTACTTTTACTTCTAAAGAAAGACTTAATTTGATTGCATCCTTGCGTGCTGACCTTTTCTTGGAAGCGCCCTCAACGAGCCATTGTTTTTCATGAGATCCCTCACAAAGTGGTAGCCGAGGATGGTTTGAGGCAATGCTTCCAAGCCAGCAGAAGCAAGATGCCAGGAGGTTCCAGCAAAAACTCCCAAGAAATGGATGGCAGGACTTCCCCGGTCATGACCAGGAGTCTCCAAGCAAGGTTGGCAGCCCTGCATCCAGTCCCTGATGCGAGCTTCGATCCAGAGGAGGGTACAGAAGATCTCTATGTCCCCAGAGGACCCAGCAGAATGCAAGGGACCCCTTCGCACATTTCCTTGCAGCTGCAAGCCACAGAGGAAGGCGTGGAAGGCCAGCAGTCCACCCAGGACTGCCAGGACACTGGGGATGTGGCCAGGGACCAGGCCACCCACAGCGTGGACCAGCTCACTGGTGAGGAATGCAGAGAGCTGCTAAGAACACTCCTGGCAACCCGAGGGATGCCAGGAGCCAAGCCATGTGGGACACCAGTGCAGGGGGCCTCTGGACACCGGGTAAGTCCTTCCCCAGTGCCCAGGAGGCTCCCCAACATGTCAGCCCCCAGGCCACCAGCAAAAACTCCCAAGGTTACTCCAGCGAGGCTTGGTAGGCCTCAGCTAGGCCATGAGGCCCAGCAACCGATGGCAGCCAGCCAAAGCAGCATGCAAACTGCTCCCCCCCACCACAGGCAAGCCTCAAAGTCTGCCCAGCTGCTTCTGCTGCAGCAGGCATCAGGGCTGCAATCCAAGTCCTGGTCGCAGCCCTGGAGGCCACGATGACCGCGGCCTTAACCTCAGGGGCAGCCAGCCTCCCTCAACACCCCCAGGGGACCAGTGAGGGGGGCGTCCAGTCCGGAGCCCCCAGCCAGGACCCAGGCCTTCAGAGAGCCCCAGAAGAACCCCTGGGGGCTCCAGACTTCCCAACACCCCCACCGAGGCAACGGAGGACTCACCTGGATGACTTCAGGGGGCCTCCAGCTGAGCCTCCCACCTCCCAAGATGGCTGCCTCCTCTGGAGTCTTCAGGACCAGCGGTGGGCCCCTCCAGGCGATCCTCAGCATTTTCAGGCTTTTCCAGCCCATCCTGCAGCCTTTGCCCCCTGGTAAGTGTTCCAGTACCAGGGGGGCTTCCAGAAGACTCTTCAGAGCTCCACAGGCCTGGGCCCAGGCCTGGCCCTGAAGCACAGAGGGAGAGGTCCGCTCCCGTCGGCTCCTGGGCTGGAATGAGTTCTGAGCATGCTCAGTTGGCCCCATCTGAAAAGGAGAAAAATAATCAGAGAAAAATACCTACACCGGCCAGCAGAGGGATCCCTCTCTCATTTACTTCAATGGAACCCAAGAAGAGATACCAAGGACAGCAAAATACATCAGCATTTTCTGCCCCAGCTGTGTCTGTTCTCCCAAATAACTTTCAGAAATTACATCTGGGAGGGGAAAATTTTAACATATGGAATAAAGAGATACAGGTATGTCTCTTAAAAGAGGGGACCCTAGAAATGGTTTTACACCCCCCACCTTTCCCTTGGGGACCTCAAGAAGAGTGGTACCACAGGAAAGCCTATACCACTCTACTGAGCTCACTGGATGCTAAATTGTACCCTAGCATTCCAGATGGGCTCACAGCTGGTGAAATTTGGGGGTTGTTATATAGCTTATTTAATAGTGATATCTTGGGCTCCACCACAAGACTCACAATGGAATTCTATAACACCAAGCTAAAATTTGGGGCTAGCATGGCTGAGCACCTGGGAAAGTTGAAGGCACTCAGGGCAGAGCTGGTGCTCAGGGACTACCCTGTGACTGAGGCCAACATGATCGCCGTCATTCTGGCATCCCTGGACAAAAGTTGGGGCAATTTTATTGTCTCACTAGAGGGAACCAGAAAGGAAGCCATGACTCTGCCCTACCTCACAGGGAGGCTCAATGAGGAAGACAGGAGGCATAGAGATGTGGGAGAGTACACCAGGGCCACAACTCATCACATCAACAGAAGGCACCAGAGTTCAGAGCAGGTTAACGCTCTACCCAAGTGTTTCATCTGTGGCTCTGAGGAGCATCTGAAGAAGGACTGCCCCCCTTACCAGCAAGGACCTAAGTGTGGTTCCAATCAAGGAAGGGGCAGGGGGCAGAGAAGGGGGCCTGGCGGGGGCAAAGGTGGTACTAAGGGCAATTTTCTGTATACTAGTTACCTCACCCCCGCTGCAAAGGCTGATGGCCCTACTGGCCTCTGGTACTGGACTCTGGGGCTTCATCTCACATTGCTAACTTGAGGCAAGGCTTTAAGAGGTTAAGGAGAATTAACTCCTCCGTTAAGGTTGCAAATGGTAACAATGCTTTGGTTGTTGTGGAGGGCACTGTCTCTGTACCAGGGCTGGGCAATGTCAAAGGTGTATTACATGCTCCCTCTATAGCCAATAACCTGTTAAGCATAACCAAGCTATGTGATGATGGCAGGGTGGAGGTATTGTTTCGCAAAGGGGGAGGTCATGTCACTCGAGACAAAAGGGTCATTGGGAATGTTACCATTATAAATGGTTTGCCATATTTCTCCCCTGAGTACCCAGCCACAGGAGACAGCTCACAGGGTGCCACCCCAGAAGGGGCCTGCGCTCAGAGAGAGAGAAAGGCTCCACAGCCAGCTCCCAGGCTGTCAAAGATGCACAAGACTGAGACAGTTGTGCCCACGCCGCCTCAACCAGCACCACGGCCTTCCAAGGCTAATGCGGGCAAGAAACCCGAGCCTCAGCAGGCACCCAAGGCAGATAAGCCCAAAGAAGGGCCTAAGGTGCCAGCACCGCCCAAGGCAACCAGAGCCAAGGGGGTGTCAGTGGGAAAGCCGCTCCATACTAAATGTGCCCACCTTTTACATTGGAGGTTAGGCCATGCGAGCTTCCCAGTGGTTAAAAAGATGGGGGAATTCGCTGAGGGGATTCATCTCCAGGATTGTGAGGTGTTTCTGGACTGTGCCATCTGTAAGAGGGCAAAGAGGAAGGCTGCCCCAATACCTAAGGTGTCACTGCGTAAAACTCAATACCCATATCAATTAATACATGTTGATTTGGTTGGGCCATTTACACCGTCCCTAGGAAAGAGGCAGTATTTCCTCACTGCCGTTGATGATTTCTCGAGGTATGGCCATGTGTATACCCTCACGGAAAAGTCTGAAGCCTTTGATGCCATAAAGTCACTGTACAACTACGTGGAACCTCAGTACAAGACCAAGATCGCACAGCTGCAGAGCGACCGGGGGTCTGAGTTCATGTCCCGAAAGTTCCAGGACTGGGTAAGACATAAGGGCATACATCATTTTCGTACAGCGCCTTTTACACCTGCGCAGAATGGTGTGTCAGAAAAATGTAATGACATTCTGCAGACCATAGTGCACAGCCTGATTGCGGATGCTGGGGTTGCGGAATTGTACTGGGCGGAGGCGGTACACTACGCCAACTACACCCTGAACCGCACCTGGAGCAGCGTTGTGAACCAGACCCCATATTTTCTGGTCCACGGTAGGAAGCCAAGTTTGGGACACTTGCGTGTGTTTGGCTCCTACGCTTGGGTGCACATCCCCAAGCAGCTGCGGAAGAAAGGGAGATCCGTCTCCCAGAGACTGAGGTTCTTGGGCTATGCCCCTGGCTCCAAGGCCTACCGATTCCTGGGAGAAGGGGGCAGGACTGTGACCTCCCAATCTGCCCCTTTCGAAGAGGAGTCCAATTGGACCCAGATCCACTCAAATGATCTGGGCCCATACATCAACCGGCCCAGCAAAGCCGCAGCAACAATGACACCACCTGAGACAACCATAGATAATGCCACCAACGAGAGCGAGGAACAGGATGAAGAGGTCAGCCTACCTGGTCCAGATGAGGAGGATGAGCTGTCCAGTCCTGAGGGGGAAGACACACCATCTTCACCTGACTCTTCACCTCCAGCGACGCTTCAGAGGCCCATGATGCCCAACGCCTGGGACCGAGGGCCTCCACATCCCGGTCGTGAACAGCCAGTCGGCGAGGAACCTGCAGAGGAAAAGGGTGGTGAGTGGCAGGAGGTCATAAGTTCAAAGCGGTCCAACAAGGGGGTCCCACCAAAGAGAATCAACATTGGACATGTCGCATCTGCCAACAGCGTCGTGGTCACCCCAAAGACTTTCTCTGACATATTCACCGGCACCTGTCATTGGCTGGCAAGAAGGGGAATTGTTAGGTGTTTTGTGCCAGCCATGGCAGTCTCTTCAAAGGCCACCAGATGGGGGCAAAGAGGCACCTTTGATCCCACTGGTGGGTCAAGGGGCTCCAGCCCCTGCAGCCCCATTGGGGAGAGTTAATGGTCCTCTGGCCCCCTCACACATTGGTAAGGGAGGGGCCAGGGGCCCCTATAAAAACCCCTGCACAGGGGCTGCTCCCTGTCTTCTGCTTTTGCCTTTTGTCCTTTTTCCCTTTTTCCCTGCTCTTGTTCTAGTCTCCTATGGGACTGACCCATGGGCTCAATCCAGGCATGGATGCCTCCATGCCTGGGACCTTATTTTACTCTACTTTTACTTCTAAAGAAAGACTTAATTTGATTGCATCCTTGCGTGCTGACCTTTTCTTGGAAGCGTCCTCAACGAGCCATCGTTCTTCGTGAGATCCCTCACAAAGGCACCCTTCCCCTTGCCCCCACAAAAGTCTTTTATTGGAATGGACTGTCAAAAGCCCAGGTTTCTTGTAAACCAAGAATATGCATATCCCAATTTGGGCTCAGAGCTTGATCAAATTTTGAAGGATACTTAAGGGCAGGATGAAGGATCCACTCACAAAACTGAGTGGAGGTAGGGCAGCAATTAAATTAATACTAACTTCCCTCCCTTCTCCAAACTTTTAATTATTGTAATTTGAGTTCTTTTCAAATAAATTTCCAATATATGTATGCACAGTCACGTGAAAAAGAAAGTACAGTACCCTCTTTGAGTTATATGGTTTTACCCATCAGGACATAGTAAAAATCATCTCTTTAGCAGTTCTTAAAAGAGGGTAAATACAACCTCAGATGAACAACACATGACATATCACATCATGGTATCATTTATTTCACAAAAAGAAAGCCAAAAGGGAGAAGCCATGTGGGAAAAACTAAGTACACCTTATGATTCAATAGCTTGTAGAACCACCATTAGCAGCAATAACTTGAAGTAATATTTTTCTGTATGGCTTTTATCAGTCTCTCACATTGTTATGGAGGAATTTTGGCCCACTTTTCTTTACAACATTGCTTCAGTTGACTGAAGTTTGTGGGCATTTGTTTATGCACAGCTGTCTTGAGGTCTTGCCACAGCATTTTAATTAGGTTGAGGTCTGGACTTTGACTGGGCCATTGCAACATCTTGATTCTTTTCTTTTTCAGCTATTCTGTTGTAGATTTGCTGGTGTGTATGGAATCATTGTCCTGTTGCATGACCCAATGTCGGCCAACCTTTAGCTATCGGACAGATGACCTCACATTTGACTCTAGAATACTTCGGTATACAGAAGAGTTCATGGTCGACTCAATGACTGCAAGGTGCCCAGGACCCATGGCTGCAAAATAAGTCGGGCAACCCTTCCAAACAAACCATACTTGTTCAGTCTTTTTCTAATTGTACTGTCATGAACTTGCTAATTGAGGCCTGTAGAGTCTGAGGTGTAACTCTTGGGATTTTTCTGCAATTTCTCTGAGCATTGCATGGTCTGATCTTGGGGTGAATTTGCTGGGATGTCCCCTCCTGGGAAGATTGGCAACTGTCTTGAATGTTGTCCACTTGTGAATAATCTTCCTCACTGTAGAATGACAGACTTTAAATTGTCTGGAAATGGCCTTACAACTCTTCCCAGACTGATGGGCAGCAACAATTGCTTCTCTAAGATCATTGCTGCTGTCTTTAACTTTGGCATTGTGTTAACACACACCTCAATGCTGGAGACCATCAAACGCCTAAAAAATGTGGCTTTTATAATGGTAGTCACACTTGCTGATGAACAATTAGAATAGAATAACAGAGTTGGAAGGGACCTTGGAGATCTTCTAGTCCAACCCCCTGCCCAGGCAGGAAACCCTACACCACTTCAGACAAATGGTTATCCAACATCTTCTTAAAAATTTCCAGTGTTGGAGCATTCACAACTTCTGCAGGCAAGTTCTTCCACTTATTAATTGTTCTGTCAGAAAATTTCTCCTTAGTTCTAAGTTGCTTCTCTCCTTGATTAGTTTCCACCCATTGCTTCTTGTTCTACCCTCAGGTGCTTTGGAGAATAGTTTGATTCCCTCTTCTTTGTGGCAACCCCTGAGATATTGGAAGACTGCTATCATGTCTCCCCTATTCCTTCTTTTCATTAAACTAGACATACCCAGTTCCTGCAACAGTTCTTCGTATGTTTTAGCCTCCAGTCCCCTAATCATCTTTGTTGCTCTTCTCTGCACTCTTTCTAGAGTCTCAACATCTTTTTTACATCGTGGCGACCAAAACTGAATGCAATATTCCAAGTGTGGCCTTACCAAGGCATTATAAAGTGGTATTAACACTTCACGTGATCTTGATTCTATCCCTCTGTTTATGCAGCCCAGAACTGTGTTGGCTTTTTTGGCAGCTGCTGCACACTTCTGGCTCATATCTAAATGGTTGTCCACTAGGACTCCAAGATCCCTCTGAAGGGCATTTGATCAAGGGCATTTGATTAGCAGCACCTGGCTGCTACTTAGCCTCTACATACCTATGGAAGCAGTAGTCCCAAAGGTGCTTTTTCAAGAGGCAACTGGACTTTGTTTTTCTTTGAAGACATTTCGCTTCTCATCCAAGAAGCTTCTTCAGCTCTGACTGGATAATGGGAAATGGAAGGATTTATATTCCTTGCAGACAGCTGGTAATTTGCATTCTTTTGAATGTGCCGTTGGGACAACCATAGCCTGGATGACTGACAATCTCCATAGACATATGGAAGCAGTAATGGTGTACTTAGTTTTTCACACATGACTTCTCCATTTTGGCTTTCTTTTTTAAAATACCGTATTTTCCGGCGTATAAGACGACTTTTTAACCCAGGAAAATCATCTCAAAAGTCGGGGGTCGTCTTATACGCCGGGTACCCGAATCTGAGTTGCTGGCGCTGACCGATGACACTTTGGGAGCGCCGGCAACATTGAGGGGAAGCTGTACTCTGAATTAGTTCCAACCTACAAGAGGTGCCAGGCAGTGCGCGGCCCACGAGAAAGGAACGCGTCCCCACTCTACCCCGGAATTCGGGTCACCTTCCTTCCTTTCCCAGCAGTCCACAGTGAAAGCGGCGCCGCGGTCGACCTGGGCCAGCGCCTTCCACACCTGGCTCTGCGTCTCCATTATGAGAAGCTCCATGCGACTTCGCATGTCTCCGCCCCAGTCGCGCAGCTCTCGCAATCCGCTCACCGGAGGAGCCATGAAGTGCTCGCACCGCCTTGCCAGATCTTCCTCGTCCTCCTTTCCCCACGGCTTTCCCGTTGTAATTGTTGCTGCTGCTGCCACCGAGGCTGCTCCTTCATCTCCGCCCACCGCACCAGACCCAGCCCGGCCAGCACCGCCGTGGCTCCCGCAGTCCAAGCGGATCAGCGCCCGGGCTCGCAGGCGAAGGGTGGGAGTGCGCAGCGATCGACGCCGATCGTCCCACCATCGCCCCAACGGGAAGAACCACCCGGCAGCGATTCCAAGGAGCCCGAAGCGAACATCCTGGAGCAGCACGGGCCGGCCCGGAGGCTTAAATCCCAGGAGCCCAGGTGCCGAACCCCGCACAGCAGAAAAGACATGACAGCCGGTGCCCAGTTCCTTCTGCAGCCGTCCGGATCAGCGCCCGGACTCGCAGGCGAAGGGTGGGAGTGCGCAGCGCACTTTACTGGCTTGGCGCCAATCCGGACGGCTGCAGAAGGAACTGGGCACCGGCTGTCATGTCTTTTCTGCTGTGCGGGGTTCGGCACCTGGGCTCCCGGGGTTTAAGCCTCCGGGCCGGCCCACGCTGCTCCAAGATGTTCGCTTCGGGCTCCTTGGAATTGCTGCCAGGTGGTTCTTCCCGTTGGGGCGATGGTGGGTGGCTGTGAGCCTGGAAGAGGTGGTGAAATGCAGAGCAATACCTCGTGGGGAAGGAGTCCGCCGTGGCTCCCGCAGTCCAAGCGGATCGGCGCCCGGGCTCGCAGGCGAAGGGTGGGAGTGCGCAGCGATCGACGCCGATCGCCCCACCATCGCCCCAATGGGAAGAACCACCCAGCAGCGATTCCAAGGAGCCCGAAGCGAACATCCTGGAGCAGCACGGGCCGGCCCGGAGGCTTAAATCCCAGGAGCCCAGGTGCCGAACCCCGCACAGCAGAAAAGACATGACAGCCGGTGCCCAGTTCCTTCTGCAGCCGTCCGGATCAGCGCCCGGGCTCGCAGGCGAAGGGTGGGAGTGCGCAGTGCACTTTCCTGGCTTGGCGCCGATCCGGACGGCTGCAGAAGAAACTGGGCACCGGCTGGCATGTCTTTTCTGCTGTGCGGGGTTCGGCACCTGGGCTCCCGGGGTTTAAGCCTCCGGGCCGGCCCGCGCTACTCCAGGATGTTCGCTTCGGGCTCCTTGGAATTGCTGCCAGGCGGTTCTTCCCGTTGGGGCGATGGTGGGTGGCAGCAATCGGCGGCGATCGCTGCGCACTCCCACCCTTCGCCTGCGAGCCCGGGCGCCGATCCGCTTGGACTGCGGGAGCCACGGCGGTGCTGGCCGGGCTGGGTCTGGTGCAGTGGGCGGAGATGAAGGAGCAGCCTCGGCGGCAGCAGCAGCAACAATTACAACGGGAAAGCCGTGGGGAAAGGAGGACCAGCTGGTTGCTGCGCGGAGCTTCCCCCGGGCATCCAGGGGGATATTACCGACGCTCTGACTTCCCCAGACTGGTGGGGCTCGCCATCAGTGGGGGGGTCAGCTGGGGAAGTCGGAGCATTGGTAATATCCCCCTAGATGCCTGGGAGAAGCTCCGCTCAGCAACCAGCTGGTTCCAGCATTCAGCTCAATGCAGCCTTGACTAGATCGGCACAGCTTCCTGTCAATGTTGTCGGCGCTCCCTTAACGTCATCAGTCAGTGCCAGCAACTCAGATTCATGACAAGGCTGCATGGGTGAAGGAAAAAAACCTGGTACAAAATAGCCCTCTTGCCTCTACACGTAGCGTAGCCCATTACCTTTCTCTACAGTACAGCAACAATACATACAGTACAGCTGTTAGGGTGTGTGCAAAAAGTATTTGTTGCTTGTGCAACGAGCAGAGCAGAAACACACATGGAAGGAGATAAACGTGCGGCTCGTGTGAGAAAAAATAGTTTATCTACAAGTAACAAGCAGTCTCGGTGTAAGTAAAACAGTCCAAGGTCATAAACAGTAATATCAGTCCAATGAGTATCTTCCCTTACCAAAGCAAACAGACTTTAGTAACTCTTGGTATACAGTACCATATAATAGACTCAGTAAGCAACAGGATACAAACAGGTATCACTCAGGAAGAACTAGGAAGAACCAGAAAGAACCAGAAGGAAGCAGGAAGAAGGAACGCTTCTCTGTGCTGCCTATTTATGCACTGCAGCCTAATTACAGGGTTCAGCAAACCCTGATTACGTGGCTCAGTTGTTTCTTAAAGAAACAGATATATTGCCTGACCAACAAGTTAGGAGTAAGCTGCAAGCTGAACCTAACATTCTCCCCATTGGGCAGGACAATATACATAATAGATACAAAAACAAAAACACACATCCAAATCATACATTGTACAGTAGTATCAGGTACATTTCAGATTCTTAATCCAAATCTTTCACAACAATTGGTGTGTTTAATGGCACCTTGCGCTTTAGTAAAGTTATCGGCAATATTGTCCTCCGATGCGCAATATTCCAATGTAATCATGTTATCCTTAACACATTGCCGAACATTCAGATAACGTATATCAGTGTATTTAGTCCTTGTCTTTACAGCAAGATTCGTTGCCATTTTAATGGCTGCCTGGTTATCTTCATAAACCGTAATAGGATAGTCCATTTTGAATCCAATATCTTCCATCAACTGTTTATAATAAATCAGTTCAGTACATGTAAGTGATAGACAAGAAAACTCCGCTTCCATGGTAGACAAACTGATGTGTTTCTGGCGAATTGATCTCCATCCAATCAGGCAGTTATCCAACATGATTGCAATTCCAGATGTAGAAGTTCTGTCAAAACTGGCATCAGCATATGCCTTTAACATCATATTGGCATTTGGTTCTAAATACATAGCAAAATGCAGAGTTCTTTTAAGATACCTAAGAACACGTTTTGCAGCCTGCCAATGCCGATCAGTAGGCTCTGAACTATATTGTGCTAGTTGATTAACACTAAAAGCTATATCAGGCCGTGTCCAGTTGCTCAAATACGACAAACTGCCTATTAATGATTGATACAGTTCTTTACTGAACTGTGGACTCTGCAAACTATCCTGTTGGAATTCCTGTGCCATAGGAGTCTTGGCAGGTTTACATAATTCCATCCCATATTTTTTTAACAATTTGCAGATCTTATTAGCTTGTGATATTTTAAATCCTCTAGATGTTTTCAGGATATCCAGCCCTAGATAATGCCGTATATGTCCTAGATTTCTAAGTTTAAATTTTGTTTGCAACTGACCGATAATCTCTCTGGCCTCAGCGTCAGTTCTGGTAATTATGGCAATGTCGTCTGTAAAGAGTAACAAGAATGAAACACATCCATCCTGTTCTTTTTTAAACAGACATTTATCTGCTACGCCCTCATAGAACCCAATGTTACGTAATTCCTGCACTATACATTGGTTCCACTCGTAACCTGATTGCCTTAAACCATATAGGCTTTTTTGTAGCCTCCAACACTCAGTTCTATCCTGTGTATCATAACCAGGAGGTTTCTTCATATATATTGTATGCCTCAACGGAGCGTTCAAATAAGCTGTCTCGACATCTATATGAGTAATTGAGCATTTATTTCTAGCTGCCCAAACAAGCATCGTTCTCAAAGTGCTCGCTCGTAAACTTGGAGCAAAAACCTCAGCATAGTCTCTATCTGTCTGTGAGAACCCTTGTGCAACAAGCCGAGCTTTATGGGTTACTACCCCATCTACACTTTTCTTTACCTTATAGACCCACCTACAGCCTATAAGTTTCTCATTTGGTGGTATTTTTACCACTTCATAGACACCAAGCCTCTTCAATGAATCAATTTCTCTATCCATTGCCTCCTGCCAGGCTTTTTGCTCCTTTTCTGGATATAATGTTATATCCTGATAACTGGATGGTTCGATATCTACTTGGCAAACCACTGTGACTTTATAGCGATCTGGTGGATGCCGGTCCCTGGAAGATCGTCTAGGCATAACAGGACTCACATTAGGTATATTGGGTTCATCCTCCCCTAACCCTAATTCCTGTTCCTGTTCTTCAACCTTAATAGATGGTTTATCATCCATCTCAGATGAACTATCATCAGGAATATGGTCCATCTTAACATCAATATCTGTAAAACCATAGTCTGCTTTTTCTAACCTGTCCCAGCCTTCGTGTTCTAGGAATTTAGCACTAGCGCTACACAAAACTTTTGTTGTTCCTTTTTCCCAGAATCTATAGGACCTATGGTTAGCCTCATAACCAACAAAAATCATTTTCTTTGCTCTCTGCTGGTCTTTCCTTCTCTGACTAACCGGTATATGCACCCAGGCTGGTGCACCAAAAGTATGTATGTAACTTAAATCAGGCTTCCTGCCGTGCCATAAAGTAAAAGGTATTTTACCTGTAGAGGAGTGCACCACATTATTTAAAATATGATTGGCACATAGTATTGCTTCTCCCCACAATTTATCAGGTAAACAAGCATCAGCCAGCATAGTCCTAGTCATAGCTTGTAGGGTCTGGCCTCTTCGTTCAATATAGGCATTATGTTCCGGCCGAAAAGGGGCAGAACGTTTATGCTGTATCCCAGCGTCCTTTAACAACTTAGCCAACTGATGGTTAGTAAACTCAGTTCCATTGTCAGTAACAATGCATTTCACCTTAATAATAATAATAATAATAATAATAATAATAATAATAATAATAATAATAATAATAATAATAATAATAATAATAATTTTATTTCTATACCGCCCTTCTCCCGAAGGACTCAGGGCGGTGTACAGCCTATTTAAAAATACAGACAAACAACAGTATAAAATTTAAAATAATTAAATAGGTGGCTCAAATTTAAAACCCCAATAAATTTAAATACCCAATTTAAAACTATTGTGTTGATAGTCCGGCTTGGCGGAACAACAGGGTCTTCAATGCGCAGCGAAACGCCCGGAGGTCGGAGATCTTACGAATTTCCGGGGGCAGTTCATTCCATAGGGCTGGGGCTCCCACAGAGAAGGCCCTCCCCCTGGGTGTCGCCAGCCGACATAACTTGGCTGATGGCACCCTGAGGAGACCCTCTCTGTGGGAATGGACTGGTCGGTGGGAGGCTATTGGTGGCAGAAGACGGTCTCGGAGGTACCCGGGTCCTATGCCATGGAGCGCTTTAAAGGTGGTAACCAACACCTTGAATCGCACCCGGAAGACCACTGGGAGCCAGTGCAGCTCGCGCAGGAGGGGTGTCACATGGGCACAGCGGGACGCGCCCATAACCACCCGCGCGGCCGCATTCTGGACCAGTTGGAGCCTCCGAGTGCTCTTCAAGGGGAGCCCCATGTAGAGAGCATTGCAATAGTCCAACCGGGAGGTGACAAGGGCGTGAGTGACCGTGCGCAAGGTGTCCCGATCCAGAAAGGGCTGCAACTGGCGAATCAGGCGAACCTGATAAAAGGCCCCCCTGGCCACGGCCGTCATGTGCTCTTCTAAAGACAGCCGTGTGTCCAGGAGGACACCCAGATTGCGAGCCCTCTCTGTGGGGGGCAAGAATTCACCCCCAATAGTCAGCGATGGCACCTGCTGACTATATCGGGGCGCCGGAAGCCACAGCCACTCGGTCTTGGAGGGGTTGAGTCTGAGCCTGTTCCTCCCCATCCAGGCCCGCACGGCCTCCAGGCAGCGGGACATCACATCAAGGGCATCGTTGGGGTGGTCTGGGGTGGAGATGTACAGCTGAGTATCATCAGCGTACAGATGGCACTTCACCCCAAAACCATGGATGATCTCACCCAGCGGCTTCACATAAATGTTGAACAGGAGAGGCGAGAGGACCGACCCTTGCGGCACTCCCCATGCGAGATGCCTCGAGGTCGACCTCTGCCCCCCTGCCAACACAAACTGCGAGCGGACGGAGAGGAAGGAAGAGAACCACCGCAGAACGGTGCCCCCTATTCCTAACCCCCTCAACCGCTGCAGCATGATACCATGGTCGATGGTATCAAAAGCCGCTGAGAGGTCTAATAGGACTAGGACAGAGGAACAACCCCTGTCCCGAGCCCTCCAGAGATCATCCACCAACGCGACCAATGCCGTTTCTGTGCTGTACCCCTGCCTGAAGCCCGACTGGTACGGGTCTAGATAGATAGCTTCATCCAGGTGCCGGGGAAGTTGTCGTGCCACCACGCTCTCAACAACCTTCGCCACAAAACGAAGGTTGGAGACTGGACGATAGTTGGCTAATTCAGCCGGGTCCAGGGAAGGCTTCTTGAGGAGGGGCCTCACTACCGCCTCTTTCAACCTTAAACCTCTGCTTCCGTTCTACAAAACGAAGCCAATTTGTGATACACTGGAACGTATCACTTTTGGACTTCATAAGGTAGCAAAAACCATATCTGGTAAAGTGATCAACTATACTCAAAATATAGCATGCTCCCCCTAAACTGGGTTTCTTTGGCCCTATTAAGTCTAAAAAGACTACCTCCAAAGGTTTAGTTGTTTTAAACCCATTGCAGCGGTTTGCAGGTGTAACTTTACTTTTATGCTGGTTACAAGTATTACAGTTTAGGTATTTGCTGCAAGCCCTTAAATTAATGCCTTTAGACTGCTTAACAGTCAAATGCAACAACCTGAAATTCAGATGACCAAGCCTTCTATGTAATAAATGTACGCATTCATCATGAGGCTTTACATTTCCAAATATAGCTTTTGACTGAACTAACAGTAATGACTTATCCCTAATAACAAACAAGTCGTTTTCTAATTCTGCAGTAACTACAGTGCCTTCACATTCCAGCAAACAGTTGTTGTTTTTAAAAGTTACTGTAAACCCAGAATGTAGTAATGACTTTACAGATAAAAGGTTATACTTCAAACTAGGGATATAAAGCATGGGTAAAGGGTGCTTACTAATAGAACATTTAACAAGTCCCTCCCCAGCTACAGTCACATTCCAGCCATTAGCTAATTTGACCTTTTTAGTACTTTTCTTCATATTTAGAAACAGTTTTCTGTTTTTTGTTATTGATTGTGAGGCACTGCTATCAATCACCCACCAATCATCTTTTATATTATTAGATGAACTGGTTGCTAAATTACACCCTTTCCTGGGTTTAGCAGAGTTTCTAGCAGACACTTTCTTATTATTACAATATTTTGCAATGTGCCCCTTAGCCCCACATGCATAACAGCGTTTAACAATATTGACATTCTCATATACAGCTTCCACATTTGGTTGCTGTTGCATCCTTAACTGGTCTCGTTCTTGCCTACGTTTGGCCTCATCCAGTAACCTACCAGTTATACTGGCCAATGTTAGTTCATCTCTAGACAATACTTCTAATGATGAAACAAAAGAGTCATAACTGTCATCCAACGATGAAAGAATAATATAAACTTGCTGCAGTTCAGTAAACACAAGGTCTTTCTCCTGTAGCTCCTGGAAAAGCCCTGTCATGGAGTCCAGGTGAGTCATCATGTCTCCTCCTTTCTGAAGATGTAAGTGAAATAATTTCCGTGTCAGGTAGACATGGACACCCACAGAGTCACGAACGTAGAGCTTCTTTAGCTTTGTCCAACACCTCGCAGCAGACTCTTCGCCCCAGAAATGGACAAGTTGCTGGTCTCCCAGTGTCAGGCCAATGATGCATAAAGCACGCTCGTTGTCCCTGTGAAACTTCGCTATCTTTTTGGCATCTTCTTCGTCAGCAGCATTCAATGCAGTTATGTCCGGTGGATTATTAACCATGTCCCACAGTCCTTCTTTTCGCAAAAGTAGACAGCATTTTGTGGACCAGGTAACATAGTTTGTTCCATCCAACCGGGTTATAGTAGCATAACTTGTACCTTGCTCAAAAGCTATCATCTTGACTACTACACCCGCTGCCTGCACTTCTCACTTCCACAAAAACAAATTAAAGAGCCCTGGAACGTTCTGGGCCCATAACCAATGTTAGGGTGTGTGTAAAAAGTATTTGTTGCTTGTGCAACGAGCAGAGCAGAAACACACAGGGAAGGAGATAAACGTGCGGCTCGTGTGAGAAAAAATAGTTTATCTACAAGTAACAAGCAGTCTCGGTGTAAGTAAAACAGTCCAAGGTCATAAACAGTAATATCAGTCCAATGAGTATCTTCCCTTACCAAAGCAAACAGACTTTAGTAACTCTTGGTATACAGTACCATATAATAGACTCAGTAAGCAACAGGATACAAACAGGTATCACTCAGGAAGAACTAGGAAGAACCAGAAAGAACCAGAAGGAAGCAGGAAGAAGGAACGCTTCTCTGTGCTGCCTATTTATGCACTGCAGCCTAATTACAGGGTTCAGCAAACCCTGATTACGTGGCTCAGTTGTTTCTTAAAGAAACAGATATATTGCCTGACCAACAAGTTAGGAGTAAGCTGCAAGCTGAACCTAACAACAGCAACAGTACATACAGTATAGTATACAAATATAACAGTCAAGACCCCATCATGGCTCCACCAGCAAGAAGAAAGAAATATGAAGCCAGTTTTAAACTTAAAGTTGTAAACTTTGCCATGGAACATAATAACTGTGCTGCTGCAAGACAATATGGAGTAACAGAAAAGATGGTTCGGGACTGGAAAGCAAATGTAAAAGCATTAAAGAGTATGCCAAGGGGTAAGTGTGCATTAAGAAGAGGCACCCCACATTGGCCAGAACTCGAAAAACATGTAGCAGACATGGTGAATGAGCATCGCCAAAACGGTTATGTAGTGACACGAAATAAAATACGTTTGTTTGCACTTCAGTGGGCCAAATCTAACCCAGATCACAGCAACAGATTTAAGGCCACTGTACCCTGGTGTACTAGATTCTTGGAAAGGCATAATTTGGTTCTGAGGCAAAAGACAAAAATTGCACAAAAATTACCTGCAGATCTTGATGCCAAAGTAAATAGTTTCCATCGATACGTAATAAAACAGCGCAAGAAACATGGCTATACGTTAAGTAGTATCGGAAATATGGATGAAACTCCAATGAATTTTGATATGATTGGAAATAAAACTGTCCATCCAAAAGGTGAAAAAACAATTTTAATTAAAACAACAGGACATGAGAAGTCCAGTTTTACAGTGGTACTAGCATGCACAGCTGATGGCTCCAAACTGAGACCAATGATTATTTTTAAAAGAAAAACAATGCCGAAACTAAAGTTCCCTGTTGGTTGTTTTGTACATGTGAATGAAAAACGCTGGATGGATGAAGAAGGGGTAAAGCTATGGCTTGATAATATATGGAGCAGGCGACCAGGTGGACTTATTCAAAAACGTAGTCTACTGGTGTGGGATATGTTCAGGGCTCATTTAACTCCCAGCACCAAGCAAAGGCTTGCAAGAATAAACACAGATGCGGCAGTTATTCCTGCAGGATTGACATCGTTGGTACAGCCACTGGATGTGTGCCTAAACAAGCCATTTAAAGATCGCATTCGAGAACAGTGGAATGAGTGGATGGTTAGCGGTGAAAAGTCATTCACAAAAGGAGGAAACATGCGTGCTCCACAGTTGGATGTTTTGTGCAAGTTTGTCATAAAAGCTTGGAATGATATTGATGCAGAAACTGTAATCAAGTCTTTCAAGAAGTGTGGCATATCAAATTCATTAGATGGTATGGAGGACGACTACTTGTGGCAAGATGATGAGGAAGCCGAAGCTGAGACCACACCATCTGATACGGAATTAGATCCATATGATGACTGCCTTACAAATGTATCACAAGATGTCCTTGATGTACTTATGATATCAGATGACGAACAGGAGGATTTTGAAGGCTTTTAAAGGGAAACTGTCACACCAGCAAAACCTGTAAAAATAGCTTGCAGTTATGATGGGCATTACTGACTCGCCAGGGACTTGCCCGGCACTGGCTCTCTATTGTTTGTTATCTTCCTCCTATCATAATCAGTTCCAGTTTGGTTGACAGCTTAGAAAACAAACAGCATGGCAGCTCCCATGGGTTTATTGTCTTATCCTTCCTTTCAGCTTTAGAGTGAATTAGGAAAAGTTTAATCCAATTGCACTGTTTTATGTTGACATGTTTGATGACAAACAGCCTTATGTTTATAAGTGACAGTTTTCCTGCTAAGTACCTGCGTGTCATAAGCATTTGAATTAAAATTACCATATTGAAATCAAATCTGATGTTTTTTAATTTTTATTTGGTGTGCGTTGGAAGAGGGGTAGTCTTATACGGTGAGTATAGCCCAAACCCTATATTTTAACAGGAAAAGTAGGGGGTCGTCTTATACGCCCAGTCGTCTTATACACCAGAAAATACGGTAAATGATGACATGGTGTAATATGTCATGTGTTGTTGTTCATCTGAGGTTGTATTTACCTACTTTTAAGGATGCAGTGGCTCAGTGGCTAAGACGCTGAGCTTGTCGATCAAAAGGTTGGCAGTTCAGCGGTTCAAATCCCTAATGCCACGTAATGGGGTGAGCTCCCATTACTTGTCCCAGCTTCTGCCAACCTAGCAGTTAAAAAGCACATAAAAAATGCAAGTAGAAAAATAGTGACCACCTTTGGTGGGAAGGTAACAGCGTTCTGTGCACCTTTGGCATTTAGTCATGCCAGCCACATGACCACGGAGACCTCTTCGGAAAGAGCTGGCTCTTCGGCTTTGAAATGGAGATGAGCACCGCCCCCTAGAGTCGGGAGCGACTAGAACATATGTGCGTGGGGAACCTTTACCTTTACCTTTAAGAACTGCTAAAGACCAGTTTATTTTTACTATGTCCTGATGGGTAAAACCATAGAACTCAAAGAGGGTGTACTTTCTTTTTCACCTGACTGCACATGTAATTCCTAAGCCAAGAAGCTTCCCTCGCACTGGCCACTGAATTGACTTTAAATCTCTGGTTTTCCAGAGGCAAAGAGAGCCAGTTTGGACTAGTGATTAAGGCACTGAACTAAGAACAGAAATGTCAGGGCGCTGATTAATCGCATTCTGCTTTTGGGTAATCGCACCTTGATTTAGAGACGTGGATCGTGGCATTTTCCTCGTGTATACTTTTGCAAGAAAATAAACCGAAGATATTTTTTTCTAAGGAAAAACTCATTTATTTGTTATAAAGAAAATAAAACATCTAACTATATAAATAATTACATTTTGGCAACGTTCCTGCCGGCTACCTCTCAGCAGCCGGACTTCTTTGACAAGAGAACAAAGAAAAGTGTGAAGTAGAAAGAAAGGAATGCGGACATGCGTAGTTAGATACTGATAAGAAGTTTGGCAAGCTACGGAAAGTCTTAAAGTCCAAAAATATGAGCTCATCTGGTAAATACAAAAACACAGTGACAACCCCTTCTTTTGCCAGTTGAGCGAATATCAGGTACATCATCAAATGAGGCACATCTTCTTACACAGATACTCATGTTGAGCTGCTGGAAGCGGTTTGTTGAGCATGTCTGCAATTTGATCATGTGTAGATACATACTGCAATTTAACAAAACCTTTTTTCACTAATTGTTTTATGTTTTGATAACGGATGTCAATGTGTCTGGACCTAGAACCTGTGAAATGTGATTCAGAAATATAAACCACCGATTCATTGTCTTCCATCACGGTGATCGGTCGGATCGAATGTGTCCAGATATCTGTGACCAAAGCATCAAACCAAGTTAGAGAATTACATGCATCTGAAACACAAGCATATTCAGCTTCAGTAGATGAACAAGAAACAAAATTCTGCTTACGCACTTGCCAATAAACAGGACATCCATTTAAGAACATCATATAACCTGAAGTACTTTTACATGATTTCTTATCACTTGCCCAATCAGAATCTGCATAACAACATAATTCTGCATAATCAGTATGTGTTGGTTCTAACAATAACTTCATGTATTTAGTGTGCTTTAGGTATCTCAATAATTTCTTAACGCATGTCCAATGAAACTGTTTTGCCTTACCTACGTGTCGAGATAAGAGATTAACACTAAGTGCAATGTTGGGTCTGGTCCAACTACTAATGTACAACAGTGACCCAATAACTGAACGATAAAGTGTTTGATCCTCGAACTCAGGACTTGCTTCATGTGTCAAGTTGTGAAAATCTGTTTGCATGGGTGTCTTTGTTGTGTTAGCATCCTTCATGTTGCAATTGCTAAAGCAATTTTTACACTCTCAGTTCTCACTGTCGGTGAGTAGGTATTTCTGTAGTCCTCAGGATAACGTTGAGCGAAACCCTGAGCTACGAGTCTGGCCTTGTACAGTGACTCACCATTTGGTTTCTTTTTGATTCTGTAGACCCATCGAGTGCCAATGACCTTTTTATTTGCTGGAGGTTTTGCAGGCGTAAACACTTTAAGTTTCTTTAGACTGTCCACTTCAACCTGCATTGCCTCATACCATTTGTCTTGCTCTTAATCAGGAAGATGTTTGATTTGCGTGAAAGTATCAGGTGGAAGTGTAACATTGCAAATCAAAGGCAAGGGTGCTTTTGTCAATTGCCAAGAATATCATTGTGGAGGGATCCCTTTTGTGGCCCTCTTGGAATGTCTCGGAACAACTGTCCAGTCTTCTTCTGCTTCGTCCTCGTCCTCACATTCGTTGCTAGCGTAAGCATCCGCGGCTTGCGAAGACGGAACATCAGGTTGAGAAGAACTAGTGGAATCTTGATCATCAATCTGCGCAGCATCAGCAGTATCATCTCTAGGAAAATAAACTCCAAGATCATTAGAATGAATCCTGGACCAGTCAACATCTTTCTCAAAATTAGCAGGTTGGGAAATCACAATTACATGTTTAGAGTCAATAAATTTGCTCCATTTTGAGTTATCATCAATGCCCATAAATCTCAGTCTCTTTACTGCTGGACCTCCTTGTCTTCTTTGAGCTAAGGGAATGTTCACCATAGCATATGAACCAAAAATATGGATGTTTTTGAGATCAGGCTTGTAGCCATACATCATGAAGAAAGGAGTCTGATTTATTACATTGCTCCAAGTACGGTTGACAATGTAATTTGCATATTTTATAGCTTCACCCCAGTATGGGTTACTAAGGTTGGCGTCTTCTAGGAGACAACGCATCATGGTTTGCAGGACCCCTTGTCTTCTTTCTATGACCCCATTATGAGCCGGTGTGTAAGGAGCCGACGTCTGATGAAGAATTCCATTCTTACGCATCCAGTCCTGGAAATGCTGAGACATGAATTCAGCACCACGATTACTCTGGATTCTGGCGATGCGAACTTGGTGTTGGGTAGAAACAAGAGCAGCAAAGTCTTTAAAGATCTGAAAGGACTCAGATTTTTCTTTCATAGGATATACATATCCATATCTAGAGTAATTATCAACAATTGTTAGAAAATATTTTCTACCACCAAGTGTTGGTGGGAAAGGACCAACTATGTCAGTGTGAACCAAATCAAAAATGCGTGTTGACAGGCGTGTAGCGCGTTTGGGAATGGCTGCTGCTTTGGATTTGGCCTTTTTGCAGACAGCACAATCCAAAAACACCTTACACCCCTTTAGATCCAAACCTTTTGCGAACTCTGGCATCTTCCTAAGAACACGGAAACTGGCATGCCCCAATCTTCTATGCCATTTATGGTTACACCTGGAATGCAAAGGTTTACCAGTTAGTGAATTCTCAACATTAACAGT
This sequence comes from Arizona elegans, assembly GCA_022577455.1. Taxonomy (NCBI): domain Eukaryota; kingdom Metazoa; phylum Chordata; class Lepidosauria; order Squamata; family Colubridae; genus Arizona; species Arizona elegans. Next base: position 2,777,497 of record JAKOOJ010000035.1, read on the forward strand.
TTTATGAGGAACCTCGGGCTTGCTCTGAGCAACCTGTTTCCTAATTTTCTTTTTGTTGGCTTTAGGAGCCTTTGGAGTAGCAACAAGATCTCTCTGGAACATCTCTCCCTGGGCCTGTGCTCTCCTCTTTTGGTATACTTGCCTGTGTTTGCAGTTTAGACTTTGGCTTTAAGTAATAAACACCACCAATTAATATGGTTTCAGCAACAATATCTCCATTTTTAACTATGTAACTTGCTTTTTCAAGGTGGTGAACCTGGAACTTTAAGGCTCTAGACAAGTGACTCTGACTAAGCAAATTACTGGTTGCTGTTGGTATATAATAAACGTCAGGAATGAATGCATCAAGCTCTTCAACATAAACAGTTCCTTTTCCTTTGACCTGACAAGGATGATTTGAAAAAGAATAAAGTTCACGTAGTTCAGGTTCAGGCTCGTGCATCTCTGTGAAAAGTTCCTTTCTGTAGGTAACATGCAACGCTGCACCACTGTCCAAAGTCCACAGGAGTCGTCTGTCATACTCTGGTTGAGGTTGTGGATCATTGGTTAAAGCCAATGTGGCGAGTGTAGCTTGTGAATCACACCTGGGACCACGACGACCTTGTTTTCCGCCTCTGCCTCTGCCTCCTCTGGAATCTGTTCCTCTGGGCTGGTACGAGACGGGAGCTGGAACTCGTTGGGGACAATCCCGGGTGGCATGTCCCACACGGTTGCAGGTGTTGCATCTTGGCATCCTTGGAGCGTAGGTCCTTCCTCGGAAGGGGCGCCTAGCTGGAGCTCTTGATGCAGGTGGTCCTCTCAAATGTGGAGTGGCTAACATAAGTGCTTCTTCTTCAATTAAAAGTCTGCATACATTGTCCACTGTGCGTTGAGCAATAGGCACTAGATTAATCTTTGTAATGGCATCTTTCCATTCATAATTCAATGAGTTAATAATAATGCTGATCATTTGAATATCATCAATATTGTAGCCTCTTTCTCTCAATTCTCTTCTGATTCCTTTCAGTTTGGTTAAATGTACTCCAATTTGTTCACCAGGTTTCAATCTCGAACCATGGAACTCAGACATGAGTAAACATGAAGATTCAATTGAAACAGGCCTGTAGCAATTTTCCAATTGGACCCAAATATGTTGGGCTGTTGCATCAGGCAGAAAAGTAACCTGCAGTTCAGTATCCATGGACATCAGTAATGTTGTGCAAGCTTTAGTCTCTAAGTCTCTTATTGCAGGAGTCCATGGCTGAGCAGGAGGATTAAAAACCATACAGTGAGTACCTTCTCTGTGAAGTAATAATCCAATCTCACTGACCCAGGCCTTATAATCCTGTCCTGACATCTTTAATTTGGATTCACCAGCTAGTGGAGCAACAGAAAATGCCTGGTGAGGAACATGCATTTGGTATGCTGGCTGTGCTTGTAAAAATCCCTGTGGTATTTGCTGTGCTTGTTGTGCTGGAGGTGGACCAGGAATTGGCCCTGGTTGTACAGCTGGAGGCACCTGTGCATGCATTTGTGGTTGAGGCTGTTGCATTTGAGCTGCAATATTAACATGACCTGCTGGGGACGCAGTCATTTGCCTTTGCTGCATTAAGCTTTGTTGTGCTCTATCTAAAAGGACACCAGCACCACCAGGGGGTGCTGGGTATTGAGCCTGTGGAGACAATTGTGGCATTGCAGTCTGAATATCTGAGTGAGTTAAAGACATCTCTAATAGAGTCTTCTGCAACAATTGTAATTGCTATCTCAAGATGCGGTGCATTTCAGCTTTCTCTAGTAAATTACTTTCGCCAGCAGATGGTGCTGCAACTTCAGTTTTAGGCAGCTCAGGTAATCTTTCTGCATACATGGCATTTGTAATTTGAGACTAGAGATGATCATGTGACACATGTGACGTGTGCACAGCTCTCTGTTCTGATTGGCCTGACACAAAATCCACCAGGGGGTGTGTCTTTGGCTCCGAAGGAGAAGGCAAAATGGCGTTTTCAGAGATTTTAAAAGCACTAGACTTTCTCTTATCTTGCTCAAACATAGATAAAGCCATTTTTGCCTGGGATAATGAAAGGAGAGATCGGAACTGCGAGGAGAATAATGAATTATTTCTCTCTCTCCGTGGGGGTGAAAATGCTCGGCCGTTTGTAGAAAATCTGGCCCTGCACCAAGCGTTACAAATTCAGAAGGTTCTGGGACGACTGTTTGAGAGCCTGCATAATTGGAAGGGGGCGTTACTGACTTCAGTCATAGTGCTTCGCCTTCAAAAGCAGCTCTGCCTTTATTTTCCTTCTGAAGCCTTTGTAAGAGCATTTCATCCATTTCTTCTCCTCCCACGGCCCCCTCTAGCCGGGTGGCTGAGGCAAGCAGCCGGAAACTTGAAAACCTCCTTTCTGCCTCCTCTTCATTGGAGAAGTCAATCAAATCATTTACAAAGAGTGGTCTTAATTTCATTTTTCCTTTTTTCTTCTTTTTTGGCATTTTAGCAGACAATTAATCAGCGTTCCGCAGTCGCAAAAATAATCATCTGGCTAAACTAGCCTAGAGGTCTAATCATCAAAGTAACAAGCAAGGAAAAAGCCATAAATCAACTGTCCGTCGGCTACCAGGTGTCAGGGTGCTGATTAATCCCATTCTGCTTTTGGGTAATCGCACCTTGATTTAGAGACGTGGATCGTGGCATTTTCCTTGTGTATACTTTTGCAAGAAAATAAACCCGAAGATATTTTTTTCTAAGGAAAAACTCATTTATTTGTTATAAAGAAAATAAAACATCTAACTATCTAAATAATTACATTTTGGCAACGTTCCTGCCGGCTACCTCTCAGCAGCCGGACTTTTTTGGCAAGAGAACAAAGAAAAGTGTGAAGTAGAAAGAATGGAATGCGGACATGCGTGAACTTCCGGTTGGGAATCGTGGCGACAGGGTGTTGTGTGAGCGAACTCTGCTCCACGACACTGTCTTTTTCGCCGTGTCTTGGGGACCCTGAGGGGCGAGATAGCCCGGAGAGCGTCTCGGACTAGAGAGGGGATCTGAAGAGTGGGAGATGGACGAGCAAACATCTCCCGCTTGGACAGATTCCTCTGTCAAACCGGCATGGGCGCATCCGCCATCTAATGGCGGATCTGAGGCTGCGACAACCAACAACAATGAGGAAGCGAGAAGCTCGGAACGGTTAATCTGAGAAGGAAACCCAACCATAATCCCTGGAGATCGTGAGAGCTGATCTTAAGAATTTACGAGTGGAGCCAGCTGAAAGTGCTCAGGGCGGTGGAGAAGCGGCGACTGCAAGTGACAGAGCAGATCGGAAGTGTGGATTGCTGGCGAAACTGCGGGGAGAAAGGAGAACTTGCCGAGGCAGGGGAAGGCGAATTTAGAAGCTGTTGGTATTTTTTTTTCTTCTTCTTAACTTTGCAGCGAAGGTGGATAGAATAGCTCAGACTGGACATTGAATATAACATCGTGAGGAAACATCAAAACAAAATTTTTGCAGCTGTTAACTCTTTGTTACTCAGGCTCTCCCGAAGGGAGAAACCGGAAGTGCAGCCATAAATTACAACACACATTTGAGGCTTGACAGCAGGAACGTCTTTGAGTTGCTCTGAGCTGCGGTGCTTTTCTTCGAACAGTACTCTATTAGGATTTGACTGTCCCTTGGATCTGTTGGAGACTTCCCCGCAATTAATTAACTGAACTATTTAGTTACATGGAAGAACTTTTTTTGATTGTGGTAGTACCCAATTAAATAACAAGAGTAACCAACTTTTTAAAAAATATATTATTGATTATTGAAATACTATTGATAGGCTTTGATATTTATTACTAATAATTACTAATATTACCTTATTTATTACTCTATAATTCTATAATCACCCCTTTATTTATATCTTTATCTATATCTCCCTGTTGCTATTAAATTGATACCTATATTGATACCTATATTTACATTTATCTTAGATTATATAGAATTAAAATATATAGAATATATTTATATATATAAAATTAAATTATTGATCAGATTTAATGAACTTAATAAGTGTGCAATAGCACGACTGGGCGAATATTGAATATTGAAAACTGATTATTGAAGGGTTTAAGAATTTATTAATATATACTGGTCTGGTTTGGATAACTGTATCTCATTGATAGTTGTTACTGTATAATATCTAGCTTATATTTATATATAACCTTAACTAATAACAACCGAATGAACTGTTGTGAGTTGAGCTGTGAGCCGAGTGGGAAATTGAGTAAACTCACAGTTGGATGAATCAGGTCAATCTTATTACTAGAGTGAGAATAGTGCATGACAATTTGGAAGAACATTGAGGCAATTCTGACAAATCAGAAGATAATTTTAAAAGAAATGACAAGCATTTCATCGGCAGTATTTAAACGCGGAAATAAAACATCATCTAATCCTGCACTAACAATGTCCTCTCCGGCCCCACAAAAATCCACTGAAGCGCTAACTAAAGCGGACAAATCAGCAATTTTACCAACCATTCAAGCGATACAGGTGACCCTATCAACAATCCAAGAAACTCACTTTCGGCTTTCTTCTACTTCCCAAGCCTCAGCGGTCGCCATTTTAAAGTTTTTTTCTCTTTCACTCTAAAATGCTTATAAATTCATTAAGGATACTTGCAATTTAGGGTCCCAAGTCCAAGTCTCATCTTTTTAAATTAATCCATCTGTTAGGTTCGTTGATTGATCCGGTTCCAGCGCCTTGCTCTGCAAAAAAAGGCAGAGTTCTCCCAAAGCCCGGAGCAGCGGTGAGCGGGAATAGGGAGCCACAATCTGCTCGTCCCCAAGAGTTTAAAAAAAAACTCTGGAGACTTCGCAGAGGGCTCTACCTGCCCTCGCCTGCTCTGACTCACATTTCTGTCAGGAAATGGAGTTTTTCGAGCCGCCTTTCAGGTGTAAAGGCGGCTCTTTACAGGCATCGGGGCTGGCGGTCTCAAAGGACCATCTGGCGGCAGCAGAAGCCAGACCGGAAGTCCTTCTGTAACAGCTACAAAGTAGCGGAGTATATAGTGCTGGCTACAATTTGGAAGAAAAATAGTTATTTTAAGTTCCTTTCTTCTTGGAGATTTGTACTTGATCTTGTTTGGGGAAAAGTTTTCCTTTTTTTTTTTTAAAAAAAAGAGTTTGTCGGCAGGATGGCGTTAAAACTTATAAAGCCTGATAGACAAGCAGTGGGGGGGGGGTGCTCCCCCATTCACAATTGTCTGAACAAGCTTTGAGCCTACAGACTCTGCAGAATGGTTTTAACTTAAAAGAATTTCTTCAGGAGGAAATGGCAAAATATTATGAGACTGTGAACCAGAAATTTGAAAAATTAAGGCAGGAAATTAAAGAAATGATACAACTAAAGTATGATAACCTGCAACGAAAGATTGTAACAGTGACTAATGGTTTTTCAGAAGTTGTTATAAAGTTGGATACAAATATCAAATTACTAGAGTCTAAAATGGAGGAAGTTGATGATAAGATTTATAATTTGGACAATAAAATACAAAGAATTGAAAATGATTTAATAAATATTCAAGACAATAGTTTAGAAGTAAAGTCTAAAAAGGAAGCTGGTCACGAGACTTATAATGCAGAAGACATAAAGCAAGGGATTGAAAGAGAAGTTGTAATGATGCAATACAGGCTTACAGAATTTGCGATCAGAATGAGAGGTTTACAGGAAAATAACAGTGATGATCTAAGACAAATATCTGCTCAAGTTCTGGCTGGGATCTTAAAGGTTCATCCTGAGGAGGTATCTTGTAAAATTGACAAGGCCTATAGAATAAATTCTTGGATTGCAAAGCAAAGGCAATTGCCTAGAGATGTGGTGATTTACTTCACAGATAAAGAAATAAGAAATGATATTGTGCAAAAATCCTTCAATTCTACTCCACAACTGTATGGGAGAAAAATTTGGATATATAAAGAATTGCCGCCTAAGATGTTAAGAGATAGAAAGAAATTTGGACTTTTGGTGACTGAGCTAAGAAAACAAAATATTTTATTCAGGTGGGATGTTCCAGTGGGTATAATATTGAGATATCAAGGAGAAAGGTATCAGTTAAATACTGTTGAAAAAGTGGAAGAATTTTACTACAAAGTCCTTAAAAAGCAAAATCAACAAGAGATAGAAACTCAAGAAAAGCAGAAGGAGATGGAAGTAATGAAGAAACAACAAGTTACAGAGGTCTCCACAGATGAGCCGCTTTTGGATTCTCTCTCAGAGGTCTCAGCTGGACTATTTAATATAAGAGAGGCGGTTCCGGATTCTAATGTAATGATTTATCAAGCCACAAACCAGCATGGAAATCAATCAGTTGATATACAATTTATAGAACCAGAAAGATTTAAGCCACAAAAGCAAAACCAACAAGATCAAGTTATAGATCAGCATGAAAACCAAATAGTTGATACACAATCTACAGAAAGGAATTCAGGACGGAGATCTAACCCACAAAAAGTCAAGAAAAGTAGAAGCAGGTCTCACAAAAACAAAAACTTTTAAACTAAACAACAGTGTAATGCCAGTTATCTAAGAGATGATTGAATATATGAAAAGATAATGGGCAAAGTATTGGTTTATTTTATCCTGAGGAGAGTGACAGACCTCTGCAGTGCTGAACTTTTGGGATGTGAAAAGGGCCTTAAATTGAATGGATTGGAAATATCTTTTTTTTGTTTTTTTGGATTTTTTGATAAATATATTACGTTTATGCTGAGTTACATGGCAAGAGAGTTACTGGATTGGGGCACGCAGAAGATCTGGTTGTTACCCTATCATGGTGGTTGGAATTAATAATCTGGATAAAAGACACCTCTATAGACATTATATGGAATATAAATATAAAGTCACTCGGGTGGTGGTTGTTGTTGTTTTTAATATGAAGATATTTGTTACTGATGGGGGCAGATGGTAATTGAAGATACCAAAAATACTTTTGGAATCAGGATGCGATGTTACCCTAATATGGGTGATGGAGTTTATTATCCAGCTGAAAGACATTACAGAAGATATTATATGGATTACAAGCTTAAAGTCTTTTTAGGATTTTATTAATATTTTTCTAGTGGAGTGGGCAGAAGAATAAAGATATTAAGAACAATTAAGTATGGTAGTCTTGTAGGAAAGTGGGTGGAGATAGGTTAGGTTATTGATTGTTTAGTTTAAAGAAAAGGGATATTATGTTTAGATGTGAATATATGTAAAAGATTTGAATTAAGAGATATAACGATGGGAGGGAAGGAAATGGGTAGCTGAACTGAATAAATGTTAAATTAGGATTTATTATATAGTTTTATAGTGGAAGGTTGCTTTGAAATGTTATATTAATATACATAAAAGATTTGACTTAAGAGATATATGTATGGGGGTAGTAAAAGGGTAGATTATGAGCAGAAATTGCTAAATTGGGAGGTATAATAATATTATTCTGTTAAATTAGGAATTATTAGATAATGTTATAATAGAATGTCACTTTGAAATGTATAGTATAGTATAGTACAAGGGGGATATGATAATTTTATTAAAAAGAAAGGGTCAGCATATGGGGATGGAGTAAGTGGATGGTAAAGTATTATATAATCTGTTATGAATTTGGGTTTTATTATGAAGAAGTCACAGGGGGAGGGGAGGGGGAGGGGGGTTAGGGAGGAGGGGGGGAAAAAGGGGGAAAAATCTGTATTTGAAAAACTTTTTCAATAAAAAAAAAATCCAAGAAACTATGCTTTTGCTACAAGAAAAGATGACCAATAACCATGTAGAATTAAAAACTGATATCCATTCCATCGATCAGAAAATGAGTGAGATTCAGGAGTCCATTCACAACAATGAGGAAAAGATAAAGAAGGTCGAGACAAGGGTGGAGCAGAATGAAAGGAACCTTGACTCGATGGATCAGAAATTAATGGCCCAGAATAGGGAGTTGGAGGACTCTATTATCCAGCTTGAGATGGACCGGGCAGCCTTTTACCTTCGTTTTCAGAACGTGGTAGAGGATAAGGACAAAGACTTGGGGAATGTCATGGTGGACTTAATAGCTGGAATACTACAACAGGACAAAGACGATATTATAAAAGAGTTGGACGAAATTTACAGGGTCCAAACCAACTATGCCAGGAGGAATAAGCTCCCTCGAGAAGTCCATGTCAGATTCGCCCGGAAGAAAGTGAAAGATGTGTTATATAACATAGTAAGAGAAGAACCTGTAAGTTTCAAAGGTAAAGAGGTAATAGTATTGAAACAAGTCCCAAAGAGGGTTTGAGATATGAGAAGAGATTATAGGTTCCTGGCGATTCAGCTAAACAAGAGAAGTATCCCCTTCAGATGGATCCTACCGGAGGGGATGCTCATCACCTGGCAAGGGAAAAGAATCAAGATTGATAGCCTTGTCTCCGCACAAGAACTTTTGGACCAGCTGAGGGGTGCAGAGGAAGACCAAGGTAGTAAGGAGGAATTAGATATAGCCTCCCAGGAAGAAATCAACATACAGTTAAGAAAATCCAAAGAAGGAACACCAGAGGAAAAGGAGCTAGAGGAGAAGGAAATCAAAGAAACCAAAGGAAAGAGACAAAGACCACAAAGAGCAGTAAGGGCTGTCACTGCGTTATTTTATTTACCAGCTGAGCCAATTATTTCTGGACTATCAGACTTTCCGTACCTTGCCAAGAATTGTTATCAAAAGTTACTACGCATGTCTGCATTCTTCACTTGCTTCACACACTCTTTCCTTTGTTCTCTTGCCAGCAAGGTCCGGCTGAGAAATAGCCGGCAAGAATTATTTCAAAAATGTAGCAATTACTTTTCTTAGTTAGTGAGGTGTTTTATTTTCTTTATAACAAATAAATGAGTTTTATTAGAAACTTTTCTTCGTGTTTCTTTTTCAGAATATTGCAACAAGGAATAAGCCTCGATCCATCCTCTAAACCAGGGTGATTTTTCCCAGAGCCAAACATGGGATTAATCAACGTCCTGACATCTGGTAGCAGACGATGGTTGATTTATGGCTTTTTTCCTTGTTTTGTCATTTCTGATAAGAGCGCATAGGCAATTAGTTTTTAGCTACTGAGGTACGCTAATTATTTTTGCTAAAATGCCGAAACAGAAGAAAAAGGAAAAAATGAAGCACAGAGCTTTATCCTCTTTGGAAGAAGAACAGGAGATAGTAACGCCCTCAAGATTCCAGCCTCTTGCTACGGCTACGCAATTGGAACAAGAAGGTGCCATGGGTGAAGAAGATCTGAAAATGCCTTCGGAAACACATCAAAGGACAGATATCAGAACAGCTGCTTTTGAAGATAATGAACTGCGACTGAGGTTGGTAGCTTTTTCTCAAGCTGAAATGCCACAAGTGTCTCCACGGGCTCAAACTCCAACACCCCCTGGTGGTGATGGTGCCTTTTTAGATGGAACACAGGCACACTTTATGCAGCAAAGGCAAATGATTGCATCTCCAGCAGGTCATGCCAATATTGCAGATCAAGCACAAATGGCAACTGGAATACAGCAGATTCCAGTGCATCAGCCACAGCAGCTACAAATGCCTGCATATGTGCCCCAGCCACAAGTGCAAAAAGGGCCACCTCCTGGACCACCTCCAATGGCACAACCAAGACCATTTTTAGGTCCACAACAGGCACAGCAAATACCACAGGCATTTCTGCCAGCACAGACAGCATACCAAGTGCAGGCTCCTTACCAGGCATTTTCTGTCTCTCCACTAACTGGTGAGTCAAAACTAAAAATGTCAGGACACAATTACAAAGCCTGGGTCAGTGAGATTACACTATTGCTTCTTAGAGAAGGCACTCACTGCATGGTATTTAATCCTCCTGCTCAACCTTGGACTTATGCAATAAGAGATTTAGAGATAAGGGCTTGCACAACATTATTGATGTCCATGGATACTGAACTGCAGGTCACTTTTCCACCAAATACAACAGCCCGACAAATTTGGGCTGAATTGGAAAATTGCTACAGGCCTGTCTCAATTGAATCTTCATGTTTACTCATGTCTGAACTCCACGGTTCGAGATTGAAGCCTGGTGAACAAATTGGAGGACATTTGACCAAACTGAAAGGTCTGAGAACAGAATTGAGAGAAAGAGGTCATAACATTGAAGATATTCAAATGATCAGCATCATTATTAACCCTTTGAACTATGAATGGAAAGATGCTGTTACAAAAATTAACCAAGTCCCAATTGCTCAATGCACAGTGGACAATGTCTGTAGACTTTTAATTGAAGAAGAGGCATTCATATTGGCCACGCCACATTTGAGAGGACCACCCGCATCAAGAGCTCCAGCTAGGCGCCCCTTCCGAGGAAGGACCTACGCTCCAAGGATGCCAAGATGCTACACCTACAATCGTGTGGGACGTGCCACCCGGGATTGTCCCCAACGAGTTCCAGCTCCCGTCACATACCAGCCCAGTGGATCAGTTTCCAGAGGCAGAGGCAGAGGCAGAAGACAAGGTCGTCGTGGTCCCCGGCGTGATCCACAAACTCCACTCGCCACATTAGCTTTAACCAATGATCCACAACTTCAACCAGAGTACGACAGACGACTCCTGTGGACTTTGGACAGTGGTGCAGCATTGCATGTTACCTACAGAAAAGAACTTTTCACAGAAATGCACGAGCCTGAACCTGAACTACGTGAACTTTACTCTTTTTCCAATCATCCTTGTCAGGTCAAAGGAAAAGGAACTGTTTATCTTGAAGAGCTCGATGCATTCATTCCTGATGTTTATTACATACCAACAGCAACCAGTAATTTGCTTAGTCAGTGTCACTTGTCTAGAATGTTAAAGTTCCAGGTTCACCACCTTGAAAAAGCAAGTTACATAGTTAAAGATGGAGATATTGTTGCTGGAACCATATTAATTGGTGGTGTTTATTACTTAAAGCCAAAGCCTAAAACGCAAACACAGGCAAGTATGCAAACTCCAAAAGGGGAGAGCACAGGCCCAGAGAGAGATGCTCCAGAGAGAGATCCTGTTGCTATTCCAAAGGGTCCTAAAGCCAACAAAAAGAGAGTTGGTAAACAGGTTGCTCAGAGCAAGCCTGAGGTTCCACATAAAAATGTCAATGTTGAGAATTCACTAACTGGTAAACCTTTGCATTCCAGGTGTATTCACAAACGGCATAGAAGATTGGGGCATGCCAGTTTCCGTGTTCTTAGGAAGATGCCGGAGTTCGCAAAAGGTTTGGATCTAAAGGGGTGTAAGGTGTTTTTGGATTGTGCTGTCTGCAAAAAGGCCAAATCCAAAGCAGCAGCCATTCCCAAACGCGCTACACGCCTGTTAACACGCATTTTTGATTTGGTTCACATTGACATAGTTGGTCCATTCCCGTCATCATTTGGTGGTAGAAAATATTTTCTGACAATTGTTGATAATTACTCTAGATATGGATATGTATATCCTATGAAAGAAAAATCAGAGACTTTTCAGATCTTTAAAGACTTTGCAACCCTTGTTTCTACCCAACACCAAGTTCGCATCGCCAAAATCCAGAGTGATCGTGGTGCCGAGTTCATGTCTCAGCGTTTCCAGGACTGGATGCGTAAGAATGGAATTATTCATCACACATCGGCCCCTGACACACCGGCTCACAACGGAGAGGTACTGCAAACCATGATGCGTTGTCTCCTAGAAGACGCCAACCTTGGTAAGATATACTGGGGTGAAGCTATCAAGTATGCAAATTACATTGTCAACCGTACTTGGAGCAGTGTAACAAATCAGACTCCTTTCTTCATGTTGTATGGCTACAAGCCCGAGCTTAAAAACATTCATATTTTTGGTTCATACGCTATGGTGAACATTCCCTTAGCTCAAAGAAGAAAAGGAAGTCCAGCAGCAAAGAGACTGAGATTTATAGGTATTGATGATAACTCAAAATGGAGCAGATTTATTGACTCTAAACATGCAATTGTGATTTCCCAATCTGCTAATTTTGAGGAAGATATTGACTGGTCCAGGATTCATTCCAATGATCCTGGAGTTTATTTTCCTAGAGATGATACTGCTGATACCACGCAGATTGATGATCAAGATTCCATTGATTCTTCTCAACCCGATGTTCCGTCTTCGCAATCCGTGAATGCTGACGCTAGCGACGAAAGTGAGGACGAGGACGAAGAAGAAGAAGACTGGACAGTTATTCCGAGACGTTCCAAGAGGGTCACAAAAGGAATCCCTCCACAACGATATTCTTGGCAACTGACAAAAGCACCCTTTCCTTTGATTTGCAATGTTACACTTCCACCTGATAATTTCACACAAATCAAGCAGCTCCCTGATTCAGAGCAAGACAAATGGTATGATGCAATGCAGGTTGAAATGGACAGTTTAAAGAAACTTAAAGTATTTACACCTGCAAAACCTCCAGCAAACAAAAAGATCATTGGCACTCGATAGGTCTACAGAATCAAAAAGAAACCAAATGGTGAGTCATTGTACAAGGCCAGACTCATAGCTCAGGGTTTCGCTCAACGTTATCCTGAGGACTACACAAATACCTACTCACTGACAGTGAGAACTGAGAGTGTAAAAATTGCTTTAGCAACTGCAACTATCCTTGGTCTAGAAGTTTTCCAGTTTGACGTTGACACGGCTTATCTGCATGCAGACCTAGATGAAGAGATCTACGTGAGAAGTCCTCCAGGATTCCGACAGCAAGAAGGGGATACCTGGTTCCTAAACAAAAGTCTTTATGGTCTGAAACAATCTGGTTTAATGTGGTACTTATGTCTTACTGACAAACTAAATTCAATGGGCTTTATTAAGTCCGAAACTGATGAGTGCGTGTTCACAAAAAGATCTAACAATGCATATGAGATAGTTCTTGTTTATGTTGATGATATTGTTTATATTGGTCCAAATAAGCAAATGAGTGAAATTTTTGCCAAAGCTTTGCAGAGATATTTCACATTGAAATCATTAGGTCATATTAGCACTTATTTAGGTGTTCAGATTGAAAAAACACAGAAGGGGTTTAGTCTTTCACAAGAAGATAAAATTGAACAAATTTTGCATCATTGCAACATGAAGGATGCTAACACAACAAAGACACCCATGCAAATAGATTTTCATAACTTGACACAAGAAGCAAGTCCTGAGTTTGAGGATCAAACACTTTATCGTTCAGTCATTGGGTCACTGTTGTACATTAGTAGTTGGACCAGACCCGACATTGCACTTAGTGTTAATCTCTTGTCTCGACACGTAGGTAAGGCAAAACAGTTTCATTGGACACGAGTTAAGAAATTATTGAAATACCTAAAACACACTAAACATATGAAGTTATTGTTAGAACCAACACATACTGATTATGCAGAATTATGTTGTTATGCAGATTCTGATTGGGCAAGTGATAAGAAATCACGTAAAAGTACTTCAGGTTATATGATGTTCTTAAATGGATGTCCTGTTTATTGGCAAGTACGTAAACAGAATTTTGTTTCTTGTTCATCTACTGAAGCTGAATATGCTTGTGTTTCAGATGCATGTAATTCTCTAACTTGGTTTGATGCTTTAGTCACAGATATCTGGACACACCCGATCAGACCGATCACCGTGATGGAAGACAATGAATCAGTGGTTTATATTTCTGAATCACATTTCACAGGTTCTAGGTCCAGACACATTGACATCCGTTATCAAAACATAAAACATTTAGTGAAAAAAGGTTTTGTTAAAATGCAATATGTATCTACACATGATCAAATTGCTGACATGCTCAACAAACCACTCCCAGCAGCTCAACATGAGTATCTGCGTAAGAAGATGTGCCTTATTTGATGATGTACTGATATTCGCTCAACTGGCAAAAGAAGGGGAATGTCACTGCGTTATTTTATTTACCAGCTGAGCCAATTATTTCTGGACTATCAGACTTTCCATACCTTGCCAAGAATTGTTATCAAAAGTTACTACGCATGTCTGCATTCTTCACTTGCTTCACACACTCTTTCCTTTGTTCTCTTGCCAGCAAGGTCCGGCTGAGAAATATCCGGCAAGAATTATTTCAAAAATGTAGCAATTACTTTTCTTAGTTAGTGAGGTGTTTTATTTTCTTTATAACAAATAAATGAGTTTTATTAGAAACTTTTCTTCGCGTTTCTTTTTCAGAATATTGCAACAAGGAATAAGCCTCGATCCATCCTCTAAACCAGGGTGATTTTTCCCAGAGCCAAACATGGGATTAATCAACGCCCTGACAAGGGCAAATAAGAACTAGGTAGTCAGTCGGACAAATGGAGGGTTGGAAATTGCTGTCTGTCAATGTCAATGGTCTAAACAACAGAAGCAGAACGGAAGCAGAAGCAAATATTCTCAAAACTAATTAAATCCAATTCGGAAATAATATGTCTCCAAGAAGTCCATATAAGGAGGGAGGAGAGGAAATATTTGGAATTTGTGAAATTTGGCAAAACCTTTACCTCTCTAGCAGAGAAAAAAAAAGGGGGAGTAGCGTTATATGTAAAGAAAGGAATTATTGTTGAATTTAAATATTCGGATGATAAAGGGAGGATATTGGCAATTGAAATCAAGAGGGGCAGTATTCCAATTTTAGTAGTAGCTGTTTATGCTCCAAATCGGAATTTAGGAGAATTTTATAGGAAATTATGCCACAAAATAGGTGAATTGGGACATAGAAACATTTGCATTATTGGCGATTTTAATGGGGTAGTAAACCCGGAAATGGATTATAAGAGTGGAATAGTGAAAAAGAACAAAAGGGAAAGACTCCCCAAAACTTTTTTTGACTTAGTCGATGAGCACAATTTAGTAGATCTCTGGTGAGTATTACATCCGAAGGATAGGCAATTTACCTATTACTCAAGCCCTCAGAAGTCCTGTTCAAGGATTGATATGGTATGGGTCAGTAGAAGCTTGGGGTTAGAAATCAACTCGGTTGAAATCGCCCCAAATGTGTGGGCTGATCACAACCCATTAGAGATAAAGTGGAAGAGCCCAAACAGGGCTAAACGAAGGAGATGGAGATTAAATACCCATATTCTTAGAGATGTAAGGTTTACTAAAAAACTCCAGAGAGATTTACAATTGTTTTTTGAGGAGAATGAGAATCAGGAAACGCCCTCAACATGCGCTTGGGATACAATGAAGGCTTATTTGAGGGGATTAGTAATATCATACAATATATATAACAATAAAGAAAAAAGAAAGGCTCAGAAGGATCTGCTAATCCATCTGGAAGAAGCAGAGAAGAGACTACAACGAGATCCCAGTGATACTGAAAAAAAAGAACAATGGATGACAATAAGACATAAATTAAACTTATTAGAACAGGAAGAATTGGCCAAAAAAAATCAAACAATCTAAACAATATTATTTTGATAATGCAAACAAGCCAGGGAGATGGCTATCATATAAGTTAAAAAAGGAGAAGGAGAAGGGGATTATAGATTGCTTGGAGAATCAGGAAGGCAAAATATTAGAGGAAGAGGATGAGAAACTCGAATTCGTCAGACAATATTATGAGACATTATATAGAGAGGAAGAAACCTCAATTGATACTATTAATCAATATCTCGCTAAAGGGGAACTACCACAGATAAAGGAGGAGGAAAGGGAAATGTTAAATAGAGAAATCACAATAGAGGAATTGAAGGGGGCAATATCTAAATTAAAGAGCAATAAAACCCCTGGCCCTGACGGCCTCCCAGGAGAATTGTATAAAAACCAGGAACTGGAAGAAATACTCGTACCGAAACTTCTGGCAATTTGCAACGAGGCCCTGAGAGGCTCCAGGATTCCAGAATCGTGGAAGGAGGCGTTCATCACATTGGTAGAAAAAGAAGGTACCGACCCCAAACAAATAAAGAATTACAGGCCGATTTCCTTACTCAACACCGACTATAAAATATTTATGGGAATATTAGCAGGTAGGATGAAGATAATACTAAATAATTGGATCCACCCCGACCAAAATGGGTTCCTTCCTGGAAGACAGATCAGAACTAATATGAGAGTGGTTATGGATGTGTTGGAGTATTATGAAATACACTCCGAGAAACAGTTGGCCTTGGTCTTTCTCGACGCCCAGAAGGCGTTCGATAACCTAAATTGGGGATTTATGATCCAGCAGATTAAAAGAATGAATTTTGGGGAATGCTTCGAGAATGCGATAAAAACAATTTATGACAAGCAGAGTGCAAATATTGTACTGAATGGAGATATGACCAAAACTTTTCGGATCGGTAAAGAGGTAAGGCAAGGTTGTCCACTCTCTCCACTCTTGTTTATATTAGCTCTGGAGATACTGTTAAGGAATATTAGGCAAAACAATGAAATACGTGGACTGGTAATTAGGAATGAAACCTTCAAAATTCAAGCTTTCGCTGACGATGTAGCGTTGATTATGGAGGATCCGTTAACGATGGGGCCAAAAGTATTGAAAGAGATAGACGAGTACGGGAAGCTATCTGGATTTAAATTAAATATGACAAAAACTAAAATGTTAACAAAAAATATCCCAAAAAGAGAACAGGAAATATTAATAGAAAAATTGGGCATCCAAATAGTTAAAAAGATAAAGTATTTAGGGATATGGATTACCGTTAGATGCTCAACCTTGAAGGAGGATAATTATACGCCATTACTGACAAAAATCAAGCAAGATTTGGATCGTTGGGGGAAGCTACAAATATCGTTTCTAGGTAGGATAGCCACCATTAAGATGAGCATTCTCCCCAAATTAATATACCTGTTCCAAACCACTCCAGTTAGCATTGACAAAAAATTCTTTTTGGATCTAAACATGATAGTAAGGAAATTCATTTGGGGAGGGGAAAAAACGAGAATTGCGTTACGTTCTTTGCAGGAAAAAAGAAGTAAAGGTGGATTTGGTCTCCCAGTTTGGGAGATATACCACAGAGCTGCCAATTTAGTATGGCTACGAGAGTGGGCCACATTAAGAAACAAAAGAATTCTACAATTGGAAGAGCATGATCTGCTAAGAGGCTGGCATGCCTACCTGTGGGATAAAGGAAAGGGGGCAGGAATATGTTTCCACCGACACAAAATTAGAGATACATTAATGAAGACATGGAAAGAAATTAGGCGTAAACATTACTTTAAAATCCCAAAATGGATCTCTACAATGGAGGCAATGATCCACCCAAACACAATAAGCAGAGAGAAAATGTTTACATACCAAGACATCTTAGATAACAGCGGCAACCTCAAATCTAAAGAGACATTGAAAAAGCAAGGGATCCATATAGATCGGTGGCCCTATTTACAGATAAAATCCCGATACAGGAAAGATAAACAGGAAGAGGGAATAGAAGCGGGAACAAATAGCTTTGATAAGATATGGCTGGGAAATGAGAACAAACTATTAGCTAAATTATACTCCTACCTGCTCGAATATGATAGAGAAGGAGAAATACTCAAAGACCAAATGATCGCTTGGGGAAAAAATATTGATTCAAAGATAAATTTAGAAGATTGGGAAGAAATATGGAACAGCAATCTTAAATTGACAAGAGCAATAAGCTATAAGGAGAATCAGTACAAAATGCTGTATAGATGGCATTTAGCACCACCTAGAATTGCAAAGAGCTATCCGAATGCAAGCCCCAAGTGCTGGAAATGTGGCCACCATCAAGGTACCTTCTACCATATGTGGTGGACGTGTCCGGAAGCGAGGAAATTCTGGAAAAAAATACAAAAATGGGTCCAAGAAATATTAAATGAGGATATTAATTTTCTACCTGAAATCTATCTCCTGGGAGTGCTAAAACGGAAATTTGTTAAGGAAAAGAAATATTTGATTATCCATATTGTCACAGATGCTAGACTCTCCTATGCCAGTTTCTGGAAAGAGAAAGGATGTCCGACTGAGGAACAGATAGTCAATAAAGAATTGGACTGTGCAGAAATGTGCAGATTAACATATGTTTTAAATGGAAAGGAAGACTCAGAATTCTATACGATCTGGGATCTGTGGTATAGGTGGTTGAAAAATAAATGCAAAAGTTAACTCTCATTAGGACAATGTATAATTATTAATTAATCTATATATTATTGTTGTATTATGTGTTCAATCTTACAAGGCTTATGTATAAACTGTATAATACCTAGATAATTGATTAGATTCCATATATGTAAATATACAAGATGACTACACATTACCGAACCGTAGAGTTTGAAATGTAATATATTCTTTACTCAATAAAATTTCATAAAAAAAAAAAAAAAGGAATGCGGACATGCGTAGTTAGTTTACTGATAAGAAGTTTGGCAAGCTACGAAAAGTCTTAAAGTCCAAAAATATGAGCTCATCTGGTAAATACAAAAACACAGTGACAAAAAAAGAGACTTCTTGTGCTGTCTCAGGCATGGAAGCCAGCTGGGTGACTTTGGGCATACCCTCTAAGAAAGCAGTGTTGAATCCCTTCTGAAAGTTATGCTAAGAAAATGGCATGGATTTCTCCATGGAGTCACCAGGTGTCAATCTCAAAAAATAAAACAAAAGAAATAGAGGATCAGATTTTATCCTTTACTCATCTACTGCTACCACAAGCACAATCTCCATAATTTGGAGACAGTAACAAATATTGAGTGAAGTTGGGTGAAGTGCAGGGGTGGGTTCTACTTACCTTTACTACTGGTTTGCAGCAGGGCCGCACGCGAATGCTCTTCTGCGCATGCATAGAAGCGTTTTGATGACGTTGGGGTTGGTGAGCGGAACCTCCCGCCGGTTTTACTACCGGTTCTATAGAACCGGTGCGAACCGGGAGCAACCCACCACTGGTGAAGTGGCAACATCAAGGCATGACATAGCCCCCACTTCCTGTTGAAAAAGAGAGCCTTAGCCCTCTTGTGAAATTTGCTCACTGCTCAAATTAATGGAATAACAGAAATTCCAACTCTTAAACTGTCTCTGATTTGATCAGGTGCAAAATTTTCTCTTTGATAGTTGGAAATTAAGATAGTATGTCAGCATACCTGTGGATTCACATCCAAGATGCATGTTCTTCCAGTCTGAACCACTTCAATTATAGAATCTATTTTGGTGCCATAAAGGTTTCCTTCATATTCTCCATGTTCTAAGTAGCTTCCTGCTTTAATATCTGCTTCCATTTCACTTCGCAACGCTAACCGGTTAGCTTGTCCATCTTTCTCATCATCCCTCGGTTTCCATGATGTAACTAAACAAATTGACATATGTGCAAAACAAAAATGTACAGAAGCTACAGCCAGGTGTGCTTTCATGTAATAATGTCTTATAGAAAGACACAAGGACCTGAATACAGTAGATTTCTTGTACAAGTAGAAAGGCTCTTCAGTCCAAGGGTGGTTTCCTGTTAATGGCTCATAAAATAATTACTATGTTTCAGGAAACATTCCAGTCCTCAGGTACAAATTTGGAGGAAACGCTGGGAGCTGCAGCAGGAAGGAGGACACAAGAAAGCTCCAGAAATTAGGCTTTTAGTCTGGAACACTTTTTGAATTTGCATTTTTATTTTCATTGTAAATTCATGTGGCTCCTGCCTCTTACTCATCTGTATTTGGAAAAAAATAAGAATTTTTACCTAGCTACCTATAATTAAAATGTTTAAATAAACTTGTACACAAATAATTTAAATTCCAATCTGTAGAATTCCTTATGTAATACATCCCAGTATGTGCTTAGAAGTATTTAATGGGGCTTATTCCCAGGTGAACATGCTTGGAAGAACAAGTGCCTATATATTTGCTGACATCATTTTACTGCCAAACATATTAAACTAAATGGCCAGTTTTAAAAAATGAACTAGTTACACAATTTCAAATGCATTTATTCATAGTATTTTAACTTGTTTTTACACTACTTTATTTCATGATGTCTACTTGAGATGCAGATTATCAGGGAGCAGAGAAATATGTTTAATGAATCAATGTAAAAAAAAAAAAAGCAAACAGAGTGCTATAAAAACTTACATGGTACTGTGGTTCCAAACTTTGAGGGATTCAGTACAATAAATCTGTTTTTCAGACTTCTTCGGCCAACTCCTTGGGCTCCTATTAAGACCAGTGTTTTTCTTTGAAATGGAGGCATTTTTGCTACTTCCTCATATATCTGAATTTCATGTCGATCAAATTCTAGATGCAACAGTGTATGTTAAAATGAAGGCAACGTGAACATTATATAAATTTCATAACTCTAAGATATTAGAGCGAATCATTGGCCCCCACGGATAGGGCTCGCAACTTGGGTGTCCTCCTGGATTCACGGCTGTCTTTAGAAGAGCATGTGACAGCCGTGACCGGGAGGATTTTTCATCAGGTTCGCCTGATCCGCCAGTTGCGTCCCTATCTAGAGCGGGACTCCCTACACACAGTCACTCATGCCCTCGTTACCTCTCGTCTGGACTATTGCAACGGTCTCTACATGGGGCTCCCCTTGAGGTGCGCTCGGAGGCTCCAACTGGCACAGAGTGTGGCCGCGCGGGTGGTGATGGGAGCGACATGGCGTTCCCATGTAACACCTCTCCTGCGTGAGCTGCACTGGCTCCCGGTGGTCTTCCAAGTGCGCTTCAAGGTTTTGGTTATTACCTTTAAAGCGCTCCATGGCTTAGGACCTGGTTATTTACAGGACCGCCTGCTACCACCAATAGCCTCCCACCGGCCAGTACGCTCCCATAGAGAGCGGCTCCTCCGGGTGCCGTCGGCCAAACAATGTTGGCTGTCGGCCCCTAGGGGGAGAGCCTTCTCTATGGGGGCACCTACGATCTGGAATGAGCTCCCCCCGGAGATACATAGGATCCCGGATCTGCGCACCTTCCGCCGCGCGCTTAAGACTTTTCTATTTCATCAAGCTGGCCTGGCCTAAATCTTCCCCCTTTTTAAATGTGGAAATTTTAAATGTGGAAATTTTAAATTTTAAATTTGTCTTATTTATAGGGTTATGGGTAAGGCGTTTTAAATTGGGGAGCCATTTCGGATTTAATTCTGTTTTAAACGTATTTTAATGTTTATATTGTATGTTTTTAATTTTGGCTGTTCACCGCCCCGAGTCCTTCGGGAGAGGGGGCGGTATAAAAATCCAATAAATAAATAAATAAATAAATAAATAAATAAATAAATAAATAAATAAATATTGCAGTTCATCATTAGCTTGTTCATTGGATGACTTTGGAACCACAGTGTTGTTGTGGGAACAAAATATATATTGGTATTGCACTTAGATATTAGTGCATATCAAATAAAAGATTAAATACAAAAACATTTCTTTGAAAGGTATAATAGGAACTACAGTTGCTGCTAGGGTCTTGCACTATGTAAGTATTTCCTACCATGCTTATATTGCTTCTACACCATCCTAACTGGATTCAACATTAATCTGAAAAGTAATCACTATCCCACCCAATCCTAATAATTCCAAGGAGTGATGAGACCCTATGCACATAAAACCCTTCCACAGTAAGTCAGGATGTATGGACATCATGAGGCAATTCCAGAAATACAATCTTTCCACTGGGTGCAAAGAAGCAATAGGACCAATATGCGATTTGGCATAAATTTATTTATAGGAGTTACCGTATATGGCCACATAGCTCTTATAATGACTTTAGGGGACTCACAAAAATCCATACAAACATGTTCCACCCCCACAAAGTGCCTGACCAAACATCCTTGCAGCTCAACCCCCATTCTAACCCAAGGCTTGGAGGAACAGCCAGGTCTTCATGGCCTTCCAGAAGGCTGAAAGTGTAGTGATCTTTCAGATCTCAGGTGGGATGCTATTCCAAAGGGTTGGGGCAGCCACTGAGAATGCATCCCTTCGAGGTGCCATTAGGTGGCAACGTGTAAGGCAAGGGACCTGTAGCGAACCCACCCTATTTATATCCTACTAGGAAGGACAGATTACCTCAGGGAGAGATGGCCATGCAAGTAACCTGCCCTGTACCTTGTAGTCATGGCAGAAAGCTCTCTGCAAAAAGTTGATATGGCTGGGCCAAACATTGATTACAACAACGTATTGATTTAAATTTAAGATTAATTAAAATTAGACATTACGTTCCCGTGGTGGTATCGCAGCAGTGCGGTGGAAAGAGAACGGTCTCTGTTCTCTGACCCCAAATTTTTCATGTTTTGGGGACCCTTCGGGGTGCAAAAAGCCTGGAGGGCATTGCGGACTAGAGGGGAAGTCTAGAGTGCGGTGAAGTGAAGGGCAATCACTCGTTGCATGAACGGACACCCCTGTCAAACCAGCGTGAAGGTGTCTGACAGCTTGCTATGGCGGACCTGAGTCTGTGATAAGCCAGTGAGTACAGGGAGGAGAAGATTTTTACAGCAGACGGTTTCATTTAAAGTGATTACTTTGAAAAGTGCAAGATTAACAATCGTTTTGAAGAGTGAGTCCTGCCCTTTCTGGTTAAAAGAATTCCAGTGGAGAGAGCGAGCGGCGATTTGGCAGAGGGGAAATGAGTCAGCACAATACATTTAACCATTAAGGCGGCGACGAGGAGGAAGATTGTGATGTTTCGGCAAGACTGTGGATATCTGGTGAGAACTGAGAATTAAAGGGAAAGAGAAAGCGAAGAAGGAGAGAGACTTGGCATAGTAGAGTGACAGGAAAGGAAAGGAGAAGAAGAAGCCAGGACTGACATTGCCATGATTCAACAGTAAGAGAAGCTTGATTGGACGAGTGCTCGAGCTGGAAAAAGAAAGGAAAGAACTCCCTGTTCTAATTGAACTTTTGAACAGAAGATTCAAAGGAAATTGAGGCGGAATAAAAGTGAAGGAGGGGGAAAATTGACTTAAGAGACTATAGAAAAGATATAATATTATACATTATCTATATAACCAGGGCAAAAGAGACCTGGGAGGAGTTAAGAGCTGTAATCAAGAGAAGACCTATACGCCTCTAAACCTTGGGTTTAATGTATACTTAGTGTATATTTACAATTCCTTAGTGATTAATTGAACAACACCAAATTAACTAAGAAGATTTAAATATTCTTATATCTGTTTTTTTTTTAAATTTTAAATATTTAATTAAATATGCAATTTAAAAACATTAGACTTGGTGCGACTTGTCTGGTACATACTTTTCTAACACTTTTTCTTTAGTGTATATTACAATATAACATCATGCATATTCCATATATACTTTTTGTACATTCAATCACACTCCAGTTACATACATATTCCCTTCGTATCTATTCAAATCCAGTTTATTCCTTTCTAATATTTCTTTTATTATTTTATTTATTTTTCTCCCCTTTTCTTCACTTTGTTTCTAATTCTCTATCCCTACATTCCTCCTTTTCTCTAGCCATTTATAAAATGTATTCCAGGTTACATGGAATTCCAATTCATCTTTATCTTTGAGCTCCATTGTTAACCTGTCCATTTCTGCGCAGGTCAATATTTTGTTGATTATTGTAGAGGTAGGTAGAAGGTCATGGTGCCAGGCTGAGAGAAGCACACTGCCTTGGCTCATGCGCTGTGGATCTTGCCTGCTTGTATGATCTCATTCTGGCTCTGATCTGTATTATCTCACCTTGCCTTCAGAGGATGGCATCTTGAGAGGGGGGTGAATAGTTTCTACCAATTAGAACACTGTTGCTAGTTTTTCTTTTCTGCTTGTAAAAAACTGTATAAAAAAGCAATAAACGCGGCGGAGGGAGAGACATCTTGGATCAGAGCAAAAGTCTGGACCTCTGATTTCTACATCTGGTGCCCGAAGCGGGGACACCCTCCGTGGGCAGCAACACTCTTAACATACTTATCATTGTCTAGAATAGACCCCCGTTTTCCCTCAATCTTCAGCACAGCATCACCATTTTCTCTAATTTTTGCCATTACTTGTAATTTATCATTAACACTTGCAAATCTCACCAAAACATTTCTTATTATTTCACGTTGTCTTCTAAATCCAATTCGATAGACACTTATCAAATCTGTAGTTGTAAAATTTTTATCCAATCCAAGTTCATTAAGCCATTTCAAAACACGTTGTTTAACATTGTCCACTTTTTCTTCCACTATGCCTCTTATAACAATGTTGGACTTCCTAACTTCTTCTTCCAAAATACATATTGTTCTATCCTGTTTTTCATTTTTAAAAAAGATTTCAGTTATTTGCTTATCAATTTTTTTTGTTTGCACTTGTAGTTGGTCTACATTATCTTTTATCACTGTTACTTCTGCTGTGTATTTAGCAAAATTAACATTAATTTCTTGAACAATTTGTTCCAGCTGGTTGGATCTTTCCTTCTTTTCTTCATCCATTTTTAAATGTATTAAAGGTCCAAGTCTTTCAAGATATCTCAAGAGAGGAAAGAACGTGGAGATATTATCTGAAGCCAATTACTAAAATATTAAGAGATAGAGGTATTAAGTATAATTGGAGACCACCACAGCTAATGAAATTTTTCTATAAAAATAGAATGCATATATTCACAATAGAAACGGATGTGGTCCAATACTTTCATGAGCTTGGCTTTTTGGAAAAAGAGGAAGAACAAAGTGAATTAAGATCACAATTACTCAAAATGGGTGGAATTGAAATATATACATCAACACCAGAGGAAGAAGGAGGGGCGGTCGGAGGTTTAGGTCCAAAACCAAAGAGGAAAAGAAAACCAACGAAAGATATTTCTCCATCTTTGGTGGAGGTACAGAAGAAAAGTCGAGATCTTACTGGTGAAGGAGTGGAAAGGATGATTACATTGGACTCTGAACATAAAAGGGAAGATGAGCCCGAGTGCGGGGATGAAGAACCTGTAGTTGTTCAATTGAAACCAGAATTATGCCAATGAAGAGACGACCCAGCTGATGGATGGGGTCCCCTCTCCCCCACTCTTGGAAACGAGGCGTGTCTTAATGAAGACGGTGGGGGATGAAGATTTTATGTGGTTGTGTGTCATGTTAGTTTTTGTTTTATGTTGTTTGTATGTTTCATATTATTATTATTTTTTATTATTTTTTTATGTTATGTGTTGTCTATATATATTTGTTTGGGTTTTGGGTCACGGAAAGGAAAAAGAGGGAATAGTTAGAATTAAAAATATTAATGGGGATAATTAAAGTAATGACTTGGAATGTTAAAGGTACTGGGAATCAGATTAAGAGAAGACGTTTAGAATTTAAGATTAAAAGAGATTCTCCTGACATACTTTTTATGCAAGAAACTCATCAGAAATCTGAAGATATAAACAGGATGTATTTAAAAGGGATGCAGGTTTATGAAAAAGCTTTTGGGTCCTCAAAACCTAGAGGTGTTGCAACATTAATATCAAATAGAGTCCAATTTGAAAAAAACAAAGTAATAGCAGATATTGATGGACGATATTTGATAATAACAGGATGTATTAACGAGGAAAAAAATAACATTAGTTAATTTATATGCACCAAATGTGAATCAAAAAGATTTTTTGAATAAGATTACTGATTTGTTGCAAACTGAAAGGGTAGGGAAAGTAATTATTGCTGGTGATTTTAATTTAATTAGAAACCAGATAGATAGTACCAATCCTACCCGATATGGTGGAATAAGAAAAATGGGGATACTTGATAATTGGATGTTGCAAAATGGTGTAGTAGATGTTTGGAGGGAGATTAAAGGTAACGAAAGAATGTATACTTTTCACTCAAAGGTATTTAATTCATATTCAAGAATTGACTATATATTTGTATCTAAGAATCTGATGGATAACGTGGACAATATGGATGTTGGAATATTTAAAGACTCTGACCACGCAGAATTGTTATTAGAATTAGATATGTTTTTGGAGAAAAAAGAAAATTGTTGGAGATATGATGAAAAATTATATAAAAACGAGGAAGATAAGAATCATATTCTTAAGAAATGGGAAGAAAATTGGGATTGGAATGATAATGGGGAAGTTAATTATGGAACAGTTTGGGACACAATGAAAGCAATTTTTAGAGGAGAAAGTATTAAATTATCAAGTAGGAAGTATAAGAATTATAAAGTAAAAATAGAGGAAAAGAAGAAATTGATAAAAGAACTGGAAAATAGATTTCTAGTGACTAAGGATAGGAAATTATGGGAGGAACTTAAAAAATTGAAAAATAAACAAATAGCGGAAGATACAGAAATAGTTAAAAAAAATTAAGCTATTTAAAAAGAGAATTTTTTGAATATGGTAATAAAAATTCAAAATTATTAGCAAGAATGGCGAAAGATAAAAAAGAAAAAAGAGAAATAGGTGTCCTAATAGATGAAAAAGGTAAGAGATGTTATAAAAAATTAGAGAAATGTGAAATTGTTAAAAAGTTTTTTCAAGAATTATATCTTAAAAAAGAAATTGATAATTGTAAATTAAAAAATTTCTTAGAAAAATATGGTCAGAAGAAAATTGATAATAAATATAAAGAAAAAATGGAAAATTATATTACCTCTGAGGAAATTAAAGATGTGATTCAGAAGCTAAAACTTGGAAAATCTCCAGGTGAGGATGGGTTACCAGCAGAATTTTATAAAGAGTTTAAAGAAATTTTGATCCCAAAATTACAGAAATTGTATAATAAGATATTACATGGAGATGATATTCCCATGTCCTGGAATAGAACAATTATATCCTTAATCCCGAAACCAGGTAAAGATCTAGAAAAAATTGAATCCTATCGGCCCATTTCCTTAATTAACCAAGATGCTAAAATATTTACTGCAATTGTAGCAAATAGATTGAATAATTGTGTAGATAAATATATAAACCACAATCAAGTAGGTTTTGTTAAAGGGCATTATATATGTGATTTAGTTAGAAGAGTATTAAATGTTATTGATATTGCTGAGAATAATGGTGATAAGATAGGTATTCTTGCCTTGGATATTTTTAAAGCCTTTGATTCTATACAATGGGATACTATAAAAGAAATGATTTCTGCATTAGGATTTGGTAATAAATTTATTCATATTATTTCTAAATTGTACCAGAGGGGTACGGCAAGAGTGAAGGTAAATGGTATATTTACACAAGATATAAATTTGGAAGCAGGGACGAGACAGGGTTGTCCCCTGTCTCCGACCCTATTCTTATTAGCAATGGAAATTTTAACAACTTTGATTGAAGAGGATTCAGAATTAATAGGTTATAAAGGTATCAAAGTTAATTTATATGCAGATGACACTCTTGTCATTTTAAATAATATTACAAATGATATAAAAAGAGTTCAAATACATTTGGAAGAATTTGAAGATATGAATGGTTTGAAAGTAAATTGGGCAAAATCAGAATTATTAATGGAAATTGATAGGGAAAACAAATTAGAAAAATTACAAAATCAATTTGGAATTAGGATAAAGGATAATTTAAGATATTTAGGTATTATACTTTCACTTAAAATTAAAAATTTAAAGAAACTAAATTATGACATAGTAATAAAAGAAATTGAAGAGAAAATTGGGAAATATAAAAAACTAAAGTTATCTTGGTTTGGTAGAGTAGCTATATGTAAAATGATGTTACTTCCTAAATTTAACTTTTTATTCGAGATGCTCCCAATTTTTTTAACTGAGAAGGACATTGAAGTATATAAAAATAAATTAGATAAATTTTGTAATGGGGATAAAAAACCAAGATTGATTAAGAAAATGTGGTATCAGAACCAAAAACAAGGTGGTTTAGGAATTCCAAAATTATTAAACTATTATAGAGCATTTAATATAAAAACAGTAGTAAAAATTTTAAAAGGAGATGTTAAATTTTGGGGTAATTTGGAAATGAAGGAAATAAAGAAGTTTGGTTACAAATGGTTTTTGGAAAATTTTAAAGGTAAGGTTAAAATTTGCAATTATTGGTTAAATAGTTTGACTAAAAATTGGGACAGAGTAGCAAAAAAATTAATACCAGACGCATTGTATTTAGGTAAACTGAAAGAGAATTGCCCAATGAAATTAAATAGTAACAGAGAGAGGATTATAATAGAAGAGAAAGTGGAAACAATTAGTGAATGGTTGAAATTTATAGAAAATGAAATGAGGAAAGAGGAAATTTATGGAAAATTAAACATTAATTGGTTTGAAAGAATTCAAATGAATAAATGGAATAGGAAATGCAAAGAAAGGAACGATGAGAGTAGAAAGGAAACGGAATTTGAAAATTTGACATCTCGAATAATAAAAGATGAAATTGGGCCAAAGGGATTAGTTAGCAAAATTTATAAAATTATTAACTTTGATAATAATTCACAAAGGGTAATGAAAGAGAATTGGGTAAAAGAACTGGGTATTGAAATTTCTGATCAAAATTGGAATATGAATTGGGCTAGCAGAATAATGAGGACATTATCAATAAGGATTAAAGAACATAATTATAAAGTTATTTGGAAGTGGTATTTGACCCCAATAAGACTTTTTCAAATGGATAATAAAGTGGATAAAATGTGTTGGAGATGTAAAGTGGAACTCGGGACATATGTTCATATGTGGTGTAAATGTAATGGGGTTGAACTTTTTTGGTCTAGGATAGAAAATGAAATATTTGAAATAATTAAGAAGAGGGTCAAATTGAAATTGGAAACCATATTATTATTAATATTGAATGAAACAACATTAACAACTGGAGAAAGAGAATTGGAGAGGATTTTGGTTATAATGGGGAGAATTATAATTGCTAGATATTGGAAATTAAATGTTGACTTAAAATTAGAAGAATGGTATAATGAAACATGGAAATTTGCATTAAATGATAAATTGACTTGTGATATTAAAATTAGAAGTGGTATATATAAAGAAAATGTTTTTTGGAACACTTGGCAACCATTTGTGGACTTTGCACTTGGGAGATTGGATGAATCGGCACCAGTACCTTATCAAAGAGATTTCTGGAAGAATTGAAGACTTCAATTTCCTAAAACTTCCTTTCCGTTTGTATAGCACGTTGGGGGAAAAAAATTTTTTTCTTTCCTTACTATTGATTTTTTGTATTGATTTGTTTTCCTTTTTGTTATTCCTTAACAATAAAAATATAATAAAAAACTTTAAAAAAAAATAGAATAGACCCCTGGTGCACCTTCATCTTTCGAGATCCCTCAGTGGTATGTATGGGTTGCAATCTATCTCAGCATCAGCAAACGCATGTGCAGGAACTCAGATTCCTATTGCACAAGTCTGGCGTGATGACGTGCGAGACTGACATAAGGAAACTGGTAGTTGAGATAGGAAAACATTGTCCCTGGTACCTGGAATGGGGGACGCTTCATTTACGGGACTGGACAAGGATAGGGCATATGTTACATCTTGAACCTCGGGCTCCCGTGCAAATATTACATCAATGGTATCAATGCTGTCAAGCAATAGAAAAATGTGGCTCTGATGCTTCAGCAGGGCAACAATTAACTACAAGCCCTCCACCTGATTATGATAAAGTTAAAATTGTCACCCCAAAACCATCTTTAATTAAGCCATCAGCTCCTTCTGAAGGAGCTAGTTATATTGCATCCCCACGGCCACTGTACACCCCCATTAGGAAGATTTTAGAGGAACAGTTAGACAAAGGTGAGGGAGATATAGAAGAAATTGCTGATATGCTTTCTGTTTGTCCAGTACACGTTACAGGACAAGTAGATCAGAATGGGGCTCAAATAGTGGAATATCATCCTTTGTCTTATGCAATTTTAACAGAACTTAGAAAAGGAATTAGAGATATGGGGTTGGGAAGTACCTATATGCAAGAGATGTTAGAAGCCTTGATGAGAAAACATATCTTAGTACCTGTCAGGACATGCCTCCTTTCAATACTCAAGAAAGAAAAACCCCGACTCCATTTTCATAGAGAAAGGTACTTTTACTGAGTATGAACTGAATGCAACCAAAGAAAAGCAAGGTCTGAAGCAAAAGGCGCGAAAATTACATATAGAAAGCATCCCCAAAAGCCTTCCCCCAACTGTTCAGCATAAATCATCCAATCCACAATTCCCCAGGGGTCATGTGGGTGCAACGTCTGGTGGTGCCATCCTCCTGCTATGCCACGGCAGTTGACCTTGAATTGTTATCAGCTTCAAAGAAACGCTGAAACAAAGTTTCTCTCTTCTTCTCCACCAGCTCACTTCCCCCCTCCCAAGAATTCCAATAGCTCCCCCCTCCCCCCATTTCATGGCAGCCGAACAAGCAATGAAAAAGCGGAGGCTGACATTCGGCCCTCCTACAGAAGAGACATTATTCCTACAAGAAAACCAAAATGACAAAAAACAGATAATTACAGATTTAAAAGCATGACAATAAGAAATAGATTAAGGTTGATCAGGATATTTGGAGTAAAACAATTGCAGCTGTTTTGGAGCTCGAACATCCCGCTTATTTACTCATTCAGCTTTAGATAACAGAAAATGTTTCCAGGCCACCAAATACTGCACCTTACCACGATGCTTTCTAGAGTCCAATATTTCCTTGACCTCAAAATGCTGTTCCCCCTCAATTAGTATGGGGACAGGAGGAGGTTCTTGGTCTGGACGTAAAGAGGACAAACGCTCCAGTTTCAGCAAACTGACATGAAACACCAGATGAATCCTCCGCAAGTTTTTGGGTAACTCCAATTGCACCGTGACTGGGTTAATGATACGGACTATCGGAAAAGGACCCACATACTTGGGTCCAAGTTTTTTCTACTTTTGGGTAGTTTGTAAGTACTTGGTGGAAAGGAAAACCATATCATCAACTTTATAATTCCAACCCTGAATCCTTTTCTTATCGGCTTGGGCTTTATGAGCTCGATGGGCTTCATCCAGAGCCTTACGTGTTACTGACCAAGTGTCACGTAACTGTTCAATCCACTCAACCAAGGAGGGTATCTGTGGGTTTTCCTGAGGCAACTCCGGAATGGATACGAAATCTTGGCCGGAGGCCACCTTAAAAGGAGTAAACCCGGTACTGCTATGTATGGCGTTATTATAGGCCACCTCTGCAAACGGCAACAAATCTGCCCAGTTATCTTGTTGATAATTTATGTAACATCTCAGGTATTGTTCTAACACGGAATTGGTTCTTTCACAAGCCCCATTGGTCTGAGGGTGGTGGGCGGAGCTTAACCCTTGAGCGGAGCCTAACAACCCTAGGAACTCTTTCCAAAAGTGGGAGGTGAACTGAACCCCTCTGTCCGAGATTATCCACTCTGGAGCCCCATGTAATCCGTATACATGTTGGACAAACAATTTTGCAAGCGTTTTAGCAGAAGGGATCTTGGGACATGGGATAAAATGCACTTGTTTAGAGAACAAATCAGTAACCACCCAAATAACTGTATCCCCCCCACACACACACTTTTGGGTAATTCAACAATAAAATCCATGGAAATTTCCTTCCATGGGGCTCCCGGTCTGGCAACACTCTGAAGCAATCCGGGTGACTTCCCAGGAGGTCTCTTTGCAGAAGCACATACGGGACAACTTGCTACGTATGCTTCTATGTCCTTCTTTAGTGCGGGCCACCAGAACTGTTGTTTAACTAAATGTTAAGAGCCTTGGTAGTACAGGGGTTTAAGGCACCCTGTTATTAAGCTGGTTATTAAGACCAGCTGCCTGCAATTACTGCAGGGTTCGAATCTCGCCAAGGCTCAAGGTTGACTCAGCCTTCCATCCTTTCTAAGGTAGGTGAAATGAGGACCCAGTTGTGGGGGCAATAAGCTGACTTTGTATAAATATACAAAAGGATGAAGGCTATTGCTGAGCACATTGTAAGCCGCCCTGAGTCTCCGGAGAAGGGCGGCATATAAATCAAATTTAAAAAAAAAAAAATGTAATGTCTTCATGAAACCAAAATGGGCGGCAACTTTGGCATCATGAGCGTGTTGTAATACTGTCACTCTTAGACTGGCGGGAACATACAGCTTAGCTCCCACCCAGGTGAGTCCTTCTCGAAGCGTACACTCATTTGAATGGGCCAAAATCCACTCGTTGGTTTTTAGAGCGTCTCTTAGCTGCTTGCTCAAGTCACCAGACAAAGTTGGATCTGCTTTCGCCTGGGCTCTAGTAACTACTGGTGCCGCCAGCTGTTTTGAGGGGATAATCAGACAAATCACTTCCTCTCTAACACTATTGTATTGCGGCAATCTCGAAAGGGCATCTGCCATGAAGTTCTTCCCTCCAGGAAGGTATCGCAGGGAAAAATTGAATCGTTTGAAGTGCTGAGCCCAGCGGACTTGTTTTGGGGACAGCTTTCATGGCGTTTTCAAAGCTTCTAAGTTCTTGTGGTCAGTCCACACCTCAAACGGTTGCTTAGCCCCTTCAAGGAAATGTCTCCACGTTAACAGTGCCCAACGAACAGCAAAAGCCTCTTTCTCCCATATGGCCCATCTCCTCTCAGTCTCTGATAATTTCCGAGAGGTATAGGCACAGGGTTGCAGCTTTCCTTCTGCGTTCGCTTGAAGTAACACCGCCCTGACAGCTACATCGCTGGCATCAGCCTGTACAACAAAAGGGGCTTCCATGTCAGGATGTTTAAGGACCAGGTGGGCAGCAAACAGTCATTTTAGTTTCTCAAATGCCACCTGACAGTCCATAGTCCACTTGAGAGGCCGGGAGGGCTTTGGCCTCTCTTCTCCTTTCATTTTCAGAAGATTAGTAATAGGAAGTGCAATTTTTGCGAACGAGGGGATGAATTGTCGATAGAAGTTAGCAAACCCCAGGAAACTCTGTAGTTGTTTGCGTGTGCGTGGGGGGGGGGGGGGCATTCCAACACGGCCTGGACCTTTTCTGGATCCATTTCTATCCCCTCATGTGAGATGCAGTACCCCAGATAGTCAAGTTTAGTTTGGTGGAATTCGCATTTTGATAGCTTGGCATACAGTTCAGCAGCTCTAAGTTTTTTCAGGACAGCCCTCACCAATTTTACGTGGTCGTCCATGGTCTCGGTGTAGATAAGAATGTCATCCAGGTAGACCAGCACCCCCTTGTACAAGTGTTCATGCAGCACTACGTTAATTAGCTGCATGAACACCGCAGAGGCTCCTTGCAGTCCGAAAGGGAGCACCCGAAACTGGAAGCATCCCAGCGGGCAGTTGAAATATCCTCAAATTGTCTCTAATCTGCCTTTTTGGCAGAAATCCATTTTGATCTGGGTGTATAAAATTATTAAGTATCTTTTAAATCTTTCTGCTAATATTGTAGCGAAGATTTTATAGTCTGAGTTTAGCAAGGATATAGGCCTGTAGTTTTTGACTTGTTGTAGGTCAGTATCTTCTTTTGGAATAAGTGTAATATATGCTTCTAACCATGAGTTGGGTATTTCCTTCTGTAACATTACTTCATTCATAATTTCTAGTAATGGGAGACTCAGTGATTCCTGCAAAGTCTTATAAAATTCCGCCGGTAATCCATCTGGACCTGGTGCCTTCCCACTTTTTTGTTTTTTAATTGTTTCTGTCAACTCCATCATTGTTATGTTCCCTTCTAACATCATCTCAACATCTTTTGGAATCTGAGGCAAACTCGCCTTGTGTAAATATTGTTTAATATTTTCCTCTTCTATCTTTTCTTTTTCATATAGCTTTTTATAATAGTCTTGTACAATGTTCTTTTTCTCCTCATTTCCAAATCTAATTTGTCCTTGATCATCTATTAACTGTGTTATTTTCCTTGAATTCCTTTCTTTTTTCAATTAATATGCTAGCCATCTGCCTGGTTTATTAGCATCTTCAAAATATTTCTGTTTAGCATTCCTGATTTTTTGTGCTAGCTCTTCTTTCTCTAATAGTCCCATTTTATGTTTAATCATGTCCATTTTCATTTTAATGCCCTTTTTTTGTGGGAACTTCTGTAGTTCTTTTTCAAGTATCTTATAGTCATCCTCTAGAATTTTATGTGCTTGCCTTTTCTTAATATTTCTTTTCCTTGTATAGTCAATAATCAGGCCTCTGGCATAGGCTTTCATGGTATCCCACCGGTTCTGCAGTGATGTATCCTCTTTTCTATTTTCTTTAAAAAAGAAAGCTAGTTCTTCATGTTCTGAAGGAAATCCTTTTCTTTTAATATTGTAGTGTTTAAAGTCCATCTAGACCTTCTCTTTTGTCCTTTCCATCTCACCATCATTGGATTATGATCTGCCCAAGTATTAGTCTCTATAGCTATTTCTTCTACATTCGAGATCAAGTCCATTGTCAACCATATCATGTCTATTCTGGACCATGATAAATGTCTATTAGAATAAAAAGTATATTGTCTATTTTTTGCATTTCTTTCTCTCCATACATCTTTTAAGTTTATTTCCTCTATCATCTTAAAAAAGGATTTCGGCAATGTTTTCCTACTTTGTTTTATTGTCTTTTGTGTATTGTAGTCCATTTTCTCATCTACTATTCCATTAAAATCTCCCATCATACAGATGTTGTCGTAGTCCAGCTCTATTAATTTCAAGTGTAATTTTCTGTAGAAGTTTTCTTGATTTTCGCTAGGAGCATATATCGCTGTTAGCAGTATTTTCTTATTGTTGTCTGTCTGTCGAGCCTAGCAACCTGCTTGACATCGCTAACGCGTGCTGAAAGCATCGAAGGACATATACATACTTGGTGGTGGTGGCACTGGGTGAAGGCGGCCGTATGCGGGGTGTGGGGTGGTGGTATCGGGTGCGACGGGATTAGGGCTGTTCTGGAGGACACAGTGGCAGCACCTTCCAGAACACGCTGAAGACCAATTACGCCCTTAAAAGAGGGGCGTGGTAATAAACAAGGGCGCGGTCCTAATGAGTTAATGGAAAGATGGGCTATATAAATGCCCCATTCTTGGTGTAACATAGCACCGATTTCAATCGTGTTTACGAATCACAGTGTGTAGCCGGATGCGGATGCAAATAAACCAGCGTGCCAAAAGAGCTGAATAAGGCTGTAGCTGTGTTTTGATTGCGTCTCGCACGGCATTCCTGAGAGGAAATCGGCGCTTCCCTTTGCAAGCCTACGGAATGGCAGAGGGAGTGGATACGACTGTTGCAACGCCGCCCTCGGAGGAGGAGGGGCTGCCTGCAGCTGAGGAAAGCCCAGCTGAAGCTCAGCCCTCGGTTCATCCGAAAGAACACTGTCAAAGCCAGGGAGTGGATGGTAAGGATGCTGTTGCAGCAAGGGGGGGGCACCCCGGCATTGCTAGGAGAGTGGTGGCAGAGCCCCGCCTTGGCTGCTCCGACAGGGGCCCCGAAGGACCAGGTGTCACCCCCTTACAGCGAACATTTCCACCGCTGGAGAGAACGGCGCTGGGCGGAAGATGATGATGGGGAGTGGAGCTATTCAACAGGTTTGGGCCACTCCACCATAGAAGTCCTTCGGGAGCGTTTTGGTGAAGCCAGCTGCTGGGATGCACAATCGTGGCAACCGTGGATGACAGGGACGGAACCTAACCCTGGCTGGCCAACATCCTCCGCAGGGACAGAGACCCGGTTCCACCTGGCTAGCCCCAAATTATGGGTGGGTCCCTCCCAAAGCAATCCCCGACCACCGGCCACACAATATGCTGCAACCCAATCGCTTGGATCATTGGCAGGCGTGGCTACATGGACAGCATCTGGGTCGCTTTGCCCTCCTCCGGGGCAGGGGCCATGTCAGGTCTCAGGACAGATAGCTTATCCTCCAGTACCGGCTGGACAGCCTGGGGTATGGGGACCCCAACCAGTCTGGGGACCACCCCCCTTGCAGACCACGTTTGATGGCAACCCAGAATGTGTAGCCCTGTTCCTGAGCCAGGTACTCAGTTATATTGATTTATATGGGCACTTATATCCAACTCAGTGGTCCATGGTAGTGGCCATTACAACGACTTTAACAGGTGAAGCTGAGGATTGGGTAGCGGACTTGCATAACGACCATGCTCGAGAGCTCACTGATGTTGGCTTATTCCTGGAAGGCCTCAGGGTACGATTTGAAGATGACACACGAACACAAGTAGCTGAGGGGGAGCTTGTGGCCCTGAAACAACGGGGCCGTTCGGCAAAGGAATACGTAAAAGAGTTTCGTCGGCTAGCGGGGAGAGTTGGGGTTGGCCCGAACGCATGCTTGTTCATCAATTCCATCTTGGACTAGATCGTGACCTAAGACAAGCCTGTGTATATCGGGGCATGCCACCCCGTTTGTCTGAGTGGTGTAAAGCAGCTATTGACCTGGACGTGGGACTAAGAGAGTTCCGGGTTAGGGGAGGTGTGAGTACGATCCCCATCCAATGCCAACCAGACCGGCTGGGTCCTGTCAGAGCAGCGGGGCGAGGGGAGCCTGATCCTCGAGTAGCTGATTCCACACGGTGGCTGTTACGCTGTTTCCAGTGTAATCAACCTGGCCATAGGGCTCTGGAATGCCCGCTACCACCGGCCCACCCACCTGGACCGAACGCCCTGACAGCTAGTGGAAAGTCCCGTGGGCAACCAACCCCAGAAAAGACCAGAGGTCTATCGCAACCAGGACAGAGCCCCAATGGAACCACAACAAAGGAACCGGGTCCTGCTGTACATCCTGGGATAGTTCCTGTGGTGCTAGCCGATAGTGATGAGGAAGAGGACACCAATGACCCAATGGTAAGTGAGCCCATCCGTCCCTTCCTCATACCCATAACCCTGACACCATTACAGGGGCCAACACGAGTACAGCATGAAGCCCTTATTGATTCTGGGTGTACAAGGTGTTTGATAAGGCGAACTGTAGCCACCCATTTGGGTATACGGTTACGGTCGTTAAAAACCCCAATAACATTCGAACAGATGGATGGATCTACCTTAGGGGGAGCCCCAGCAACCCAAGTGACAGAATTAGTAAAAATGGAGATAGGAGCTCACTGGGAAAACATACGGTTTGTGGTGGTGGACACAATGATTGAACCCGTGATTTTGGGATTGGCTTGGTTGGATAAATGGAAGCCCACGATCTGGTGGGAGGGGGGTTTCAGGAAACTCCATCTGTCGATAGGACCAGATCCGGGTAGCTCACAGAAGGTTCCGAAAGAGCAAGGAGTTTCGTTGGGGCTGGATAGCGATATATGTCCCGTTGGAGTACCAGCAGTATATGCAGATCTAGCAGCAGTGTTTGATGAAGGGGAATGTGATACGTTACCACCACACTGTCCCACTGACTGCACTATTGAACTAATACCTGGGGTAAAGCTGCCAAAACCACGCATGTATGCCATGAACCCACGTGAGGTGGAAGAATGACGTAAATACATTGACAAAAACCTAGCCCGTGGGTTTATACAACCTAGTCGGTCACGTATGGCCGCTCCAGTGTTCCGTGAGAAAAAGGATGGAGGGCTTCGTTTATGTGTGGACTATCGAGGTTTGAACGCAGTAAGCATAGAACCATTATACCCGTTACCCTTAATGAAGGACCTGTTAGCTGCATTAGCGACCGGAAAGTATTTTGCAAAATTGGACTTACAGGAGGCCTACTATAGGGTACGTGTAAAACAAGGAGACGAGTGGAAAACCACCTTTAACTGCCCGTTGGGCAGTTATAAGTTTTGTGTTATGCCGTTTAGATTGCAGGGCGCTCCCGCAGTCTTTATGCAATTGATTAATGAGGTATTACACGATTATCTATACCAAGGGGTTCTAGTGTATCTAGACGATATCTTAATATACACCGAGTCTATGGAGGAACATATTAGTTTAGTCCGTCAGGTATTGGAACGGTTGTTAAAAGCCCACCTGTATGTTAAGGTGTCCAAGTGCAAATTCCATCGCACAGAACTAGACTATCTCGGATATAGGATATCCAAGGACGGTATAGCGATGGATCCAACAAAAGTAAATACTGTGTTGGAATGGCTGGCCCCTACAACAAGGAAACAGTTACAAAGCTTCCTTGGGTTCGCTAACTTCTATCGTCAGTTCATCCCAACATTCGCACATATTGCTCTGCCGTTAACAAACCTGCTACGCACAAAAGGGGAGGGGCCTCCGCAACCTGGACAGTGCTTGGATTGGACGATGGAATGCCAGACAGCTTTTGAAACCCTGAAACGTTGTTTTGCTGAGGCACCCGTACTACAACATCCTGATCAATCAAAACCATTCATAGTACAAGTGGATGCAAGTGACGTTGCGGTAGGGGCTGTTTTGTTACAAACCGATGTCCAAGGTCAGTTACACCCGTGTGCGTACACCTCCAAAAAATTCAGTCCCACGGAAAGGGGTTGGGCTATCTGGGAAAAGGAGGCGTTTGCTGTTCGTTGGGCTCTTCTCACCTGGAGGCATCACAGGTACCATTTGAGGTGTGGACGGATCACCGCAACCTTATAGCATTACAAACTCCCAGACGACTGTCTCCTAAACAAGTCCGGTGGGCACATTATTTTCAGCGTTTCCGGTTCACGCTAAAACACATGCCCGGTGGCAAGAACTTCTTGGCCGACGCTCTCTCTCGGATGTCTCAATTCCAGAGCAAATGGGATGAGATAGTACAAGCTATGGTGCCCAACGGTGGTAGGACTGCAACAGCTGTAACCACAGAGACTACAATAGACTGGAAAGAGCAGGTGCAAAGGGAGTTAAACACTGATAGCTGGTTTAAGGAAAACAAACACCTGCTCACACATAGGGACGGGTTTTCGTGGAAAGGGGACAAAATGTATGTACCGGAAGGGGTCCGGGGCCTGGTGTTACACCGATGCCATGATAATAAATCGGCTAGGCATTACGGTTTCCTTAAAACCCTGCATTTAACACAGCGTCAGTTTTGGTGGCCACATATGAGGAAAGATATAGAAACATACACACAAGACTGTTCCATATGCGCCAAGGCCAAATCCCGCCCTGGAAAACCTTTGGGAGTACTACAGACTGTAGCCACACCTACCCAACCGTGGGAGGAGATAGGGATGGACTTTATAGTCGATTTGCTAGACAGCAATGGGAACATGATTATTTGGACTATTATCGATTTATTTTCTAAACAAGCTCATTTCATTCCGTGCCGAGGATTACCCTCAGCTCGTAAGCTATCTAAGCTATTTATACAACACATTTATAGGTTACACAGGGTACCCCGTCGTATTATTTCTGATAGAGGGGTGCAATTTACAGCCCAATTTTGGAGAAACTTCCTCTCAGCTATTGGATCAACGCAAGGCCTCAGTTCGGCATTCCACCCTAGTACCAATGGGGCTGCAGAGAGAGCAAATGTATTGATAGAGTGATACCTTCGTTGCTATGTTTCATATCAACAGACCGATTGGTCTTCACTGCTACCGTTTGCGGAGGTCGCCTATAACAATGCAGTTCATAGCAGTACGGGTCTCACTCCTTTTCGGGTGGCAATGGGACGAGACTTTGTAGCGATACCCGAGTTAGATCAACCACCGACAACGTCACCAATGCCGCATGAGTGGGCCGATAAGATGAATACGGTATGGCCCCAGGTCAGAGAGGCATTAGATAAAGCAACTCTCGCATATAAAAGCCAGGCGAATAAGAAACGAGCACCGTTTCAACCATTCAAGGTAGGGGACATGGTATTTCTCTCTACCAAATACATCAAATTAAGGCTTCCTAGTAGGAAACTGGGACCGAAATATCTGGGCCCGTTTCCGGTGATACGAATAATAAATCCTGTGACTGTAGTACTAAAGTTACCTCCGTTATTGGGGAAGATCCACCCCGTATTTCATAGTAGTCTTCTCAAACCCGCCAAACATATCCAAGTATTCGACCGTCCTGGTCCGGTCACGGAGGGCCATTACGAGATTGATGAAGTCCTAGATTCTAGATGGACAAGGGGGGTCCTCTCTTACCTTGTTAAATGGAAGGGTTATCCAGTAGAAGAGGCTTCTTGGATACCGCACAGTAATGTAAAAGCAAACTGACTGATTCAACGGTTTCATAGAATGTATCCTCACAAACCATGGTTATCTACTAATACGTGTAATTTATCTCTTACAGAAGGACACGTGGTGAAAGGGGAGCCGCCTGTCGAGCCTAGCAACCTGCTCGACATCGCTAACGTGTGCTGAAAGCATCGAGGGACATATACATACTTGGTGGTGGTGGCACTGGGTGAAGGCGGCCTTATGTGGGGTGTGGGGTGGTGGTATCGGGTGCGACGGGATTAGGGCCGTTTCGGAGGACACAGCGGCAGCACCTTCCAGAACACGCTGAAGACCAATTACGCCCCTAAAAGAGGGGCATGGTAACAAACAAGGGCGCAGTCCTAATGAGTTAATGGAAAGATGGGCTATATAAACACCCCATTCTTGGTGTAACGTAGCGCCGATTTCAATCGTGTTTACGAATCACAGTGTGTAGCCGGATGCGGATGCGAATAAACCAGCGTGCCAAAAGAGCTGAATAAGGCTGTAGCTGTGTTTTGATTGCGTCTCGCACGGCATTCCTGAGACTTTCATTTCCACCATCAAGATTCGTCCTTCTCCATCTTCATAAATATTTTCCACTAATATTGTATCTTTAATATACAATACTACTCCTCTTTTCTTGCACTGTGGCAGTGAAGCAAATAATTTTCCTAATTTAGGCTGTACCAAAAGTAATTCATGCTGCTTTTTTATATGTACTTCTTGTAAACAAATTATATCCATTTTCAATTTCTCCAATTTGTGAAATACTTTTCTTCTTTTTGTTGCTATATTAAGTCCATTTATATTTATTGTAATTAGTTTTTTCTCCTCCATGTTTATACTTTTTGTGTTGGTTTTGTTGATCTATTAGGTCTCAATTCACGTTGTTCTTTATATTCTATAGCGCCTCCTACTGCACCTTCTAATGCACTCTCATCCTTTCCCATCGTCAGGAGATCCTCTTCTTGTAGTTGGAGTAATGTGTCTTCCCTTCTTGGCTCAGCATCTTTTTCTCTTATATATTCCACAAAAAATGCTTTAGCTTTATCAATTGAATCTATTTTAAATCTCTGCATTTGCCATGTAAACACCAATCCTTCTGGTATCAGCCATCTGTAGTTCACTCCTTTCTGGAGCAGTATTTTTGTCAAAAATTGATACTCTCTTCTCAGCTCTCTTATTCCTCTCGGTATTTGCTTCAGCACCGTAATTTCCTTGTCCTTGTATTGCAATGCCTTCTCTTTTGCTGTCTGCAATATTTGTGTTTTAATTGATTTTTTAGTAAATCTTATGTGGACTTCTCTTGGTAGTTTATTTCTCATTGCATATCTAGTATATACTCGGTATATTTCATCAACGCCATCTGACATTTTTTCTTTAAAAATTTCTAGAGCTCCTGCAAGAATTTCTATCATTTTTTCCGCCAAATTTTCTCCTTTTTCTTCCTCCACATTTTGGAATCTTAAGTAAAATTCTGATTTATCCATCTCCCATCCTAAGCCACTTCTATCACGTTCAACTTCTTCTAATCTGTTATCCATATCTCTGATTTTTTTATCTCTTTGTTCCTCTTTTTCTTCAATTTTTTCAAGTCTATCTTCATATTTCTTCATCATCTGTTGTATATTCTCAACCTTTTCATCTGTTTTCTCTATTTTTGATTTTATTTCTTGTATTCCTTGCAAAATCATCTGCATTGTCGCATCCTTTTCTTTCTCACGTTCTTTCTCTTTTTCCTGCTGAATCATTGTCTGTATTGATCGTTGTCCTCCTGCTGGTGATGAAGAGGGGGTCGATCCAGCAGAGCTAACAACTGCTGCTTTCTTGCTCATTTCTATAAGTAATCCAACTTGACACAGCAAAATAATATATCTGTTGTGGCCCCACCCTCTGAGACTGTCCCATCGGAGGAAGAAAGCTCCGAGCATGAGGAAGAGGAGTCAGCCAGGCCTCCCTCTCCAGGCCCCTCCCCTCTGGCATTGTCTCAGGTGCCGGCCGAGGGAGAGGAGATTAGTAGGGAGACAGCTGATTCGGATCAGAGTGACGAAGAAACATCATTCCTGGACGCACGCCTCCGAAGGCATGATAAACGATTGCAGCAGTTTAGGAGGCGTGCTAGGGATTAGAACTGAGTCACTGGACCACACCCCAGAGACTATATAATAGAGGGTAGTGGTCAGTGATCCGTGTGACGAACAAAGCAAACCTTGGATAGTCACTAAAGCCTCGTCCGGAACTGCTGAGAGAAAGATTTATAGTGTCGGACATTTGGACTCTTGAGTATTTATCTTTCTGTTTTACTGTGCAAATAAAGTCACTTGGCAGACGGTGTGTCTATCGCTGCCAAGTGGGAGATAAGACCTGGGTGCGTTCCAAAGTGTTTCCTTAACCCTCGGCTGGCTGTGTTTGTGTGTGTGTGTGTGGACGGGGACAGATCAATATCTTCAGGTTCTTCTCAACCCTAATTCGTTTTGTAAATGGCAGGAGATTACAAAAGGATAAAAAGAGGAAAAAAAAAAACAGAAAAAAGACCAAAAAAGAAAAAAGGAGGAAAGAAAAAAAAATACCCCCAAAAAACAACAACACTCTTCAGGCTCTTATGAGCCCTAATCCAATCATCTGGGATAGCCAAAAACAAATTTAAGTAAAAATCTCCAGTCAGCAAGTAAAAAAAAAAAAAGGAAAAAGGAAAAAGGGCTAAAGGACTCTTATAGGTCTTAATCCAATTGTATAAAATAGCTAAAAACAAATTCAGATAACAATCTCCAATCAGTAGGTTAAAAAGATCAAAAAAAAAAAAAAGAAGAAGAAGAAGAAGAAAAGAGAAGAAGAAGAAAAAGAAGGAAAAAAATTCTTCAGGCTCTTAAATGCCTTAATCCAATTGAGTAAACACTTATTGTGAAAAAATAAAGGGATAAAAGAAAAAGAAAGAAAAAAGGAGAAAAAAGATGTATATATCTGCTCCAATGTTTTAAAAGTAAAAATATTAGAGAAGTGGAAAGGTAAAACTAGAAAGAGGAAAAGTTTCCATCTTATTTGAAAGTCCACAACTGTGTAACATTCAAAATCTCTTTCTTGTGCCACACTTAGTCTAACAGCTCTCTTTTCCAGAGCCGCTGTTATTTTGTTCTCTCCAGATTTGATCGCCTTTCAACAATACTTTTCCCAGGCAGGCACCTGTGTAAACAAACTTGTAGACACTCTTTGATGCCCTTTTAAATTTTATCTATGAATTAGCCAAATAACCTTGAAAATAACACAGTTGCTACTTTTTTTCCTTTCCCCTCAGTAAAAAAAAAAACAAAAGAGAAATACAATGTTTCAATCCACTAGATGGCACTATCTCTTATTTCTTCCACTTCCACTTCTCCTTTCAATTAGCAATAAAATGGAAAGAATGTTAAAAAGTAAAAGTCTGCCAAAAAACAAAAATGACAAATCTAGTTCCAAAATTAATAACCTCAATCTCCATCAAAAATTTAATATTTAAGCAAGTAGAAAAATAAATCTCCTTTCCAGTCCAGTCCAGTCAAATTTTAAGTAAAACTTTCCACTGACATCCACACATAGAAATAGTTCATATTTTAGAAAAAAATGACTTAAATTCAGGCTCAATTCCGCCGCTAAATTACTTCTATATTAAATCCTAATTGCATTTGCTCTTCAGGGTGTTCTTAAAGTCAAATTCAAAAAAAACCTCTCACCAGATCGTAACACTTTCACTCATTCTCTTCCATTCGGGGCTGTCCCAACTTCAGCAGCTTAATGGCTGCCTCTTCAGCGCCGGAAAAAAGAGCTTCTTCTGGATCAACCAGGGACTTTGCGGTGTCCCTGGGATCAACAGAATGTGCCCTCCTCTATCACTGTCCCAACAGGACAGTGAGATCCAAATTGGATCGTCCCGCGGTGGAGATATCGGCGGTAGTTTCGGAGCACCGAAAACTTCCAGCCGTCTCGTTGCGATGCCAGCCCCGCCCCCCCCTCTTCAGCAGGTTTTATTGGGGCTAGCGTTGCTTGTGTTTCAACTTCCATATCAGCATCCGTCTCTTTAAGAACTTCCTTGTAGAAAGCTCTTGCCTTATCAATTGTATTCAGTCTGTATCTTTGAGAGTTCCATGTTAAGCCTACTCCCTCTGGGAACAGCCATCTGTAGTTAATCCCTTTTTGCAACAAAACTTTAGTCAAGAATTGATATTTCCTTCTTATCTCTCTCACTTTCCTTGGAATTTGTCTCAAAACTGTAACTTACTTACCTTTGTATTCCAAAGCCTTGTCACGAGCAGCCTGTAGAATCTGTGTCTTAATTGATTTCTTAGTAAATCTTATATGTACTTCTCTTGGAAGCTTATTGCGCATCGCATATCCAGTGTAAACTCGATAAATTTCATCAATTCCTTCCATCATCTTCTCTTT
The DNA here is from genome assembly GCA_022577455.1 of Arizona elegans. Classification (NCBI taxonomy): domain Eukaryota; kingdom Metazoa; phylum Chordata; class Lepidosauria; order Squamata; family Colubridae; genus Arizona; species Arizona elegans. The sequence continues at coordinate 2,821,663 of JAKOOJ010000035.1, forward strand.
AGTTACTTCTAAGGCCTCAGCTAAGATTGTATTCATAATCTCGGCAAGATCCTCCCCTTTTTCTTCTGCAACATTTTGAAATCTTAAGTAGAATTCTGCTTTGTCCATTTCCCATCCAATTAAACCAGATGTTCCTTGTTCGACCTCTCCGAGTCTATTCTCAATTTCCTTCATTTTTCCTTCTTTTTGGCCATCTTTTTCCTCCAGTTTAACCAGTCTTTCTTCATATTTCATCATTGTTTGTTGTATACTAACCACCTTTTCATCAGTTTTAAGTAACCATTGCTCCATCTTTTGTTCTTGTTTTTCCATTCTTTGAAGAGTTTGTAGAATCATTTGTGTCGTCTCTTTCTCTTTCTCTTTCTCTTTCTCTTGCTGTATCATTGTCTGGATGGAGCGTTGGCCTCCAGATGATGATGAGGATGGTGTAGTCGCTGCAGCTCCCACCGTCGCTACTTTCTTGCTCATTTTGAAGTTGGCTAATTTCACTTTGAGTTCAAAAAATATTTAAGAGGTCCCACTAGACAATGGGGCAGGAAAAAAAAATAGGGGAAAAAAAGGGGGGAAAAAGAGGAAACAATAATAAAAAGGAAAAAAAAATGATAATAATAGCAATTTCTCCAATTCTTCAGGTTCTTCCAAAGACCCTAATCCAAAGGAAGGGAAAAAGAAGAATATATGTGTATATATATATATACATATTTGTATTCTGAGGTTTTCGCGGGTGTTTGTATGTGTTCTGTTTAGGTGGGGGCTTGGTTGTGCAGAAAGCAGAAAGCAGACTCAAACCCACACTGATGATGAGGCACGACCCCGGACCAGAAGCCAGACCACAGCTGCATCATTAGCCACTTTAAACCCCTCCACTCCATACATGAAGCAGACTGACACCCACCATGAAGAGGTGGCACGGCCACGAACACGAAGCCAAACAACAGCAACACAGCTCACCAGTTCAAATCCCCCTGCTACTCAGACTAACCCGAGCACAACCAAGCCCCCACCTAAACAGAACACACACCCATCCAATCAGAGCACAGCCAACCCACCATCCAATCAGAGCACAGCCAAACCCCCAACCAATCAGAACACACCTCCACCCAATCAGAACACAGCCAAGCTCCCACCCAATCAGTTCACACCCCCACTGGCAGTTAAAAGGAAGAAACAGCTGTGATCACACGCACTGCTCCTAGAAGCACGAAGCCGAGAACACCAGCCTGAAGATGACGAATGAGACTTCGTCGAAACGTTGCCAAGAAACCTCCGGTGGGGAACCACGTGGCAGCCCACGTGGATCCCAGGCAGCGGAACTCATGCTAGGGAAGGGGTGGGCAATTGTGGCTCTTTTACAACCTGTGGCCTTCAACTCCCAGAATTCCTGAGACAGCCAAGCTGTCTCAGGAATTCTGGAAGTTGAAGTCCACAGGTTGTAAAAGAGCCACAATTGCCTACCCCTGGCTATGGTAGGCTGGCGCCGCGCGGGTGGGAGGCGGGGTGGGGCGAGGGGCGGACGAGCCAGCAATTTAACAAATGGTCCGGTGTGCTGCGGGGCCAATAAATTACAAAAAAACACAAAACCATTTGTTAAATTGCTGGCTCGCTCGCCCCATTTATTGGGAATAAATAGTAGTGCGGAGGGGTGGGGCAAGGGGCGGGGCAAGCCAACAATTTAACAAAGGGTTCGGCCGAACCCCCTAGAACCCCCAGAATCCCACCACTGTATGTATGTATGTATGTGTGTATATATATATATACACACATACATATACACACACACACACACACACACACACACACACACACACACACACACACACACATATATATATATATATATATATATATATATATATATATATATATATATATGTTTTTCCTCTAGCCAGGTTTTTCCTACGTAACCAAGGTTTTTCTGCAGCCCTACCATTTTTCACACTTACGACCATTGCAGCAAACTGTCATTAGGGCAAAGAAGCGATGCCACATGACCACCTGGCCACTCCCACCCGGTCACATGAAGCACCGCAGTTGTGAAATGAGTGACACGGTTGTTAAGAATGCTGCAATTGCCATAAATGTGAGGATGGTCATAAGTGCGACGACCGGTCAGAAATGACTTTTTTCAGCCCTCTGAGTAGTCCCTATGCACATAGCCATGCCCACCCGGTCACATGACCACCAAGCCATGCCCACCCGGTCACATGACCACCAAGCCATGCCCCCAAATAAGCCACGCCCACAGAACCGGTTGTTAAAAATTGAATCCCACCACTGGCGGTACCTCCATGAAGTCCCACCAAATTCTTCTAGCCAGGAGGCTCTGCGGGGCTGAAAGTCACCCTATAGGGGTGATCAAGACAGAGGGGATGCTTCGGTGATCGCGAGGAGAGTGCAGTCTTGTTTGACCCAAAGAAAGCCCCTTTAACTGGCAGAAGAGAAGAGTAGATATAATAACAAACACATAACCCAATAAAAGTGACATGGAGAGGATGGAAGAAGAGGCAGAGATGGACAATGAATCAAAACATCCTAAAAGATAAGGAATACATACAAATGGTGGAAAAAGAAATGAAATACTTTTTCAAGGAAAATAGGAAAGAAGAAGCATCATTGCAAAATCTGTGGGATACGGCAAAAGCATATATTCAAGGATTAACAATAACATACATGGCAAGGAGAAATAAGAAAAACTACACTACAAACTACACTACAGCAAACTACACTACAGGATGAACTCAAAAAACTGGAGTTAGACTTACAGAAAGAACCTCAAAAAAAAAAAAAAAGAAATTAAAAGAAAAAAGGGACTTAATAAAACACAGATTGAGCTTAATGAGTCTGTCATCTGCACCGCTATAACTGTCTAGTTTGGTTCTGCAACCCAACAAGACAGACAAAGACTTCAGAGGATAATTAGAACTGCAGAAAAACAATTGCTACCAGTTAGGTGTTTAGTGCCAGCCATGGCAGTTTTTCAAAAGGCCACCAGATGGGAGCAAAGAGGCACCTTTGATCCCATTGGTGGGTCAAGGGGCTCCGGCCCCTGCAGCCCCATTGGGGAGAGGTAATGGCCCTCCGGCCCCCTCACACTTTGGTAAGGGAGGGGCCAGGGGCCCCTATAAGAACCCCTGCACAGGGGCTGCTCTTTGGCTCTTGTTCTAACTTCCTACAGTACTGAAGCATGGGCTCAATTGAGGCATGGATGCCTCCATGCCAGGGAACTCATTTTACTCTACTCTACTTCTAAATAAAGGTTTAACTTGATTGCATCCTTGCATGCTGCCTTTTTTTGGAAGCACCCTCAACGAACCATCGATCTTCGTGAGATCCCTCACAAAGTGGTAGCAGAGGATGGTTTGAGGCAATGCTTCCAAGCCAGCAGAAGCAAGATGCCTGGAGGTTCCAGCAAGAACCCTCAAGAGATGGATGGCAGAAGATCCCTGATTGTGACCAGAAGTCTTCAATCAAGAATGGCAGCCCTGCATCCAGTCCCAGACGCTAGCTTCGATCCAGAGGAGGGTACAGATGATCTCTATGCCCCCAGAGATCCCAGTGGAGCGCCAGGGACCCCTTCGCACGCTTCCTTGCGATTGCAAGGTTAGGGTTAGGGTTAGGGTTAGGGTTAGGGTTAGGGTTAGGGTTAGGGTTAGGGTTAGGGTTAGGGTTAGGGTTAGGTTTAACTTTTAAATAAATAAAGGTTTATTTATTTAAATAAAGGTTTAACTTGATTGCATCCTTGCGTGCTGCCTTTTCTTGGAAGCGCCCTCAACGAACCATCGATCTTCATGAGATCCCTCACACTACCAACCTGCCTTCCATTGAGGACCTGTATACTGCACAAGTCTAAAAGAGGTCTGTGAACATATTTACAGACCCCTCACATCCTGGACATAAACTGTTTCAACTCCTACCCTCAAAATGGCACTATAGAGCACTGCACACCAGAACAACTAGACACTAGAACAGTTTTTCCCCAAACGCCATCACTCTGCTAAACAAATAATTCCCTCAACATTGTCAAACTATTTACTAAGTCTGCACTACTATTAATCTATTCATCGTTCCCATCACCCATCTCCTTCCACGTATGACTGTATGACTGTAACTTTGTTGCTTGTATCCTTACGATTTATATAGATATCGATGGTTTCCTGATTCCTTATTTGTACCCTATGAGTATCATTAAGTGTTGTATCTTATGATTCTTCATGAACGTATCCTTTCTTTTATGTACATTGAGACCATATGCACCAAGAGAAATTCCTTGTGTGTCCAATCACACTTGGCCAATAAAAAATTCTATTCTATTCTATTCTAATGGTACAAGAGGAAATGGCACAAAAAGTTAAGATGGCAGAGAGAGAGAGAGAGGCAGGTGCTGTGGGTACATAGATAGATATAGATAGATAGATAGATAGATAGATAGATAGATAGATAGATAGATAGATAGATGATAGATGGATGGATGGATGGATGGACGGACGGACAGACAGAGAGGCAGACAGAGAGGCAGGTGCTGTGTGTATGTAGTGTCGAGCCTAGCAACCTGCTCGACACCTCTAACGCATGTTGAAAGCATCGAGGGACATATACATACTTGGTGGTGGTGGCACTGGGTGCAGGCGGCCGCCTGTGGGGCGAGGGGAGGTGGTATCGGGTGCAACGGGCTTAGGACGTCTCCAAATGACGCTGCAACCAGCACCTTCGAGAACCAGCTGAGATGCTTCCGCGCGAACAAGGGTGTGGTGATAAACAGGGGCGCGGTTTAAAAGGGCTCTGGAGTGCCCGTGGCCACCGGTTCAACCACCTGGGCCAAACGTTCCAGTCGGTCACGTGTGGCTGCTCCGGTTCCATTCAGGGAGAAGAAGGATGGGGGCCTTCATTTATGTGTAGACTACCGGGGTTTAAATGCAGTGAGTGCGGAACCGGTGTATCCATTGCCGTTAATGAAAGATCTACTCGCTGCTTTGGCGACCGGCATATATTTTACGAAATTGGACTTGCGGGAGGCCTACTATAGGGTACGAGTGAAACAAGGCGATGAGTGGAAGACCACGTTTAACTGCCCGTTGGGCAGTTATAAGTTTTGTGTTATGCCTTTTGGGTTACAAGGCGCTCCCGTAGTCTTTATGCAACTAATCAATGAGGTGTTACACGATTATTTATACCAAGGGGTATTGGTGTATTTAGACGATATTTTGATATACACCAAGTCTATGGAGGAACATATCGTGTTGGTACGCCAGGTGTTGGAACGGTTATTACAAGCTCAACTGTACGTTAAGGTATCCAAGTGAGAATTCCATCGCACAGAATTAGACTATTTGGGATATAGAATATCTAAGGATGGCATAGCTATGGATCCTGCAAAAGTAAAAACAGTATTAGACTAGGTAGCCCCGACGACTAGAAAGCAATTACAAAGCTTCCTTGGCTTTGCCAACTTTTATCGTCAGTTCATCCCAACATTCGCGCAAATCGCTTTACACTTAACAAACTTACTACGGACAAAGGGGGAGAGGCCTCAGCGACCGGGCCATCATTTGGCTTGGACACTGGAGTGCCAAACGGCGTTCAAAACCCTGAAGTGCCAGTTCGCAGAGGCACCCATTTTGCAGCATCCTGACCAGGTGAAACAGTTCATAGTACAAGTAGACGCCAGCGACGTTGCGGTAGGTGCCGTGTTATTGCAGACTGATGTCCAAGGTCAGTTACACCCTTGTGCATACACCTCCAAAAAGTTCAGTTCCACGGAGAGGGGCTGGGCTATCTGGGAAAAGGAGGCGTTTGCTGTCCGTTGGGCTCTCCTCACCTGGAGACATCTATTGGAGGGGG
>JAKOOJ010000035.1:2852500-2857500 GCA_022577455.1 Arizona elegans
TTATTTATTATATAACATTTATCTCTATAGACAACATTAATTAATTTATCTATTTATTAATCTATTTATATCTATTTATATCAACGGCATATATTAGCTTCGAACATTGATATTTAAGATTTATATTAATTGTTATATTAAGATCTGAATTTAGATATATAAATTACAATATATATATCTATAAGGCTGGATTTAAGGAAGATAGTTTACTGAAGTGAGGAATTGATCCAAATTAAATAAGATAGCAAACCTCTCAACAGACTTAAGAAGAGGAATTGCTAAAGCAAGTAAGGTAATACCATTGAATGGTCATTTGGAAAAACATTGAGAAAATTATAGAAGAACAAAAGTTAACGCTGAAAGAAATGGCAACAATGACATCGACAGTCCTAAAATCAGTTAAAAAAGTTCCATCTAACCCTGTATTAACAACATTATCCCCGGTAATTCAGAAACCCTTGGAAGGCCTACAAAAGACAGATAAGCCACCGCAAACCCCAACCCTCCAAACAGTACAATCCTCTCTATTCCTGATTCAAGAGACCATGCTTGCAATGCAGGAGAAATTACTAAATAGCCACTCCGAGCTAAAAACAGACATTCATGTCTTGGACGCAAAAATGACTGAGATCCAGGCCTCTATCGCAAATAATGAAAGGAGAATACAAGATGTAGAACAGAGGATGGATCAAAGCGAGAAAAAACTAGACATGGTAGACCGGACTTACGCGCTACAACATAAAGAAATTGAAGACTCCCTGCTACAGCTGGAAATGGATAAGGCCTCATACTATATCCGTCTTCAAAATATTTCAGAGGAGAAGGAGGAGGACTTAAGTGACAAAATAGCCGGGCTGATAGCTGATGTCCTCCAGCAGGACAAACAAGATATTATTAAAGAACTTGATGAGGTCTATAGGGTCCAAACGAATTATGTTAGAAGAAACAGACTACCCAGGGAGGTCCATGTGAAGTTCGCCAGGAAGAAAGTGAGGGATGTTCTCCTCAATATAGCGAGAGAAGAAAAGATTGAATTCCAAGGAAAGGAGGTGAACATTCTAAAACAGATTCCTAGGAGAGTGAGGGAGGTGAGGAAAAATTATAGGTTCCTGGCGAGCTACTTAAACAGAAGAAATCTCATATTCCGATGGATTCTACCAGAGGGGATGATCGTATCATGGCATGGAAGAAAAATTAAAATCGACAGTCTGTCTGAAGCACAAGACTTTTTAGACCAAATAAGAGGAGGAGAAGAAGAACAGACCAGCAAAGGAGAGCTTGATACAGTAAACACGGAAGAAGAGACTTCGCAAGAGCAAACCACAAAAGAAGATATAGAGGAGGAGAAGAAAAAAGAAGAAGCGGAAGGACAAGAAAAAAAGACCAGACCAGTAAGAGCGGTTACCCTAAAGACAAACAAGTACTAGAACCCGGACACGAAATAAGAAATGGACGGCCTAAAAATCCTATCATTAAATGTCAATGGCCTGAATGACCATAAAAAGAGAAAAATAATCCTATCAAAACTGGCAAAACAGAATCCAGATATAATCTGTTTACAGGAGGTCCATATAAAAGAAAATGAGGCAAACTTCTTAGAATTCACTAAATTTGGCAAGCTATTTGTGTCATTAGCGGAGAAAAAGAAAAGGGGTGTGGCGATTTATGTGAAAAAGGGAATCGAGGCAGAATTAAAACATAAGGATTCTAAAGGGAGAATCTTAATGGTAGAAATTAGGAGGGCCGATGCAAAAATGTTGTTGGTGGGAGTATACGCTCCAAACAAGAAACAGGGGCAATTTTATAAAAAATTACACGAACAACTAGGGAATTGGGCCCAGGTGGAAATATGTATGCTAGGCGATTTCAACGGAATTGTTAATCCCCTGAAAGATTACAAAAGTGGAGAGAAAAAAAGGAATAAAAGGTTACCTCTGCCAAAAAGTTTCTTTGATCTTGTTGATGAAATTAATTTAATAGATATATGGCGTACTCTACACCCCCACGACTCTCAATACACCTTTTTCTCAAATCCACAGAATTCATGGTCCAGAATTGACATGATTTGGACTACTAGAAAACTTGGTTTAGAAATTAAGAAAGTAGACATAAGTACAAACACGTGGACTGACCATAAACTTTTGGAAATACATTGGTACTATACCAACAAGAGACGACAACAAAGATGGAGTCTAAGATCCAATCTCTTGTATGACAAAGAATTCATAACAAAATTAAATGAAGAAATTAAACGTTTCTTCATCGAGAATGGTAGGCAAGATACGGCGAAGGAAATTGTTTGGGACACCATGAAGGCGTATTTGAGAGGAGTAGCGATTTCGTACATGGCATATAAAAATAAGAAAGAAAGGAAAGTTAGAGACGACCATATGAAGAACTTAGAGGAAGCAGATAGTAAACTCCAACAAAACCCGGGAGATGAAATGGCCAAACAAAAATGGATGATGGCAAGACACAATCTTAACGTCCTGGACCAAAAAGAACTGGCACAAAAAATGAAGAGGATAAAACACTATCACTTTGAAAATGCCAACAAGTCGGGGAGATGGCTAGCCTATAGATTAAAAAAAGAACAGGAAAAAAATCAGATTCTTATATTAGAAGGTAGTAATGGGGACATTCTGACAAAAGAAACAGATAAGCTAGAAAGAGCGAGAAAGTTCTACGAAGCCTTATATAAAGAGGAAGTGATTGACCCGGACAAAATCGTACAATATTTGATGGAAGCCAAATTGCCACAGATAGCAGAAGAAGAGAGAGAAATGTTAAACAATAAAATCACAATGGAAGAACTCAAATCTGCGCTTGCCAAAATAAAGAAAAATAAAACACCAGGCCCAGATGGCCTCCCGGGGGAAATCTATGTGAAATTCGAGGAAGAACTATTATTAGAATTGCTGGACATATATAATGAGGTGCTAGCGGGTACAAGAATCCCAGATTCCTGGAAGGAAACTTATATTACCCTCATTTTGAAAGAAGGTGCTGACCCAAAGCAGATAGTAAACTACAGGCCGATTTCTCTGTTAAATTCGGATTATAAATTATTCACTAGTATAATTGCGGAGAGATTAAAAAAAATTTTAAATGGCTGGATCCATAGTGATCAGAAAGGATTCCTCCCTGGGAGGCAAATGAGGGACAATGTGAGGACAATAATAGACGTCATAGAATATTATGAACAACATCCGGAAAAACAGCTGGCACTGGCGTTCCTGGATGCCCAAAAGGCGTTTGATAACTTAAATTGGAAATTTATGATTAATCAAATTGATTTGATGGGATTTGGCACAAATTTTAGAAAGATGATCGAAAATATATACAATAAACAGAGAGCAAGTATATTAATAAATGGGGATAAGACACGGATATTCTGGATACAAAAGGGAGTTAGGCAGGGATGCCCCCTGTCCCCCTTACTCTTTATAATGGCGCTGGAAATTTTACTGAGAAAGATTAGAGACAACAAAGAAATTAAAGGATTACAAATTAAGAAGGAAATTTTTAAAACACAAGCCTTTGCGGATGACGTGGCCTTAATAATGGAAGATCCCTTAACATCTGGTCCCAAGGTGCTCCAGGAAATACAACAGTATGGTGAAGTCGCTGGCTTTAAAATCAACAAAACTAAAACTAAAATTTTAGTAAGAAATATGGCGGAGACAAACAAGAAACAATTAGAGAAGTCCTTGGAACTCCAAATAGTAAAGAAGGTAAAGTATTTGGGAATTTGGATTACTGTAAGATACTCCTCTTTAAAAGAGGATAACTATAGTCCATTACTACAAAAAATAAAACAGGACATAGATAGATGGAAGAAACTAAGACTATCTCTTACAGGTAAGATTTCAGCAATTAAAATGAATATTCTCCCCAAAATCATATTTCTGTTTCAGACTATTCCGGTGAGTCTGGATAAAAAATATTTTCTAGAGATGGAAAGGAAGGTGCGAGATTTTTTGTGGGAAGGGAAGAAGGCAAGAATTGCTTATAAAACGCTGCAAGGGAAAAGGAATATGGGTGGCTTCGGATTACCGGATTGGCAATTATACCAGAAAGCGGCCAAATTAGTATGGATCAAAGACTGGGTCACACTACAAAATAAGAGAATTCTGACATTAGAAGGCCACGATCTACAGGCAGGCTGGCACGCTTATTTATGGAGCCCAAAGAATAAAAAGAAATCATATTTCCACAGACACAAATTAAGGGAGACTCTGTTTCAAACATGGGAAGAAATTAGACAAAGGTTTTACACCAAAATTCCGATTTGGCTTTCAATTATGGAGGCGTTGATCGCTACTAACAAAAGAGATATTGGAAAATTTGGCACATACAAAGACATATTGGACGGAAATGGCACTCTTAGATCTCGAGAGCTACTAAATAATCAAGGCTTTAACTTGGACTGGTGGAGTTACACGCAGATAAGCTCTAGATATCAAAAAGATAGGGACCAATTTGGGATAGAAACGAAGTATAACAATTTGGATAAAATCATGTGGGGGATGGAAAAGAAAATGCTAGCCAGATTCTATAACTTTCTATTAGGAGAAGACAGAGCAGAAGGGATAGCTAGGAACCAACTTAGCATATGGGAAAAGAATATCGGCCACAGACTAAACTTCAACGATTGGGAGGAGGCTTGGAATAGAAATTACAATTTTACTAAATCAGCGACTTATAGGGAGAATCATTACAAAATATTCCATAGATGGTATCTAGCTCCAGCTAGATTAGCAAAAATATTTCCGAATGCCTCACGAATTTGTTGGAAGTGTGGAAAGGAGATTGGCACCTTCTTTCATATGTGGTGGTCCTGCTCAGAGACAAAAAAGTTCTGGATGAAAATACAAACTTGGCTACAGGAAATAGTGGAAGAGGATATAAAATTATCCCCAGAAACCTTCTTACTGGGAATGACGGGAGAAGGGCTCCATAAAGACAAAATACAATTAACGATTCACATCATAACAGCG
>JAKOOJ010000035.1:3057500-3060000 GCA_022577455.1 Arizona elegans
TGGTTTCGGGGATAGATAGTTAGATAGATAGATAGATAGATAGATAGATAGATAGATAGATAGATAGATAGATAGACAGACAGACAGACAGACAGACAGACAGACAGACAGACATACGCAGGTGCTGTGCATACCTAGATAAATAGATAGATAGATAGATAGAAAGATAGATGAAAGATAGATAGATAGATAGAAAGAAAGAAAGATAGATGATAGATAGATAGATAGATAGATAGATAGATAGATAGATAGATAGATAGATAGATAGATAGATAGATCGGCAGGCAGGGAGGCAGGCACACAGACAGACAGACAGACAGACAGACAGACAGACAGGCAGGTGCTGTGGTTTCGTGGATAGATAGATAGATAGATAGATAGATAGATAGATAGATAGATAGACAGACAGACAGACAGACAGACAGACAGACAGACAGACAGACAGACAGAGAGGCAGATGCTGTGTGGACCTAGATAGATAGATAGATAGATAGATAGATAGATAGATAGATAGATAGATAGATAGATAGATAGATAGATAGATAGATAGATACATAGATAGGTAGATAGATAGATAGATAGATAGATAGATAGATAGATAGATAGATAGATAGATAGATAGATAGATAGATAGATAGGAAGATAGATAGATAGGCAGGCAGACAGGCAGGCAGAGAGGCAGATGCTGTGTGTACCTAGATAGATAGATAGATAGATAGATAGATAGATAGATAGATAGATAGATAGATAGATAGATAGATAGATAGAAAGATAGATAGATAGATAGATAGGCAGGCAGGCAGGCAGGCAGAGAGGCAGATGCTGTGTGTACCTAGATAGATAGATAGATAGATAGATAGATAGATAGATAGATAGATAGATAGATAGATAGATAGATAGATAGATAGATAGATAAATAGATAGATAGATACATAGATAGGTAGATAGATAGATAGATAGATAGATAGATAGATAGATAGATAGATAGATAGATAGATAGATAGATAGATAGGCAGGCAGGCAGGCAGGCAGGCAGGCAGAGAGGCAGATGCTGTGTGTACCTAGATAGATAGATAGATAGATAGATAGATAGATAGATAGATAGATAGATAGATAGATAGATAGATAGATAGATAGATAGATAGGCAGGCAGGCAGGCAGGCAGGCAGGCAGACAGATAGACAGACAGACAGACAGACAGAGAGGCAGATGCTGTGGTTTCGGGGATAGATAGTTAGATAGATAGATAGTTAGATAGATAGATAGATAGATAGATAGACAGACAGACAGACAGACAGACAGACAGACAGACAGACATACGCAGGTGCTGTGCATACCTAGATAAATAGATAGATAGATAGATAGATAGATAGATAGATAGATAGATAGAAAGATAGATGAAAGATAGATAGATAGATAGAAAGAAAGAAAGATAGATGATAGATAGATAGATAGATAGATAGATAGATAGATAGATAGATAGATAGATAGATAGATAGGCAGGCAGGGAGGCAGGCACACAGACAGACAGACAGACAGACAGACAGACAGGCAGGTGCTGTGGTTTCGTGGATAGATAGATAGATAGATAGATAGATAGATAGACAGACAGACAGACAGACAGACAGACAGACAGACAGACAGACAGAGAGGCAGATGCTGTGTGTACCTAGATAGATAGATAGATAGATAGATAGATAGATAGATAGATAGATAGATAGATAGATAGATAGGAAGATAGATAGATAGGCAGGCAGGCAGGCAGGCAGAGAGGCAGATGCTGTGTGTACCTAGATAGATAGATAGATAGATAGATAGATAGATAGATAGATAGATAGATAGATAGATAGATAGATAGATAGATAGATAGATACATAGGCAGGCAGGCAGGCAGGCAGAGAGGCAGATGCTGTGTGTACCTAGATAGATAGATAGATAGATAGATAGATAGATAGATAGATAGATAGATAGATAGATAGATAGATAGATAGATAGATAGATAGATAGATAAATAGATAGATAGATACATAGATAGGTAGATAGATAGATAGATAGATAGATAGATAGATAGATAGATAGATAGATAGATAGATAGATAGATAGAAAGATAGATAGATAGGCAGGCAGGCAGGCAGGCAGGCAGAGAGGCAGATGCTGTGTGTACCTAGATAGATAGATAGATAGATAGATAGATAGATAGATAGATAGATAGATAGATAGATAGATAGATAGATAGATAGATAGATAGAAAGATAGACAGACAGGCAGGCAGGCAGGCAGGCAGGCAGACAGATAGACAGACAGACAGACAGAGAGGCAGATGCTGTGGTTTCGGGGATAGATAGTTAGATAGATAGATAGATAGATAGATAGATAGATAGATAGATAGACAGACAGACAGACAGACAGACAGACAGACAGACAGACATACGCAGGTGCTGTGCATACCTAGATAGATAGATAGATAGATAGATAGATAGATAGATAGATAGATAGAAAG
>JAKOOJ010000035.1:3170000-3172500 GCA_022577455.1 Arizona elegans
AGTATACGCACCTAATCAACAACAAGATAAATTTTATAAATTTTTACATACTAAAATATTACAATGGGATTATAGATCTTTACTTCTAATGGGTGATTGGAATGGGGTAATAAATACCCAGAAAGATAAAAAAAGTCTATCTAAGATATCCATGCGTGCTAAGTTGCCTAAATCTTTTTTCATATTCTGGAGGATATGGAGCTCAGAGATATTTGGAGAGAAAGGAATGTATCAGAAAGTGATTTTACTTTTTTTTCAGATAGGCATCAATCTTTCTCTAGGATTGATTTTATATTAACCACAAATGATCTTTTTTCTAGGGTGAAGAATACGAAGATATGTCCAAGATCTTTAACTGATCATAGCCCGGTTTGGGTGGAATTAGAGCAGGAAAGAGGGGAAAGGAGGTCTTGGAGGTTAAATGAGAATTTATTTAGATATGAAGATAACTTGTCTGAGCTTAAAAAACAAATGAAAGAATTTTTTGTTAACAATATGAATAAAGGAACCTCGATGGAGATGGTATGGGATGCGAGTAAGGCATATATGAGAGGAACATTAATTTTTTTGAACAATAAATATAGACTAAAACAATAAAACAGACGGAAAGAGATAGAGGAGGAAATTAAAAAGAAAGAACAATCGCTTATAACTAACCCGGGAGATAAAAAGGCAAAAGATATGATTAATATTTTAAGAGAGCAATTTAATATGTTATTGGCTGGGCAAGTAGCAACTAGCATACAATATGCCAGACATAATACATTTTGTAATGCTAATAAACCTGGGAGATGGTTGGCTTATACGATGAGGAAAAAACAAAAATTACGTGTTATAGATAAGATAGAATTTAGAGGTAAAGAAATTTATCAACAGAATTTAATAAAAAAGGCTTTTTTGGAGTTTTATACAAAGTTATATGCTAAAGATGTGATTCAAGATGTTGATATTGATAGATATTTAAAGATGGAGATTCCTGAATTAACATTGGAACAGAGAGAGAGATTGAATCAGCCAATAACGTCCAAGGAAATTGTTGGGGCAATTAAACAATTAAAAATAGGTAAGGCTCCAGGAACAGATGGATTAACAGCTGTCTATTATAAACATTTACAATCTGAAATGTTAGAACCACTCAGAATCTTATTTAATAAAATACAAGTAGTAGGAGGAGTACCACCTTCCTGGAAAACAGCTTTTGTCTCACTAATTCCAAAAGAGGACCAAAACTCCATTAAACCTGAGAACTTCAGGCCAATTTCACTTCTGAATACTGATTATAAGATTTTTGCTAAGATATTGGCTAATAGATTAATGCCAGTTATGCAACAAATAATTCATAATGATCAATCAGGGTTTATAAAAGGGAGACAAATGAGATATAATGTTAGACAAATCGTAAACTTACTGGAATACTTGGAAAAAAATAATCAAGTCCCTGCAGCGTTTATATTTTTGGATGCAGAGAAGGCATTTGATCGTTTGAACTGGCAATTTTTGTTTAAAATAATAGAGAAAATGCATTTTGGGGAATATTTTACACAATCAATTAGAGCGATATATCAGCAGCAAACAGCACAAATTATAGTTAATGGAGGTTTAACAGAGGCTTTTAAAATTGAGAGAGGAACAAGGCAGGGGTGTCCTCTGTCCCCACTATTATTTATTTTGACTTTGGAGGTATTATTGAACAAGATACGGGACTCAGAAAAACTGAAGGGTATTGTAATTAGACAACAAGATTATAGATTAAGAGCATTTGCAGATGATTTGGTTATTACCTTATCCCAACCTATAGAGTTGGTTCCATATATATTGGACATAATCGATCAATACGGGAAAGTATCAGGATTTAAAGTTAACCCACATAAGACAAAGATGATAGTTAAAAATATGACTATACTGGAAAGAGATAAACTGGCGAGATTAACAGATTTTGAAATAGTTAAAAAGGTTAAATATCTAGGGGTATACATAGCAGCTTCAAATACAAAATTATACAAAAACAATTATGAGGTCCTTTGGCAGAAGGTACAGAAGGATATGGAAAATTGGAAAAAATTACAGTTGTCTTTATTGGGAAGAATTGCAGCAATTAAAATGAATGTCTTACCTAGATTTTTATTTTTGTTCCAAATGTTACCTGTGCTTAAGAAAGATGAGAATTTGAGAGAATGGCAGAAAGGTGTTAATACTTTTATTTGGGCTGGGAAAAAACCCAGAATAAAAATGAAAATTATGCAAGATACACGTGAAAGAGGGGGTCTCAAAATGCCTAATTTAAGATTATATTATGAAGCAGCGGTTTTATCACAAATTAGTGATTGGTTTAATTTAACTGAGGGGAGAATTTTGAATTTAGAAGGTCATGATTTGTTATATGGATGGCATGCCTATTTGTTATATGACAAAAAAGTGGATAAAGTATTTAAGGCTCATATATTAAGAAATGCTTCGTTGAGGGTTTGGAAAAAATATCAATATAAGTTAAATTATAAGA
>JAKOOJ010000035.1:3285000-3287500 GCA_022577455.1 Arizona elegans
AGATTAAAGTGGATGGACAAGAGCTGGTGGTCCTGAAAGAGCTTCCTCCTAAAATGTTAAGAGATAGAAAGCAGTTTGGTTTTTTGGTGAATGAACTAAGAAATCAGCAGCTCCAGTACAGATGGGATGTCCCCTTTGGGATAATAGTGACATATGCTGGGCAAAGACATCGTTTAAACACAGTTGGCAAGGCAAAAGATTTTTATGTCAATGTTTTAAAGGCTGGAAGGCCACCCTCACCAGGGGGCGCTAGAAAGCAATTGGAAACGACACAACAAGAGAAAGATGGAGGGCAACCACAAACTTACGCTCAAGCTCTAGCTGGAGGAGCCAATTTGGAAGAAGATTTACTGCTGAGTGGGGGTCCACCACCAACCCTTGAGTCATTAACGATGATACAGCTGCCAAAAGATCAACGACTGACAAGAGCTACTTACAAACAACATTTGGCACGACAGCCTCAAGATTCAACCCAACAAGTTCAAAAAACACAAGCAGTGGGAGGAGCTAGGCCGAAGTATAATATGGCGGAGGAGGTTCAGCTGATGCTCTCAAAGCTTGGGGCGCCAAGAGATGGCAAATAAATTCTTATCTTGGAATGTCAATGGTTTAAATTCTCCACAAAAAAGAAAGAGAATATTTCACTACTTGAAGCAATTTCAGAATGATGTTATTTGTTTGCAAGAAACGCATATTAAATCTTCAGATCAAAAGTATTTGATAAATTCGAAATTAGGTACACATTTTGTGGCATCAGCACCAGAGAAGAAAAATGGCCTAGTTATATACATTAAAAGAGGTTTAGTGGCTAATTTAATTGAGGCTGATACTCAAGGTAGATATATTGCAATTGAAGTAACAACACAGAATGGGAAGCTGCTTGTAATTGGAGTATACGCACCTAATCAACAACAAGATAAATTTTATAAATTTTTACATACTAAAATATTACAATGGGATTATAGATCTTTACTTCTAATGGGTGATTGGAATGGGGTAATAAATACCCAGAAAGATAAAAAAAGTCTATCTAAGATATCCATGCGTGCTAAGTTGCCTAAATCTTTTTTCATATTCTGGAGGATATGGAGCTCAGAGATATTTGGAGAGAAAGGAATGTATCAGAAAGTGATTTTACTTTTTTTTCAGATAGGCATCAATCTTTCTCTAGGATTGATTTTATATTAACCACAAATGATCTTTTTTCTAGGGTGAAGAATACGAAGATATGTCCAAGATCTTTAACTGATCATAGCCCGGTTTGGGTGGAATTAGAGCAGGAAAGAGGGGAAAGGAGGTCTTGGAGGTTAAATGAGAATTTATTTAGATATGAAGATAACTTGTCTGAGCTTAAAAAACAAATGAAAGAATTTTTTGTTAACAATATGAATAAAGGAACCTCGATGGAGATGGTATGGGATGCGAGTAAGGCATATATGAGAGGAACATTAATTTTTTTGAACAATAAATATAGACTAAAACAATAAAACAGACGGAAAGAGATAGAGGAGGAAATTAAAAAGAAAGAACAATCGCTTATAACTAACCCGGGAGATAAAAAGGCAAAAGATATGATTAATATTTTAAGAGAGCAATTTAATATGTTATTGGCTGGGCAAGTAGCAACTAGCATACAATATGCCAGACATAATACATTTTGTAATGCTAATAAACCTGGGAGATGGTTGGCTTATACGATGAGGAAAAAACAAAAATTACGTGTTATAGATAAGATAGAATTTAGAGGTAAAGAAATTTATCAACAGAATTTAATAAAAAAGGCTTTTTTGGAGTTTTATACAAAGTTATATGCTAAAGATGTGATTCAAGATGTTGATATTGATAGATATTTAAAGATGGAGATTCCTGAATTAACATTGGAACAGAGAGAGAGATTGAATCAGCCAATAACGTCCGAGGAAATTGTTGGGGCAATTAAACAATTAAAAATAGGTAAGGCTCCAGGAACAGATGGATTAACAGCTGTCTATTATAAACATTTACAATCTGAAATGTTAGAACCACTCAGAATCTTATTTAATAAAATACAAGTAGGAGGAGGAGTACCACCTTCCTGGAAAACAGCTTTTGTCTCACTAATTCCAAAAGAGGACCAAAACTCCATTAAACCTGAGAACTTCAGGCCAATTTCACTTCTGAATACTGATTATAAGATTTTTGCTAAGATATTGGCTAATAGATTAATGCCAGTTATGCAACAAATAATTCATAATGATCAATCAGGGTTTATAAAAGGGAGACAAATGAGATATAATGTTAGACAAATCGTAAACTTACTGGAATACTTGGAAAAAAATAATCAAGTCCCTGCAGCGTTTATATTTTTGGATGCAGAGAAGGCATTTGATCGTTTGAACTGGCAATTTTTGTTTAAAATAATAGAGAAAATGCATTTTGGGGAATATTTTACACAATCAATTAGAGCGATATATCAGCAGCAAACAGCACAAATTATAGTTAATGGAGGTTTAACAGAGGC
>JAKOOJ010000035.1:3415000-3420000 GCA_022577455.1 Arizona elegans
ATAGATTCATAGATGGATGGATAGATAGATAGATAGATAGATAGATAGATAGATAGATAGATAGATAGATAGATAGATAGATAGATGATAGATAGAGGATGGATAGTTAGATAGAGGATGGATGGATGGATAGATAGATAGACAGACAGAAAGACAGACAGACAGACAGGGAGACACACAGACAGACAGACAGACAGAGCTAGAAGAAGGGCAGACAGATAGATATAGATTGTTAGATAGTTAGAGTTAGGTGATAGATAGATAGATAGATAGATAGATAGATAGATAGATAGATAGATAGATTGATAGATAGATACATTATAGATAGATAGATAGAGTTAGCTGATAGATAGATTGATAGATTCATAGATGGATGGATAGATAGATAGACAGACAGACAGACAGATAGATAGATAGATAGATAGATAGATAGATAGATAGATAGATAGATAGACAGATAGAGGATAGATAGTTAGATAGTTAGAGGATGGATGGATGGATGGATAGACAGACAGACAGGCAGACAAACAGACAGACAGGGAGACACACAGACAGACAGACAGAGCTAGAAGACAGACAGACAGATTGATATAGATTGTTAGATAGTTAGAGTTAGGTGATAGATAGATAGATAGATAGATAGATAGATAGATAGATAGATAGATAGTTAGATAGATAGATAGATAGAGGATGGATAGTTAGATAGTGAGAGGATGGATGGATGGATGGATGGATGGATGTGTGGATAGATAAATAGATGATAAATAGATAGATTGATAGATATAGGATGTATGTATGGGTGGATAGATAGATAGATAGAGTTAGCTGATAGATAGATAGATAGATAGATAGATAGATAGATAGATAGATAGATACATAGATAGATAGATAGATAGATAGATAGATAGATAGATAGATAGAGTTAGCTGATAGATGATAGATAGATAGACAGACAGATGGATAGATAGATAGATGACAGATAGATAGATAGAGGATGGATAGTTAGATATTTAGAGGATGGATGGATGGATGGATGGATGGATAGATAAAAAGATGATAAATAGATAGATAGATAGATAGATAGATAGATAGATAGATACAGGATGTATGTGTGGATAGATAGATAGAGAGATAGATAGATAGATAGATAGATAGATAGATAGATAGATACATTATAGATAGATAGATAGAGTTAGCTGATAGATAGATAGATAGATAGATAGATAGATAGATAGATAGATAGATAGATAGAAAGATAGGTAGACAGATAGAGTTAGCTGATAGATACATGATAGATAGATTCATAGATGGATGGATGGATGGATGGATGGATGGATGGATAGATAGATGATAGATAGATAGATAGATAGATTGATAGATAGATAGATAGATAGATACATACATACATTATAGATAGATAGATAGACTTAGCTGATAGATAGATTGATAGATAGATAGATAGATAGATAGAACGATAGGTAGACAGATAGAGTTAGCTGATAGATAAATGATAGATAGATTCATAGATGGATGGATAGATAGATAGATAGATAGATAGATAGATAGATAGATAGATAGATAGAAAGATAGGTAGACAGATAGAGTTAGCTGATAGATACATGATAGATAGATTCATAGATGGATGGATAGATAGATAGATAGATAGATAGATAGATAGATAGATGATAGATAGAGGATGGATAGTTAGATAGAGGATGGATGGATGGATAGATAGATAGACAGACAGAAAGACAGACAGACAGACAGGGAGACACACAGACAGACAGACAGACAGAGCTAGAAGAAGGGCAGACAGATAGATATAGATTGTTAGATAGTTAGAGTTAGGTGATAGATAGATAGATAGATAGATAGATAGATAGATAGATAGATAGATAGATAGATAGATTGATAGATAGATACATTATAGATAGATAGATAAATAGATAGATAGATAGATAGTTAGATAGATAGATAGATAGAGGATGGATAGTTAGATAGTGAGAGGATGGATGGATGGATGGATGGATGGATGTGTGGATAGATAAATAGATGATAAATAGATAGATTGATAGATATAGGATGTATGTATGGGTGGATAGATAGATAGATAGAGTTAGCTGATAGATAGATAGATAGATAGATAGATAGATAGATAGATAGATAGATACATAGATAGATAGATAGATAGATAGATAGATAGATAGATAGATAGATAGATAGAGTTAGCTGATAGATGATAGATAGATAGACAGACAGATGGATAGATAGATAGATGACAGATAGATAGATAGAGGATGGATAGTTAGATATTTAGAGGATGGATGGATGGATGGATGGATGGATAGATAAAAAGATGATAAATAGATAGATAGATAGATAGATAGATAGATAGATAGATAGATACAGGATGTATGTGTGGATAGATAGATAGAGAGATAGATAGATAGATAGATAGATAGATAGATAGATAGATAGATAGATAGATAGATAGATAGATAGATACATTATAGATAGATAGATAGAGTTAGCTGATAGATAGATAGATAGATAGATAGATAGATAGATAGATAGATAGAAAGATAGGTAGACAGATAGAGTTAGCTGATAGATACATGATAGATAGATTCATAGATGGATGGATGGATGGATGGATAGATAGATAGATGATAGATAGATAGATAGATAGATTGATAGATAGATAGATAGATAGATACATACATACATTATAGATAGATAGATAGACTTAGCTGATAGATAGATTGATAGATAGATAGATAGATAGATAGAACGATAGGTAGACAGATAGAGTTAGCTGATAGATAAATGATAGATAGATTCATAGATGGATGGATAGATAGATAGATAGATAGATAGATAGATAGATAGATAGAAAGATAGGTAGACAGATAGAGTTAGCTGATAGATACATGATAGATAGATTCATAGATGGATGGATAGATAGATAGATAGATAGATAGATAGATAGATAGATAGATAGATGATAGATAGAGGATGGATAGTTAGATAGAGGATGGATGGATGGATAGATAGATAGACAGACAGAAAGACAGACAGACAGACAGGGAGACACACAGACAGACAGACAGACAGAGCTAGAAGAAGGGCAGACAGATAGATATAGATTGTTAGATAGTTAGAGTTAGGTGATAGATAGATAGATAGATAGATAGATAGATAGATAGATAGATAGATAGATAGATTGATAGATAGATACATTATAGATAGATAGATAGAGTTAGCTGATAGATAGATTGATAGATTCATAGATGGATGGATAGATAGATAGACAGACAGACAGATAGATAGATAGATAGATAGATAGATAGATAGATAGATAGACAGATAGAGGATAGATAGTTAGATAGTTAGAGGATGGATGGATGGATGGATAGACAGACAGACAGACAGACAAACAGACAGACAGGGAGACACACAGACAGACAGACAGAGCTAGAAGACAGACAGACAGATTGATATAGATTGTTAGATAGTTAGAGTTAGGTGATAGATAGATAGATAGATAGATAGATAGATAGATAGATAGATAGTTAGATAGATAGATAGATAGAGGATGGATAGTTAGATAGTGAGAGGATGGATGGATGGATGGATGGATGGATGTGTGGATAGATAAATAGATGATAAATAGATAGATTGATAGATATAGGATGTATGTATGGGTGGATAGATAGATAGATAGAGTTAGCTGATAGATAGATAGATAGATAGATAGATAGATAGATAGATAGATAGATAGATAGATAGATAGATAGATAGATACATAGATAGATAGATAGATAGATAGATAGATAGATAGATAGATAGATAGATAGATAGAGTTAGCTGATAGATGATAGATAGATAGACAGACAGATGGATAGATAGATAGATGACAGATAGATAGATAGAGGATGGATAGTTAGATATTTAGAGGATGGATGGATGGATGGATGGATGGATAGATAAAAAGATGATAAATAGATAGATAGATAGATAGATAGATAGATAGATAGATAGATAGATACAGGATGTATGTGTGGATAGATAGATAGAGAGATAGATAGATAGATAGATAGATAGATAGATAGATAGATAGATATAGGATGTATGTATGTGTGGTTAGATAGATAGATAGAGTTAGCTGATAGATAGATAGATAGATAGATAGATAGATAGATAGATAGATAGATAGATAGATAGATAGATAGATGCATACAGGATGTATGTATGTATGTGTGGATAGATAGATAGATAGATAGATAGATAGATAGATAGATAGATAGATAGATAGATAGATGATAGATAGAGGATGGATAGTTAGATAGAGGATGGATAGATGGATAGATAGATAGACAGACAGAAAGACAGACAGACACACAGGGAGACACACAGACAGACAGACAGACAGCTAGAAGAAGGACAGACAGATAGATATAGATTGTTAGATAGTTAGAGTTAGGTGATGATAGATAGATAGATAGATAGATAGATAGATAGATAGATAGATAGATAGATAGATAGATACATTATAGATAGATAGATAGAGTTAGCTGATAGATAGATAGATAGATAGATAGATAGATAGATAGATAGATAGATAGATAGATAGATAGAAAGATAGGTAGACAGATAGAGTTAGCTGATAGATACATGATAGATAGATTCATAGATGGATGGATGGATGGATGGATGGATGGATAGATAGATAGATGATAGATAGATAGATAGATAGATAGATAGATAGATAGATAGATAGTTAGATAGATAGATAGAGGATGGATAGTTAGATAGAGGATGGATAGATGGATAGATAGATAGACAGACAGAAAGACAGACAGACACACAGGGAGACACACAGACAGACAGACAGACAGCTAGAAGAAGGACAGACAGATAGATATAGATTGTTAGATAGTTAGAGTTAGGTGATGATAGATAGATAGATAGATAGATAGATAGATAGATAGATAGATAGA